>JAZGTJ010000155.1:111135-214261 GCA_036877575.1 Botia almorhae
ACTCATTATGAGGGGCAGACCGACGAGAGGAGAGTGGCCACACTGCTGCTTATGTGTCTTTAACTCAACCACTCATTAATAAGACCGAGAGAAAAGGACTGGCATTAATATGGATGAGCTTTGCTTAAATGGCCAATTGCTCAAATGCTCAATAAAGTGATAAAGTGACTGCCGACTCATATACATTGTGAGATAAATCACACCAGTACAACACAAGGGTGAATCTCAGTGAAGATTATACTGTATTAATTAGCCTAATAAAAACCATTAATGTCTCTGGATTATATTTCTGTATTACACTAATAAGGATCTAGTGATTATTATAAACAAACTAGGAAGGTAAATCATGGGTGTGTGATGTTAAAGGGATCGTTCACCCGAAAATGAAAAGTCTTCCATCATTTACTCACCCTCATGTCATTCCAAACCTGTATGTCTTTTTTGCTTCTGAGGAACACAAAAGAAGATATTTTGAAGCACGTTGGTAACCAAACAACAGTGGCGCCCATTGACTTCCATTGTATGAGCCCAAAACCCCTGAGACATTTCTCAAAATATCTTCTTTTGTGTTTTACAGAAGCAAAAAAGTCATACAGGTTTGGAATGACGTAAGAGGGAGTAAATCATGAGGTCATTTTTATCTGGGTGAACTATCCCTTTAATCACAATTATTTTAATGACAATAAAGCATAATGTCACAACACAAATAATCCTGATAGAGCTACAACAATAGTGATTAAGTTTGTTTGTTTAAAGCACATCATTTTAGGTTTTTACCAAAACCTGCTGATTCTGAAAGAGTTTGACCAGATGTGACCCTGGGTGCAGGTGTGTAAGAGTGATGATTTGTGAGCGAGGACAGTGAGTTTTACCCTCACTCAGACAGTGATGGGTGGGACTCAATTAGCGTTGTGGATTTATGAGCTGTGTGGTCACATTCTGAATGGAGAGACCATTAAAAAGGGCAAACCTGGACACCACTGCGTAGCTTGTATTTTAACCTTTAACACCTAACTAACTACTTTTTGTATAATGCAAAGTGTGCTTAAAAATTTTTCATTTAAAATAAATGCCACGTTTTATCCAAAGCGACTTACAGTATGACATTTAACAATAATTTATTTAGTATAATTTATCATTTATCAGTATGTGTGTTCGTTCGCTGGGACTCAAACCTACAACCTTTTGCGCTGCTAACACAATGCTCTGCTAAGCCACAGGCCTGCTATAGTTTAGGCTTTTATTATGTTGACTAAAAGCTTAAAATATGCCAGATAAAAAAAGCATCTGGCCTAATTAAATATAATTTGTTAATCGCTTTAGTGGAAAGCCAAATTCATATGTGCTCATTCTTTAATGACACATTTGCATAAAAATAAAAATGTTTACGGAGATGTTTAATAGTTACAGTATATATTAATACTGTACAACTATTTTACGTTAATTAATAAGACAAAGCCTTTATAAAGAAATAAAACCAGCAGAAATTGCAGTAACTGGTTGAACCTCTAGCAAAATCTTGGCCTTTGTTTATTCATTATCAACAGAAATACAGTAATTATACATATGTGCTATATATTCTATACACAAATGATGTATAGTCATTCCATTGCATAACATTATATTTGATTCACTCGTGTTGATTTCTGTGCGCTCAAGGCAATGCTCTCTTATTATCATATCTTTAGATTGAACCCCCAGTGCTGCATTAGCTGTGAACTACAGCGCACGCTCGATGCCATGATCAAACACTCATCTCATTTCAAAAGTTTTGGGCAATAAAAACACTCTCATTAAAAGTGAGAGGAGAAAAACGCGAGCCCGCGGAGGTAACACACCTAATCAATTCAAACACAGAGACTCGCGCCGAAGCAGATGCAAATTTGTGAATATCAAGTGATCCGCGGTAGAATAACTTGAAAAAGAGAAAGAATTCAGGCATGATTCATGCACCTCCTCCCCCGTGTGCCACCCGCTCCCTGTCCTCTTCGCTGTATTTACTCCATCTTTCTGCTGGAGTCTCCCGAGATCATCAGAAGAAATAAAGAGGGGCGCTTAACATTTACCGTACAGACGCGTTTCCCCCGCAAACACACACTGTCATAAAGCGCAGCGCGAACACACCTTAACTCTCATCTAGAAGTGTGCACACGCGCATTAATGAGCATATACGTTCTCTAATGATTTTGGAAATGTAAACTGTGTTGGAAAACCTAAGCCCTGTGTCTCACTGTTGTCTCTTATTGTAATCGAAGTTGCTTCCTGTCCTCATTTGTAAGTCGCTTTGGATAAAAGCGTCAGCTAAATGACTAAATGTAAATGTAAACGCTCTATTATGTATCTGTAGTGCTTCACGTACTGTATTTAATAGTGTTCATTATTTTTAAACAGGATTAGTCAATGTCACTTACTCATGGGTTCTAGTCACTGTTGAGAAGTAACTATCTAAACAAAAAGTTATTCTTAAACCCTGAAACATGATGAGAAATGTTACAAGAATCATGTACCTTGGGAAGCTACTGAAAGCAACACTGCTAAACTGTCAAGCAACTCATCAACTAGCTGTCTAGCACAGAGGCCTGGAGAGACACAGGCCTAATGCAGATGCATGTTGACGCTCATTAGCATAGCAAATAAGGCTTGCTAATTATTCCTACAGTGGAGAAGAGCACTCAGCCTGAAAAGGGCAGAGAGAGAGGTGGCCTGGGTACATAGGCAAAATTAATAGCCATCCACTCCACATTAAAAAGTTTAAGAGGAGGCAAAAGTGTGTTTTCGATTAGAGAGAGAGAATATGATGACCACTGAGTTTTGCATGTATTAACAAGATTGAATAAACAACAGAATACTGAAACACAAGACAAGCTAGACAAAGAAGATACGCATGTAAAACCATTTACTAACAACAGAATACTGTAAACCTTTGGTTGTCTGACATAAGTTGTCAAAGACGGAGGGGGATGCAATCAAATTGAGTGAATTATCTCAGACATTATTATATATCTGCATTAGGTATGCATTTCTTTCTAGTATAAAATCTTCAAAAAGAGAAAAGCCAAAATAACACAATTTCTTCTACGCAAAATTGCTAAAAATTGTTATTTAAAACTATGCTAAAAATAAACTCATAAATATTTGATAACAAAAGGAAATCTATGTTGTCAATTAAAAAAAGGACGTGACGCCAAGTATGGTGACCCATACTCGGAAATTGTGCTCTGCATTTAACCCATCCAAGTGCGCACACACACACCGTGGACACACACCCGGAGCAGTGGGCAGCCATTGCTGCGGCGCCCGGGGAGCAGTTGGGGGTTCGGTGCCTTGCTCAAGGGTCTCACCTCAGTCGTGGTATTGAGGGTGGAGAGAGTGCTGGTAATTCACAATCTCCACCTACAATCCCTGCCGGACCTGAGACTCGAACCTGTAACCTTTGGATTACAAGTCCGACTCTCTAACCATTAGGCCACGGCTGCCCCCAATTATAAAACCTGTCAGTTTTTAGAACTGATGCACCTCTTTTAATTGGCCGAGCAGTCAAAGTTATCAGCCAATGAGAAACAGTAATCTATAAACTGTCAAATATGTGATGATTAATCAGCCTGGCTGATCAATCAGTCTATTACAAACACCGTTTTTAATGTTGTAAAGCACATACAGTACTGTACAAATGAAAACAGACAAACATCACAAAATATATTCATCTAAAAATCTAAAAAACCCTATCAGTTACGATCCAATCACAAAGGCAAAGTTGCAGAATCGGATGACATGCAAATCAGACAGCACTAATTTCATCATCTCCTGCTTTAACGTTCCAGCAGTTTCCCCTTCCAAGCTGCCAAATATGATAAAACAGCTGTCAAGCATATTCCACACTCCAGAACCCTTTACAAATATCTCCACACGCGATGAAAATAAAGAAGCCGGCTAACACAAAGAATGTTACACATACCATATGACACAATGAATGATGGCCAGGGAGACACTTATGTTGCAAATTTATAAAATGTCTGAAAGAAAAACAGACACATTCTCACGGTCTCCATAATACAGATTCTTTTCAAATATTTAAAAGGAACGCAGTGCTGGATGCATTTATGAATGTTGAGAGAATTCCTCTGCCCTCCCTCATTAAAAATCCCTCATTAGGAATTCTGGAGCGTGTGTGAAAGGGTCACGGGTTAATGTGAGCTGTCAAAAGGTCTGTAATTATGAGGGAGAAACATGCCGTGTGTAGGTTAACGGCCAGTTCTTCCACGTTAGACGTGGAACATTTGCCAAAGATCAGAAAGATTACAGAGCAAAACCACACAACTGGTCTTGGGTTTGGGTCCTGGGGAGAGGTCTTTGCATCTGGCCGCCAAAGAGACTAGTCCTCTAGTCTGGTCTGCATAGACTAGTCTTGTAAGTTAGTCATCTAATTTTTCTTCAAGAAAACTCGCTAACTAGTTACACTAGTTCTTAAGACACACTCTCTTAATAGCTTTATGAAGCATTCCGGTTTTCTCTAATTAATCATTAAATTCTTAACAATGGTTATAACATGCCTGGCCAAGCTTCGGTCTCGTTAAAAATGTATCATTCATAATCATTTCCCATGACCACGTACACGCTACATATGACCCACACGTTTCATGAAGTCACGAGCGAGTCAAATCAACAGAAAATCCAATTCAATTGTAATTCAAATGTGCATTAAATGTGAATAAGGTGTGTAACTCATTAGTGTCCCCGCAAGTAGCTTTTTTACCACAATGTTTCATTATTTTATGATTTAGCCAAACAGCTGCTCTAATGAGATACCTGTAGCACCAACTCATCATTTATTAAGATGAGAGGAGAACAGAAAACATAGTTTCTCCCAATGAGCTTAAGCAAATATGTAAATCAGGTAACGACACAATTGCGGTGAAAATGTCTGCAACTGCTGATGAAACGAACCATTATGAAGCTCTTTTAACTAAAGCTACATACACAAATTATACTTCAACAATAGCAGGAAAACAATGTGGGCTTGACAGACAAGCGCATTTACAGAAACTGTTACATAATAAAAGTCTCCACAAATTGTTATTAATGTGAAAACATTTTTAAACTTGTTCTGGACAGTTACTGGTTTTAAGCAGAGAGATATGTTTTTTTTGTGGAAAATTTAAACGTTTTTAATCATGTGCGGAGTGAAAAAGCTTTTGTATGTAATTTGAATTATCACCTCGATGACCACATCTCTGAATGTTGTGCGCAACATTTGTTTTAAATAATTTTTTATTTTTATCATTTTTGCTAAAATCTCAGCATGTAATCCTTTTTGGGAAACTGCAACTACTTATTAAGATGTGTGATTTTAATGCCTCTGTCTCATGCACCCCGTCAACATTACAACGTTGTAAAACTGAATTCATAACTGATTCAATTATTTATAACTCAAAGCTGAGAACTGCTTTCACCATCAATTGAACTCAGTAATAAATATGCCAAAAGTCAGGCTGTACATATGATACATGCCTGTGCCTTGCATGTACGTGCCTGCATGTACGTGCCTACATTTACTGCTACTGTACATGGCACATGGCCTAATTATAGAAAAGATGACCTCCTTGTTGAAAGCTAAACATATCAGTGCCTGATCACAAATTGTCCTTCGGATGAATCAGGAAACTCTCAAATGGACAATAAAAGTCCCAAATCAGGTCTAGTGGAGATATAGGGATAGTTTTGTCCTGATTGGATTTCCCTATTTGCTGGTATTCTCAGAGTCCAATGCCTTATTAAAGGGCCATGGAGAAGGTCTGGATCATATCAAAGCATAATGACCTAATGCTATTGAACCCATTTTACTGATATGAGCAGGAAGTGGTCTCTCTCTTCCTGCATTCTAACTTTCCTCTGTACACACACACCATAGGCTGTGTTCCAAAATCCAGTGAGCTACCTTACTGTCTACACAGGCAGCAACCTTCCAATGCAGCAGTTAGATTTGAGATCTGTAATATAAGCAGCAACGGTGTGTTCACGCTTGGCATCTTTGGTTTGATTAAAAATGAATTCGGGTGGGTTTGCTTTGTTAGTGAAGTTTATTTGAATATTTATATCATATTAATCAATTTTGAATATTTATGTGAAAACTGAGACCCCTGAAACGTTGGGCCTCAGCCTGCTTCCAAACGAACTCTGGTGCAGTTTGAATGAAATACGTGTGCAATTCTGATCCAGACAAATATTTTTTCTTATGTTTCAACAGAGTTTGATGTTGTTAAGATATGTTAAACTATGTATGCTATATCATGTCGTGTGACTCACTTGGGCGTCTGTGCGTCATCTATTCTGTTGCCCAGTTGGAATTCGTGAGATTTGCTCCGGTGAAGAGCTGTGAATCCCGGCAGAAGGTGGATGAGCTTCCGACTGGCCGGCGGCGGCGTTCCAGGGGCCTTCAGTTTGTGCCTGCGCCTCACCTGCGGTGTTCCTGGAGGGGTCATGGTGTTTACTACTAAAGGAGTCCGCGGAGGTGTGTGAGCAAAGTGCCTTTGCCTGGGGGAGGGAGGGAGAGAGTGATGTCCTGTGTCCAGAGGGGAGGGGAAGAGGCCGCAGTAAGGGTCCACGGTGAGCCGGTCTGTCTGGGACTGTGGGTGTGAGGAGTAGAAGGGGGGCGCCAGTGCCTGCGGGCTCTGGCACAGGTGCTGACTGTAGCGGGAGTGCAATTTTGGGCTCTGGGAGAGCTGGAGACGGACCCACTGGCTGTGGTCTGCTGGGCCCACTGGATTGTTTTCTTTACCTGACTCGGATGTTGGCCACTGAATGGACCAGTCCTGCTTAGGCTGGTTACCACTGGATCCTGCAGACAGAGAGTGTAAGCTTGGGTTGTTAGAATGCAGGCCAAAATATAGGAGTACAGCAGAGGAGAACACAGAAGAGGGTAGAGAAGAGGTTAAAGGCAATAAATAGAGAAGACAACAGCAGATAAAGAGAAGAAAAAGAGATCAAAAGAGAAAGAGACATAAAGAGACGTACAAATATGAAAATAAGAGACAAGACATAACAAATATGTAAAGAAAAAAGAAGAGATATATCAAGAAAAAACCAGAGACGAGAACAGAGAGAGATGAAAAAGAGAAGATGAGACCAGATGAAAAGGACATAATGAAGAGATGAGAAGAAAAAGAGAAGAGATGAGACAAAAACACAAGAGCTGAGATGAAAAAGAGAACAGAAGTAAGATGAGACGAGAGGAGAAAAGAACCAAGTACCAAGTACCAGATGAAGGATGTCAACAGTGAAGAGACTCAGACTGCATCTATCATGGCAAACAGACAGAGAAAGATGAAAGGAAATTATATGATTGAGAGTAAAGTGAGTCTGCAACGTCTCAATGTAAATGATCAGCGATTGAAAACATACGACAAATGATGAAGACACAGACTGTACGACTGAGGCCGCCTCACCTCCATTACTGTGTAATTTATCATCCTCCAGTTGTTCTTGAAAAAAACATAAGAGTGTTTGTTAGTACATATTCAAAAACAAATGCGCATTGAACTGTACTGTACCTGATAATCCTATTTAATAATTTGTGACATACTACCCATTACACTGTTTTACACTTTCTGACCATCATAAGTCCAAAGATCCTTTTATCATATTATTTATCATATTAGATCATATCATGTATATAAGATTATTATAGTATTTTAAATATTCTGTCTATCTCTGGACTATATTTTATGTTAAACTCAAATTGAGACTATATCCTTATTTTTAAATGCAAATTTACTTTTTTGCAAGGGAATATTCTCATGTTTTTCTAATGTTACACAGCAAATCTGTTATTCTATTCTTTAAAAACTTAGAAATGTTTGATTATCGTTCTTATAACCAAGCAGTAATGCTTATACAACGTCTAAAACCCTGGACATATGACACTCTGCATTGCTAAAAGACTAACAGTAATCCAGCAGGTTTACATTAAATGTGGATGAAGTGCAGAACTGATGCATTTATTTCTAGGTTTAACAATTCAGTATTTCACTGCAGTAAATGTACAGTAAATGTGTGTACTCTGGGAGATCAGGTAGACTGCTGTCATTTGATTGATGGGGTCTTTATTTAGAAGAGCTGACAGACAAGAAAATGAGCAGAAACCCACACAGTGCAATAAGCTACAGAACAATTCGTCAACTCTTTTCACACTTGTCAAATAGTTTAATAGTTCAGAGTCCAGTTTTTTATTGCAGTAAATGATTTTAATACAACACATTATTACCATCAGATTAAACACCTGTTCGCTAGATACACAACTAACTAATTTTTCTATTAAAACAAAATGAAAATCAGTTGTCGAGCAAGTACATAAGAGATCAGTGTTCAAAACGGTTCTTACCTCCTTCTGATTCACAACAGTAAGTTTATAATAATGATTCAGAATTTGAGCTTATCAACATATGAACAAAAAAGTTTTAAACAGAGATAACACCTGGTCCTGATGCTGTGGGCACAGTGTATGATGCACAATTGAGGCCAAGAGCCCTTCGCAGCCCAGCAAAACACCCCCTTCCCCCCACACCCAATATTCTTGCTCTAGGGGACACATTCCCCACTTTTTCACTCTTTGAACAGGATGGGAGGTGAGTGTTTGGCACTTCTAAGGACAGGTCCAGCGGGTATGACTGGAGGACTCTTCTCGCAGATCTCATAAGGCTTGGGAAATGCTCAAATGACCATTTTAATTATAGCGGAGATGACAAACAAGCTACTCAGAGTTTAAAAGTTTCAACCGCGGCGATGCTTGACCTGCTTCACTTGACTTGAGTTGTGCAAATGCCCATGATGTCAAGTTGCTTACATGACTGAGCCGCGAAGAATAAACTATGTGACTAGCTAAAGAAACGCTAACGCTACATCCTCCTGTTGACAAACAAACAAACCTGACAAACGAGAAAATTTTTCTGAGACTGTCAACCAAAAATCTATATTACATCAAAACACTGACAAAAAACGTGCGACAATAACTGAACTCATACTGAGGTTGCAGTTGAGTTGGGGTGTGTTGTTTTTGTGATGTTAAGATACTTCTATCCAAGTTTAAAGTGCACAAATTATAAGATGCTTAAGACAGAGAGAGATAGACAGACAGACTGATAGACAGTCAGACAGATTAGACAGACAGACAAACAGAAAGATAGACTTTTGTTCCAAATAATAGTAGTGTGTCTTTTTTTAAATGTCTGCATCTCTCCACCCCACGGTGGTTTTGTCTATCGTCAATTTTCGAACCTTGGATTCACCTGTATTGGAACAGAAAGGTGCGAATGAATCTCTCTGTTGTGTAATAGATAGTGGCTTTGCTTGGCTGTCAATAATTCCTCTGTGTTTGTTCACCTGAAACAGTTCACACAGTACCAGCGGACCAGTGGCAGTACCAGAGTCACTTTTCATTCTCACCTGCAGATGTGCACACCCTCATGCAAGTGTTACAAACATTCTTCCTGATTACTCTCATCTCATTTTTGAGGTGCCGGGTATAAACCCAGCTAACAAATTTAGGTTGTAGGAACATTTCCATAATGTTTTCATTGAGTTACAAAATTAATTTTGGAAGTTCTAGGAATGCTCAAAATGTCCATTTTGCTGTTATATTATTGCTTGGTTCTAAGAACATTATTCAAACATTTTTTAAATTCTGTAACTTTTTAAAATGTTCCAGTAACTACTTCAGAATAATGTTTTTGATATAGGACATACTGTTTTTTTGGGGAACCAAACATTGTTATTCTATGGCATCGCTGAGAAGAATCCTCTCTAGAGCCTTTATTTTTCAGAATGTAAGCTGTTCTGAGTGGTTGCTGGGTGGTTGCTAGGGTAGATGGCTTCTCGCCGGCGCAGGTCAAAAAAGCCCACCCTCCATCTCTGTGATATTCAGCGTCAGGTTTCTTCTTTAATGTCAGACTGTGGGATTTTTGCATGCGTTCCATCGTCCACCAGGTGAGCATCATAATCAACTGATGGCTTAGAGAAGCACACCTCTCATTCACAGCCATAGCACAAACACCAGATTGTAATACTTCAGGTTAGGGGTTCAAAGTATGAGCCACACTAATAATGATGTTCGCTGCAGCAAACACGTCTAATGACATAATGTCCAAGCTGGAGAACAAAAGAAAGAAGGAAAGACAGCTGATAATGATCCACCAAATCCTAATGAGAACATGTAAACACGTTAGTTCTCAAACAATGCATTTTCAGTCAGTTTTTGCCCGGCAACGGCGCCTTACACGACCATTACAAAGGGATACATGGCTATTTCTATTAGAATACCATTATCACTAGTGAAAAAAACAGTCATTAATATCACAAAACAACTCAACACAGGTGTCAAGATGAACTCCGCCCCCTTCAGTTTGTCTATACGTTACGACGTTAATGATCTCCAATGTGGATAATTAGGTTATGCTCTAATAATAAAGCAATATGACTTCATGACACGACTGTGAATGTGACTTAGTAGTGATCCTCGTGTTGAGACGGTGCTAATTATATAAGCTGCAGTCCACAATGGAAAGGATATTGACAGACAGGAAGTGACACGCAGAGAGACAGATCACAGGCACGTTTGAGATATCTTGAAATGACTTGCCCTCAACCAACAGGAAGTGGATGGGCTTCACTGAGACCATGAACAAACTCTGTGTCAGCCCTGTCAACCTTTAAATCAACTGTCTGAGTCCTCCGCGGACATTCTCACAGCTAACAATTTTAGGTTGGAAGAACATTTCCCTAACGTTTTCATTAAGTAACAAACGTTTCAAATTTTGCATTAATATTATCGCTTGGATATATGGCCATTATTCAAACTTTTTTATTCTGTAACATTTTTATGTTACAGAATTCTGGATGGATGAATGGATGGATGGATGGGTTGTGTTAACAAATGTTCTACTAACATTACTGCAAGAACATTTTTAATAACTTTGAGAGAACTTTGAGAGAACTTTGAGAGAACATTCCCTGTTAGCTGGGCTGTCATCTTTTACTCACCCTAATGTGATTTCTAAACGTGTATGCTGTTATACTTTAGCTTCCATTGAAAGTACATTTCTGCAGATGTGGGTTTCTGCTGTATTTACAAACTGAAGGACAGTTCTAAATCATTTACAGTGGTAGTCAACAGTGTCCACAGGTACAGTTTTCATTTAAAGCTGGTTACTGAGAAATGAAAATGTCAGGGTTTTTTGTACTTTAAACCACGTTTGAAAATAACCATTGGGAAGCATTTGTACATGTGGCAAAATCTCATGTGAAAAAAGGATTAATTGTTAAGCTGTTGGCGGATGCCACTTTTGTTGACAAACGAATATATCAATTCCTATTAAACACTAATAAGGAAGATAAGCAGTATTTAGCATGCAAAAGCCTGCAGGGGAGGATTGTGGGTAAAATACGGTCACAATTAGAATCTGTGAGACTCCACACTCCCCACCAAATACATCTGAACAGACCTTTATGCTATATTCCTATTGAGGATATTTATATTGATATTTGACTATATGAATGGCTTCACTCAGTTGATATATATTTGAGGAAAGCCACTGACATGCCTGTAAGAAATGACGCATGGCCAACAGTGTGCACAGTGATCTCTAACATTCAATAATAAAATTGTTTAATGGCAGGATAGGTGATTTTTTAAACATTTTTGTTATGCTGATTGAAAGTAAAACAGTCTGAAAATATAGGTCTGAATCCAGTGATAGGATTTCCTACTGGCATCCTAATATATGTGTTCATGTGTTGGAGGAGGCGTGGCTTTAAAGATTGCTCTGATAAGAGGGCAGGATATTATGATTTGAAAGCTAGCTTGCTATTGCTAGCTCCCTGAAATTGCCTACCCTACCTTTAAATGTCACCTCTATAAAAACTGGCTGATAATATTAAATGCTGAAGTTAAAGGAATCGGTACAGTATAAGCATTTGAGGGACACGGTATTGAAAGGTCTTTTAAAAATGACTAAGATGTGACTTTCAGAAACCTCTTTTTGTAAAAACGCTGTAATTGAAAGGTTTGCTCATGCTTTCTTTAAAATGAATAACACTTAGTTTGTTTTGTAACGCAATGGCATTGATGCATTTAGTATTGCCACATGCTTTTCATCATTTAGTACTTTGAAGAACTCAGACTGATCTTTTAAAGATTGAAATAAACAACGGTCCATCTTTACTAAGCCTACTAAGAGATTCCCATGTCCTGGTCTACTCTGCCTATAAGAAACCCAGTTTGTAACACAGTAACTTGATTATTTCTTTGCTCTGGAGAGAAGCGAAGCGACATGCACGACAGAAACTTCACAAATTCAGTTTTGTATCCCCCTGACCAACCAACACCTCTCTGTTCCCTTCACCTCACCATTATATTAAAGCTGGTTTCATGCAGCCTTTACACTTCTGTTCATGTGTTTCCAATATTCCTATTAGTAGATTCAGACCAAGAGTGCGTGTGTGTGGGTTTACTTAACCATATATTGGGGACAAATTGGGATCCAAAAGTCAGCAAAACCTGACAAAACTCAGCAAAACCTTGTTTTGGGGACGTCCCCATTTGTAAAATACTATAAAAAAGTTATTATTTTCATTAAAAATGCATAAGATTTTCTGTTTGGGTTACAGTATGGATTGTGGTTCAGCTACATTGGTACGGGTAGTACCCTACATAGGTAGGGTAGCTACATTGTTTACTAGCTGTGTATAAAAACAATAGAAGTCTATGGAATGTCCCCATTTAGACAGATAAGTAAACGCGTGTGCAGGGGTGTCACAGGGATGAGAACAAACACTGAGATGTAGCCCCCTGATGTGAGGGGATATGAGAGGCTGACGATTTTAAAGAACCAGGTGCTGAAAACGTAACAGCAAAGACGGTCAGGGAAAATGAGAAATCAAGATACAGAGAGGTGCGATTTCTAAATTGTACACCGCGCTCCCACAGTCACTGGAGTCTCCAGTCGCTGTTACATCTCTGCTGGACACCGAATGCGCCGTGCTGCGTCCTCAGCGCGCTTCAAGCCTCTTAAAAGCCCGCGTGGCATCTTTAAGCCATTGTTTAAACAAAGCAATCCAGTGTAATCGCACTTTACGCGGGGCACCCGGAGCTTAACGCTCCGCCCGAACAACATCGCGGCGGGGGATCCGTGTTTGAGAACACGCAGGCGCTCCGGGGAGACCGCGCGTTCTGAAGTAACTACAGAATTGATGGAGGAAAGACAGATAGAATGAGAGTACTGCTGATCGACAACAAATTATATTTTATCACGCCAACGGTACCTGTACACTCGTATCATTGACTCAAATAGAAATTCAATTTAGGAAAAGCACGATGCTTGAAAAACAAGGCGGTGCCAAGCGCGCGTGATACAACTCGCCCGCTAAAGAATATGGCAGCGTTACTCCCTATTGTTTATTTGTAAGTCATTATTAAAATGATTCAACATGCTGTTTGACGGAAAGGGCTTTGCTGCCCTCTGTTGGACGATTTTACTACTACATTTACAACCTCAGATACTTTCGTTCCATTTCTTTAAAATAACTTCTATCTTTGACTGAAATGAACAGATATTTAAATAAAAATCTCCTGATGGTAGCAGAATGTTCGTGCACGCGCTCATGTTTGGGGTGCTGAGGACAGACGGCGATACGCGATCATTAACTTGCACGCATTTGGGTTGACCGGACATTACAGATGATTCAATTATGAGCTAAAAGCTTTTCACCGAGCCTATAAAGCAGGATGCTGCAGTTCTTAAAATGATGTGATCTCAGTCACCCCACTTCTAACTTCATCACGCAGCACCGAGAGCCCTGACTGGGCATTTTATTTACTATTAGGCATTTAGCAGACGCTTTTAATCCAAAGCGACTTACAACCTCAAACCTCATTCCATGACATTTTCAGGTAAGAGCGGCAACACTCATCTTCTGCTGTGAAGGCAGAACAAACAGAAGCAGCGCGGAGTTTTGTAATCGTTTATAGTGTGACGTTACCTAACATTGTTATCAAACTGTGCTGCATTTAAGAGCGTGGTGCTACAGTGCCCTCCAGTGGCCAACAAATTACATGAACAGAGTCTGGTACATCAAACAGCATCTGAATAAACACAGATGAAGTGACTGTCCGTGAAACATTTTTCCTGTTTTTTTTTTCAGCAGAAACACATTAAATATTATTATTATTTTTTAATAAACTAAAAATTAAAGGAATAAGCCATAAATTGTGGTAAACAGGGTGCCCAACATCCCATAACTGTAACCAACAATAATTAGAAATGCTTTTTCTTTCAATAATATAATTGTTATAACTCATAATCAATTGTAACAAACATAATTAATTTTTTCCAAGCAACCATTATTATACATTGTAAATGATGTCACAGATCACAGATGTGTGGTTTATGGTTATTTCTACACACTCATCCAATCAGAATCAAGACCTCTTCGCTATTTAGCACCTGCTAAACTACAGTGTGAATGATGTAATAACTCTTTGGGGGTTAATTAGGTAATTTAAATGTAAATCATAACATGAGGGTAACGTGAGGGTTTGTGGTTTAAAATACAATGCTTGCATACTACCTTTCCCACTGCTGTTTGTATATCATATGCATACTTTTATATTTACATATATTACGTTTACAAGTATGCATACTGAGTACCACATTTTTAGAAGGTATACAATCTTTGGAGAGCTCTCTGAGGGAAGGGTTGGATCTTATGCTGTTGCCAGCCTCTCTGAAATTGTCCACCCTACCTTTAAACTGTCGCTGTTAAAAATAGTCCAAGGTAGTGCTGACCTCTGCTGAAAATTATCTGGTATTACAAGATTGAATCTTTATTTAACGTACATATCACAAAGCTTCTCCTTCACTTTTATCAAACAGAAAGTTTAACTTTTTGTGCAAAAAATTAGCCATAAATTAGCCATTCTCATATATTTGATTTTTGACTGCAGCACACTACACTGCTATACTGCTATACAGTATCTTATCAAAACATAACCTAATAAGATTTTGAATTTCATACCCAATTGCACATAGTTTCAGACAAGTGTAAACATGGGGTGTGGCTACACTGCACATTACTATATGGCCTGGTAAAATGTTAGGTCCACTCTGTGAACTCACCTGATTTGTGGGCTGATCTTAGACACGTGAGCGAGGCATTGAGACGGGCACACTCGTCATCACTCGCACCGAACTTCTGTAGCGCCTCACTCACCTGCTCATCAGACATCTCCAGCAGAGCCTCCAACGTCAGGTCACCAGGTGAGATTTCCTGAGACAGACACATGGATGCACAACACATACAGTTACTGATCTGTTATTGAACTTATTTTCAGGGGCAACTGTCCTGGAGTGACCAGAGGTTCCAGGATTTGTTTGAGGACACAAAAGGATCATTTCTCAGCTAACAGGGAACATTCTAAGAATATGGTTGACATCGGACATTGAAACATTGTTGATTAATGTTATCTCAAAGTTCTCCCAACGTTAACAAAACATTCTTGCTGTAACGTTACCAGAACTTTTTAAAGTTATATATATATATATATATCACATATATCAAAAACATTATTCTTACGTAGTGGACTGTTTTTAAAATATTACAGAATGAGAAATGTTTAAAATAATGTTAATAAAATCACTAAAAACTGGATATTTTGAACGTTCCTAGAACATGTTCAACAAATGACACAAATGACCAAATGACATCATTAATGTTATTTTTACTTAATAAAAATGTTAGGTAAACGTTCTCACAAAGCAATTCTAAAATACTGTATGTTTCTAAAGTCAAAACATCTCCTGATTTCTAAAAAACAGCCTCGGTCCTAACTTCCCTATCTTTAAGATGAAGGAAAGGTTTATAGATTAAGACACGACACCCCAGATTTAAACATCACTGACAGCTACAGTGATCAGAAACTTGTTACTGTTCTCTTTATACCGTACAGCTGTAATGTCTTCTCCACACCAGCAGGGGGCTTCAGCACACTGGACAGCGGCAAAAACTTCAGCACTGAGAACAGCAGGTACAGCAGTACAAGCTTTCAGAATACCTGCTGTTCTACTAATACTCAATCAATACCCACAGCACCTCAATTATGCTTTCGCAAATGTTTAACTAATATTACACGGGTGCTTAAAACTTTTCTTAATGAAAACTACATTTACACCAAAAACTAAACATAACATCAGCAGGAGCAGTTTTTATACAATGTTCTATCACATCAGGACCTGCTTGACAACACCAAGATATTTGTCATATCAAACTAAAACAAATTATTGAATTAATACACAATGGTGCCCAGAATTTATTAGCTTGCTTCTGAAAAAACAAACCGTTTTCTAAGAATTTCCTATCCTATGTTCCAGCTTGGAATAAAACATTTAGTTTGAATTACATGATTATTTTCATGATAGTTTTCATAAAATAAATTACAAATATTAGGTTAATATAATTATTATTGTGTCCAGAACATGTTTTTATAAAAAACATTGGATTTCCCAGCTTCACTTCTGATGATAAATATGACGGTAAATAAGGTGGTAGGAGGAACGTCTGATTCGCTTACATCATAGGGTCGCTGTCTTCTATTTAAAGCATGCATTATTTTCAACCCCCCCCAAAAAAAGTTACAGACCATCAAACTAAATTTGTATTACTTGCCAATAAAGCCTGTTTAATATATTAGCAGCAGAAATGCACACACAACCATACACACCATACACACTGACAGACTGAATGCTTCCGTACCTCAATAACTTCTTTCCTCATGTTAACAATCCGGAACCAGTGTCCCAGTCGAGGGAATCCATCCAGCTCCTCGTTCCGCTCCTGTAAGGACACTTTATGCTTGTAAGAGAGCTGCCGACTAAAATACTTCACCAGTTTACCCTGAGATAGAGAGAGAAAGAGAGAGAGAACGAAAGAACTTAAGTAAAACAGTAACATGGAACTAACAAACACTATATGATAAGAATGATACATGCATCGCATTATGTTCCATATAGATAACATATTTACATGCAGTCTGACTCATTATTACACACACTACGAAATACTTGATTTTTATTGGTCAGTCATGTTCTGTGGTCAAATTTTCTTTGAGAAGTGACTAATATACTATAACTGATTATTGACGAAGCCAACAGGCTTCTCATAGTCACCCTGGTAGGCTTTAAGTTTCAATAATAATCAGATGACTAAACACTCATTACAATACCCTGATGTTTCTTATATTGAACACATAGGATCTGACGATTCTTTCAACAAACCAATTTGCAAAGATTTTTCAGAAGTATTCCAAACAAACAAGGCAACTGTCTGTTATGAGGTAACACGTCAAAAAGCATTTATGGGACAGTTATAAGCAATGCTTAAAATGCAATGCTTGGCATTCATATCTGTCCCTCATGTCGTTTAATATTTCATGATTTCTTTGAACTGGTTCTCAGCATGTTGCAAAAACATGAATATTCTAAACTGGACAAGTTTTCCAGGACAGTGATGTCACTGCAGGGTTTGTGCCAGCAAACAAGGAGAGAAACAACATTTAAAGCTTTGTTAATTCTACCATGGATAAAAGTAAAGGTGAGAATTAGCATAAAAGTAATGCTCAATAAATGTTACATTTTGTTGTTAGCATGTACAGTATTAGTGGTGTTTGTAAGGCTCATAATTAGGGTTACAGATTTAAACAAACAATAACACAGGCCAAAAAATTGACTCATACTGAAGGGAACTTTTCACTAGGACCAATAATCAACCATCTAGCAACCACCCTTTAATACCCTAGCAACCACTCAAAGCACCCTAGCAACCACACTGCAATCATGGCGGAGAATTCTGCATAACAAGCACCACTCACATTTAGTTTAGAACTTTATGTTTGTGAAAAATCTAGTTCATCATAAGTCATTTAAAACATGTCACCTTGATGTTTTCTGACCTGGTTTGATAACAATATTACATAAAAATCCCAAACTGCATGTAACAGTCCAGGAGAATGAGGCTGCAGTGAACCGTTGCTCAAACTGGCACATGTAAACAGTACACAAAGCTCAACATATATCTGCAGTAACTGTTCATGTTTTAATAAAAACAATAGCATGAATAAATAAAGCATATATGATTATGTGGTAAATGTATATTGTTAATACAAACATCATTATTTATATGCCAAATTATGTTACAATTTAGACACAACATGCAGCAAAACATGGATTTGTCATTTCTAAATTCATTGTCTACAAATGAGCCTTCAAAGGCCTGCAAGAGGAATGTCCCACAGGCTGTGTGTTAATTTACTACAGTCTGTGGGATTCATTTTGTGTTGCCTGTATCTGCTTTTTTAAATCTTAAAAACACGGCAGTCACAGATTTCCATTATATGAATCACAAAGGCCCACAGTTTCATCTTTAAATCTTCTTTACTGTTGCACCCTTGATGGCCTGAGGATGAGTAAATTAACAGCAAAGTTTCATTTTTGAGGTAAATTATCAGTATAAAAAAGAGAAAAGATTGATGATAGACTATTTATTCAACAACTGGACTTCACCTAGATGCATGTTGACCTTTCAAGAATAAGAATAGTTTATTTGATCGTTTCAGCATTATCAGTTTACTGAACAGTGCCCATCCACATATTCATTTTGTTTCATTTGTGTGGAGTTGCTCCTCCATGGCAACCCTGTTTCCTGAATGTTAGGCAAACAAAGCACATTGTCTGTGGTTTCCGGGGGTCAAGGGTCACCTGAAAATCAAAGATTAAAGCTGAGGGATGTTCTTTCAAATTCACCCGCTGGACTAAATATGCTTTCTGAACTGAAACAGCCTGACCCAAATCCCAAAACTGAATTATGTACACTGAATTACGTACGCTGTCTCAGGTAAACTGTACACAGAACAGTTAGTGGCTGCTTAGAAGTCAATTTGAAATCTTATTTCAATCATTTGCTTATTAGTAGTAATTTGCAGCATGTTTACTTTCAGGTACAGAATACAAATATGATTTTTTTTCCCTATAGGTAAAATATTTGTTCTCATAGACAGTCTAGACAACTGTTTCGCAACCAAACTTTCATAGGGGCCTTAAGGTGACTTACAATTATTTAAAAAGCAGGCATTAAAATAAGCTAAAACAACTAAAAATCAGGCTATTTCTTTAGTGTTTTGCTTTATAACAAATACATCTTTCTCGTTATGTCACGCTCTTGAATATTTAATTGGGTAGTGGGGGATTTAATTGTGATTGGGAATCTTCAAATATTGAAGTTTTAGGGTTGAGATTCACTGATCTAGATCCTAGAAAAGGGAACAGTTGTATCATAATTGTAAAATGTACTGACATTAGTGCCACATATCAGAGTGTCAGTTTTATTAGCACACATTAAACCTTGAATGTGTTTTTATCATATTTGGGAAATCAACTGTATGTAGTAAAGCAGAAATCACTGTGCAACCGTAATGACATGCCATTATGTTTAGTGCACGACTGGTAATGCGCGTCCATCATCGAGTAAACAAGCCAGAAGCCCCTGATAATATCTTATGTTTGTAATTATTATTCCATAAACATGAACAAACAAAGTGCTTCATTGTGACATACTGACACCTTCGACAACTGCAAACAACAGCCAATAAAAAACGGGCTTCCCCACGTCAGAGGAGCACAGCGCAGAAATACTACACAGCGATTTAAAAGCAGACGAGCTGGCAGAGGAAAGCAAACGACTGGAGGCTTTGCCAACATGCAAGATCACCTTTTATGTCACATGCTATCACTCAAAGCATAGCCAAACCATGTCATAGCAAAAGGCCTCATGGGAAATATTGTTTCAGCAAGCATAACACTTAATCAGAACCAGAAGTTTAATCGTATATAAAAATACTAAAAAGACAGTTTAAAATTTACATAAACTAGATATAAGGGATGGTTTCATAAGGACCACGTTACCCCCCTAAGCAAGGACATTTTAGGATTTCCTGCATCTGTTAGGGGACATTCCAGGCAGCAGCACAGCACGGTCATTTCTGGTCATTTCATTTCAAAAATCCTAATTTCCTACAATTTGAACATTGTCTGCTTACACACTGAATAATCACACTATTTAAGTTAATTGTTATGCATATGACTTGTTTTAAATAAAAACGAACTAGATCATATTTGCCATACAGTATGTACAGTACAGTCCCTGTAATGCCAGAGGACAATGGGCTCCCCCATACGAGTCTGGTTTCCCTCAAGAATGTTTCTTCCCTTCACTTAAAACATCTTTTGGAGTTTGGTCGTTGCCACAGGCCTCCCGTGTATTGCAAAGAAAAAAAGGTGCCCTGCTTTCAAAAAAACATCATGTATTGTAGCGCACTATACAAAGAGAAATGACGTAACTTGACATAAACCTACTGAAACTCAAACTAAAGCAATTTAGGAGGGCTGGGGCATAAATATCTTGCACTATTGTTAAATAAAAACAAAACCTATTTAAAAAAATAGTTAAAAAAATAGATAAATAAAAAGCAAGGCTTAGGATGCTGTGAGCTAGCGCAATAAAAGATCAAAAACAGACTACATACAGACTGTTAAAAAGATCCGGTCTGCCCAGGCAATGACATCAATTGTATATAGAAGCAGGTTTCCCTGTAAGATAGTTGACAATTACAAACTCTGTGACTGTACACCCTTGTCAAAGAAAAGTACATTTCTGTAGGCAAATACTGTGCAAAATAAATGTATATTTCATTACAGCAACGGTGTGCACGTCCTATTTGTTGTCATATGTAGCTACATCTCGGCCATCGTTTTCAAGCTCTCTAGACCTCAGAAACCCATGTCGACAGACCACTGCTCATAACAACACAAACTGGCATCACATCGCAACAACATATCTGGGACAAAACTGTTACATAACGCAATTTAAAACAATGACATCTTAACAATCACGCCCCAGTGTGTCTACGACGCGGATGATTTAAATATGAGGATGTGTATTTAAATGTCAACAATAGGCCCCTTTCTCGGTGTCCATGTTAGCTGCGCGAGCGCACGAGCCACCTTCACCACCAGCAGAATGCGCGAGCGCGCGCCTCTCACTGCAGCGCGAGCTTCTTCATTTATTACGGCGCGCACGAAAGCGCATAAAGCCCATGCAGTCATTCCCCCAGATGTACCTTTCTATTCAAACGCATTATACGATGCAACATTGTGAATTGTGCATGCACGCATCCGCATTCAAACATAGATACATGCACGCACACAAACGCGCGCACATACACTCTCGTGACATTTGTAAAAATGCAGGGGACTGGGGTCTGTGCAACGTTCACATTTCGGCTCAGGCAAATGGATGCTCGCTTACCTCCAGCGTTCGGATTTCTTTTTGTGTCAAGTCGTTGGATGTGGCACATTTGGTCCTCAATCCTTCCAAGCTGGAGATACTGATGTCAATCATGTTTTGCACCAGTTCGCACTGCTGCAAGGCTTTTTGCAAACTCAGAAGATGCTCGTCGCTTTTGGTCATGTTCTCCTCGTCCATAATTTGTGAGCGGTGGTCCTTCTCTTGCGTGCAGACTACTTTTTTCGCCCTCAGTCTGATCAGAAACGACTCTGATAGTGCGTTTGTAAAAGCACAAACAGGTGAGCGTCAATTACATTGAAGTAGCACTAAAAATCGCGCGTGTGGTCATGAAAAACTAGACTACGTGTAAGGCGATTCCATTGTTGTCGCTTTTTGGATATCCTGACGTTGTTTGCATCAGGTTCGCACACTTTGCGTTTGATACTCCAGCGCGAGTCGACCATAATACACAGACACTAAAGGAAGAAGAAAATAAATCAAATCAGATCCTCGCTGCGGTGCCATCGGCTAGATCCATTGCGTGCTTGTAAAGTGCAACACAAATTGACACATCTTTGTCGTAGCGGATTAAGGATAAACAAAACGTAAGAGATGATGTTAGTTTATAATTCGTAATGATAACGTCTGGTTTGACTGCATGTACTCCCCTTCTGAAACACCATCAGCTGCATCCCGGCGCTCCTCCACCACACCGACATGTTCACGTCAATCAAATTCACAGCAACAGCACCAGCATCGCATCGCCGACACAAGAGAGTTCTCGCGAGATAAGCATCAATGCGGTGAGCTCACTGTTTGAACTCAAAGAACCTTTTAAAAATCAATGCGCTGGTTTATATGGTCAAGTATTGTAGAAGTATTTTAATTGACAGTCAAATGGGAATCAGGCGTTACGCTGCTTGTCCATAGAATATTATGCAATCACATTTACCTATAAAAAGCTACGGCTACACCTGATTAAATGTATAGCAGTTAACATATCTGCATGTTTTTATGCATTTTTCATAACATGGCATGCCATATGTAATAACTTTGGCAACTGTCGCCCTGTTGTTTAATTTCTGAGAAACTACAATACTTTCAACGTTTTATTTTAGTTTAAATTTATAATAACCTAGGTGTCTTCTTGTAAGAACTCGTCAACTTATGAAATGGGAAAGGGGAGGCTTGCAATGTGTGATTTATTTAAACTATTTCAGCTTGATATGTCTCTAATTCTGCTTTTAATTTATTTAGTTTGTTGATTATTTGTAGTGGTAGACCGGGTTATATCACCCAAGGCTGGAATTTCTATTGGCATCGCCTGATAAATCTTTGCCTGGCCGACAAATCTTTACATTTCGTTGCCATATAGCACATAGCATTTGACTTTTTAAGAAAAGCCGCTCATAAGTATCTGACAGGCCAGTAAAACCGTGTCTGGCACACTGCAAATCATTATTTGCTTGTGGCATTACGTTGTGTTACACAACAACACTCCAACAAGCATCAAAGTCTTAAACTGTCAGACTTTACTAACATGATTGCGAATCAAATCATGTCGCACTGTGGGATTTTAGTTGCCATTATTGTCAGACATTAAGACAGTCAAAACTCTAGCTTTAATTTTGATCCGTGCTCTTATTGGTTGCTGATTTGACTGCTGGTTGGAGATGCTACACTCACTGCAGTTCTTTACCTCCAAACTTCTGACGCTGTCACAATTTTATCCCAGAAATTTGATCACAATGGTCATTAATCGGCTGTCGGCGAACATATGTCAGACTAGCAATCAAATCATATCGGTCGACCACTAGTTGTTTGTTTGGGCTGTACACTTATCCGCATATAGCGCCTATGAGACGCTATATGACTCATAGCTTACACTAAATATCTGAACTGCTGAATTATAGTATTTAGTAAATTAGACGGGCTTAAAATTGCTTCGAAACTCAACATAAGACACAGCTGTAGCCTGGGGACAAGTTTTTGTAAACGTTTTGTAAACTCTTATTTTGAAATCACAGTAAGACGCTTCCTCGCTAAACTCCGCCTTTCTAGAAAATACGACGTTTTGATTGGCCAAAAAACTGTCACTAAACAACACACGGACGGAATTCTCTGCGCGGTCAGAAAAACGCGCCAACAAGCAGCGTGTAGTTTACTTGAGAATAATCAAAGAATGGCATCAACGAGTAGGACGCAGACTCAGACAAGAAATTTGCCATGGTAATAATTGCATCTAGTAGTACGGCACTCTATCCTGTAGTCTCATTTAATCTTAAAGCACTTGTAGATATTTACGCATGTATTATGCTTAGCAACATTGTGCGGTGCTGTATTAGCATGCGTATTTAATGCTGTATTTATTTTGTTTTGTATGATTATATAAATATGCAATATATAAACATATATATTATGTATTGATATATAACGCACAAATATATAATATATTTAAGTTTTTATTTTGCACCAACAGGCGATCATGTCTGAAATAATATATTTTATAATCACCTCCTTTGCTGGTGATGTCAGCAGATGCTATAATGAGATAATATAAAATAATATAGACTACGTGGTCACTGTCTGTTCATTTATTTTCTACCTAACTTTCTTGACACTTCAAACAAATGATGGAAAATGCACAAGCTGTTTTCATATCCAATGCTTGATTTTCATTTCAGGGTTGAAAAGTACAGGCCACAAACACTGGGTGACCTTATCTCTCACCAAGACATATTAAGCACAAGTATGTACTGATACGTTTCGCTGGATTTATAGATAGAAACTTTAACGTTACTATAGGAACGTGTGTTTTTAATGAGTGTGTGTGACGTCTATATCACTATGCAGTCCAGAAGTTCATCAGTGAAGACAAATTGCCACATCTGCTGTTCTACGGTCCTCCAGGGACAGGAAAGACCTCTACTATATTAGCATGCGCTAAACAGCTCTACAAAGATAAAGAGTTCAACTCTATGGTCCTGGAGGTATTGAAACTAAAACCTATTAAATAATAGACAAGGGAGAGATTTACAGGCTCCTCTGCTTGCTGTATTCACTTGCTACAGTGGCTAAATGCATATCAGCGCTACATAAACAGCTATGATTGTAAAGATTGTTAATATAAGATTGTTTGTATATTCAGATTTTAACTACTTGTGATCCATTTCAAGTCATTGTAAATTGTAGAAGATTTGTAAGTGTTTGAGTTCCTTATTTGTTTTAAGATTACGACTTTTTAATGAGGTCTTTTCTAATGAATTATTCATCAGCTAAATGCGTCAGATGACCGCGGTATAGATGTGGTAAGGGGGCCGATCCTCAGCTTCGCCAGCACACGGACCATCTTTAAGTAAGAGCAGCCCACCCTTACAACCTCTTCATGAACATGTGACTTTTGTATGATGTAATACTTACATACCACCACCTATTGTAGGCTTTCAATAATTGTCTTTTTTCCAATGATTGTTCAAGCAGCTTTACATTTTGTGTCTGTATGGTGTAATGGAACTGTGAGGTGATTTCCCATTGAGCAAATGTGTGTTTGCTCCTTTAGGAAAGGCTTTAAGTTGGTGATTCTGGATGAGGCGGATGCTATGACCCAGGATGCACAGAACGCTTTAAGGAGAGGTACCATCTGCTCCTACATCAGCTCACCTGCTGGGGCTCCAAATGGCCCCATGGCAAAAGAATAGGGTTCTGTCATTTCACTCTCCACAGTAATGCATTCATAAGAGTGTGGGGTTTTTAAAAATTGTATTTTTTATTCCACTAAATGTATGATCATCTGCTGGATAACTTCATGACCTCATGAATTTTATTAGCAATCTGATTAGTTTGTAAAAACAAATTTTGTTTTTAATTTCTGATGTTATTTCTAATAATTAAATTAGTTTTTTTATCATTTAATTGTTTTCTCAATGTGCCTCTCTCTCTCTTTCTTTCTCTTTTCTCTCTCTTTCTCTTTCTCTCTCTTGCTCTCTCTCTCTTTCTCTCTCTTGCTCTCTCTCTCTTGCTCTCTCTCGCTCTCTCTTGCTCTCTCTCAGTCATTGAGAAGTTCACTGAAAACACTCGCTTCTGTCTGATCTGTAACTACCTTTCTAAGATCATACCTGCACTGCAGTCCCGATGCACACGCTTCCGGTTCGGACCGCTCTCTCAGAACCAGATGATTCCCCGACTGGAGCACGTCATACAGCAGGAGAGGTGAGAACTCTCATTACAGACTGAGGACAAGTGGATGTTAATGAGATCTGTTTAGTGAGGACTGGCAAGTATGTATGAATTACATTCAATTGATTTTATTGTACTAGTGTGCAGAACCAATCATTGCTGTCCGGCGTGCTCTTTTTTTTAACACCCTGGCAACAACATAGCAACTTCCTGGCAAGGTTATTATAGTTTACTAAAACCATTAAAATATGTCTGTTAACTAAAATCAAATGAGATATAGGCATAAATGTTTTAAAAACTTCAACTAAATGAAAATTAAAAATGTTGCCTTAGCAATAAACCAAAAGTTTAAGCTGAAGCACTAAAATTATTAACTGAAAAAAAATTAAAATAAACTACATTTAAAATATAATTACAAAAGCACATAACAAAATAACCAAAAATGTAACTAAAAATTAAAATACAATTTTTAATTCAAAATTTAAATAAAACTACAGTGAAACTAAAAACAAAACAAAACTGATAACTGCCTTCTGGCAGTATACAGATATTGTTCTCTCTCTCTCCTCTCTCTTTGTTTTATTTTAATGTATTCATACTGAAAGTACCTCAACATTGAAATGACTGTAATAATAAGGATGTTTTTTAATTTGTGAATATTTGGGTCATTTCTGGAATGAGTCACGGAACTGATCCACTCAAAAGACCCTGAACATAACAGACGCGGACTGGAGTGACACAGTCCTACAGAACGTCTGATTAAAAACCCCTTCACAGACAAACACGTTTTATATCCGCTCTGCCCTCTGGCACAGAACCGCACGGACAACTTTCAGCAAATGAAACCAAACATTGTATTTTATGAGCATGAATTCATAAATATTTGAAAGTCTGTTTTGTGCACTTCCTTTATCTCTTAGCATTGACATCACTCCAGATGGTCTGAAGGCCATTGTGACCCTCTCGACAGGAGATATGAGAAGATCTCTAAACATTTTACAGGTGTGTATCGTGTAGGCATGCATGTATGGCCAAGTACATTCAGCTTAGCCATACATGCATGTGGCTTTCATTATGTGCCTCATGCATATTTTATTAAACTGTGCTGGTTTTATTTGTGTTTATTTTTTTTGTTTAAAACAGATCATATTTAGTTTTTTAAAGAAACATGTATTTCTCTGCCCGCTAAATGCATTTTTAAGTGATGAATGTCATGTTTTCGTGTGTAGAGCACTCATATGGCCTATGGCAAGGTGACAGAGGACACAGTATACACGTGTACAGGACATCCACTGAGATCAGACATCGCCAACATACTGGACTGGGCCCTTAATAAAGACTTTACCGCGGCATATAACCGTATCCTATTGTACCGGTCAACTTTTACTGTAGTGGTTTGTTACAGTACTTCTCCAAGCTTTGTTATTTATCATTACTGTATTTTTATGTAATTACTTTGTAAGTACGTAATACAAAGTCACAAAGAAAATGTCTCTGCATTGGAGCTTCTAATTCAGTGATTTGAATAAGGTTGTTTATCTAGATTTGGTCTGATCTTAAGCTCTTGAATGTGGAGTTTGGTTTTATATTGGATTTGGTCACTGATATTCAGTCTGTCCAGACTGGTGTGAAGCTGAAATGGGTTCACAATTACCTTAACAGGGTTCAACAGAAATTATGCAACTCAAAACTCTAAAAGGCCTGGCACTTCATGATATTTTAACTGAGGTCCATCTTCTCATTCACCGCGGTAAGACAGCATAAAGCTTACATCCTTATGATGCAGCCTTGTATAGCTGTAGAACTGGTTTCAGTACAGTACAGCAGTCTAAAATGTTGGGGCCTATAACCAACACTCAGCCTATCAGAATTTAAGATGCATTTTTCTGGAGATCCTCTTGTGGTTGTCATGAAAACCGGTTTGTTTGCTTTATTAGATGATGCCTGTTAGAAGTGGTAGAGTGTTCCATGCTTCACACACTTCAAACAAACGCACAAAATGCATATTACAGTATTATCAGTGGTTTATATACAGCAATAATCGGTAAAACAAAGAATAACAGCATGTCATGGTTTCCTGTACGTTTAAAACAGCTATATCACTGTGTGTGCATGAACAATAAATATTTGCTTTTTTAATAGAAACAATTGCCAACAGCAAAATAAACAGTTTATTACTTAGGTAATAGATGATTTTTACTGACACAAAGCATCTGCTCCAGTGTCTCCAGGACAGCAGAGTTAAGGTTGTTCTGTTGTTGTGTTTTATTTTCTAGTGGATTTTCCACCCTCCATTCGCATGGGCTTGCTTATAAAACTGGCAGATATTGAGTGAGTACAATAATTGTTGTTTCTTTACATTGGCTCTGACTGGTTTATTAGTTCTACGCTGCAAATGAACTTGTTCCTATTTATAAGGTATCGCCTGGCCTCCGGAACCAACGAGAAGATCCAGCTGAGCTCAATGGTAGCTGCTTTCCAGGCAGTTCGAGACATAGTGGTCAGTGATGGATAGACAAGTAGAGCCCTGTTCTAAGGTGTTGTGTGGGAAATGAATAAATGATGTCAGGAGAGCAAGTTCTGTACTGGCTTGTACTATTGACAGTGACTTTGATGTTAAAACAAGTCTGTTCGAAACCCTGTAATATTTTTCAATGTTCATTTTTATGTTTATCTCAATATAAAAAAGCTTTGATTTGAAATACATAAAAATAAATACTTTAAATAATTTTAAATGTAATCTGATCATTTAATGTCCCTTTTATCTGCATTATTAGCTGAGGACTCTAGGGACCGTAGCAAAATTAAGTTAATGTTTTAAAGTGTGAAATCTGTAGCCTTAGGGATCCACCAACATTCCTCAGCAATGCTCTCCATAACAAAAGGTCTTCTGCTTCTGAATGTCCCTGTAAGTGAGATATTCTAGAATTTTCTTTGGCAAGGGAAGGGCCTCCACCTGATACGTTGAAACGGAGAACCTCAGGGCAGCCCGGCACAGGTGCCTCAGGCTCGGAACACGCCGTGGAATTCTCCAGAATTTGACTTGCCCATTTCTGCACCTACAAGCAAACATGCCTGTTAGACCTGCACCTAAAAGTGTACTTTATTATCCAGCAGACAAACTGTATTACATTCAGGCTTTTGTCCAACTCTGTTTATGCTGTATGTTACTTGGAAGCATCTAAAGTTTGTAGAACAATCCTTGTGGATTAACCACTGAATAAATATTTGTTAAACGTGTTTTAAAGTACCCTGTAGCAATGACGCCCCCGTGTGGATGGAAAGCACAACACAGCCCACCAGCACGGTTGTGATCAGTCTCCGTGACTAATTCATCTCGTTCCACATCCCAGATTTGTAATGCCCTGCAACACATTACAGTCACAAGAGAGAAAGTGAACCGTTAGCTCTGAGGTCACGAGGATGTCACAACATGACATCATCCTCTCAGATTATCACCTGTAGTCTTTGAAAGCCAGCAGCAGGCCAATAGGAGAGAAGTTCAGATATGTTGGTAGAGAGTCGCTTCTGTTAGCACACACCTCACAGTTTCTGCATAGGTAAGAGATAAATTTAAGCATTAGTAAATTTCAACATATGTTTACAAATGAAGTAATGTGTTTGATGAATGTAATACTGTTTAAGTCAAATTGGTTAGATATAGACAGACAAACGGTGTACTATACACACAATATACAAATTTAACACAAACTAGCAGAAGGTAAATATACTGAATAAAAAATATATAACTGAAACAAATTCAACAAAAATCAAATACATTTTTGAAACAATTGAATTGTCTTTTTTTATGACCATTTTTTGGAAAATATTCCACATTTAAAGGAATATTTTACACAAAAAAATGACTTTAAAAATCTAAATTAACTTTTTTTAGTAGTATGTTACTAACCCTTTTAAAAAATGACCTCTGTCTTTTTTTACTGTGTAAACCATAAACACGTTTCTCTGCGACCCCAAATTACCTTTCTTCTCGAAATAAAGTCAACTATTTAAAAAAATCTGCAGCAATGCGATGCTATGAAAGGACAATTTGTAAAATACATACTTCACTCTGGTCAGAAGTTCAGCTGTGTACGGGTCCCACAGGTCCAGCCACCAGCCTGTAGAAGATTCGTATGAGGCAACCGCCAGCATCGCTCCATCAGGAGAGAAGTCACATGACACCATGGTGCGCTCACGGTCGTAAGTAAGGTGTTTCATAAACGTATAAGAGCGCATACTCCACAGATACAGCTTCTGTTAGAAGAGTGTCAAATCATATGCGTGGGTTACGATTTTATCTGCATGAGTCTGTGGAAAATCCTGTTACACTGAACAGAAAATTCATTGTCCAGCGTTTGGAGGTCTTTCATGCTGATTATATCATTTCTGGCATTCCAGGAATTATTTATGGCCAAAAGCTCAGTCTGGGAACGCTTTAAACCTGCTTGGAAGCTGAAATTGACAGTAAATCAAATGCTATGATGTGGCTAGGAACCTCACCGAGTCAAAGTTACACAGTGAGACAATCACACTGCTGTCTGGCGATATGCAGCATCTGAACACCCAGTGATTGGGACCCTTTAGCACGTGCGGACTGGCACCTATACAAACAAACAATGCCATTTAAAAACACTTCATAGTTAAGCGTGCTATTTCAATAAATACACACACAATGCAAAAACAGAAGCTGTATTTATATAGATTATGGGAAGATCCATTTACAGATGTGACATTATAAAGTACTTATCCAGAAATCACAAACTCAAATGTTGACCGGGGAGTTTTGTGCACAGCAGACATAAGACAAGATCTGCGCGGCGCTTATCAGCACAGCAGAGCAGTTTAAGGTGGTTTGTGTGAAGCATAAGCGCAAGTGAGAAGGAGGGCAGCCACTGACGACGCCAGACTAAAGCAAGCATCTATTGTTGTGTATCGTTTGATTATGTAATCAGCTATTAGTCACACCTGCACCAATCTACCCGGATGCAACAATAAAAAAACATGCGTTTGAGCGAGAGTGATTAATGTAAGTTGTTGCTTCCACATAAGACACTCTGACCTTTCTTTGCCAAGTCCCAAATCCTTAACGTTTTATCTCGAGAGGCTGACACAAGAGTTAGACTTCCATTTGGAGCAAAGACCAGATCCCTGACCAGAGCCTGATGGCCAGTTAGAGTAAACCTCAAACATCCTGAAGACAGAAAAGACATTATTTACCAACATAACAAAACCCTGCGGTATGTTTTATGATACGCGTGGATAAGCTGAAACCTCATACAGTTCATATTTACACCAAGGTAGGTTTATTCAGTCATTCCAAATGGTAAAATCTAGTCCTGAGTTTGTTTGAGATCTTACCTGACGAGACAACCCAGACTTTGATCACACCGTTGTTCAGACCGGTTGCCAGAAGCAGGTCACGTTCATGTTTGTTCTGATCTGCTTGGGAAGATGGGCAGGGTCCGAATGCCAAGGCCCAGACTGCCTGCTCGCAGTGAAATGTCTTTTCACTGCTTGCATCTACACCACTAGAAAGAATATATAGTATATGTATATATATGTTTATTTGTTCATATGAATCCACATTCCATTTAGGGTTTGATCTATAACTATTATACTATTAACTATATACTATTATATATAAAAAAAAAATCTTTCAGCACCTAACAAAGAATACATACTCAAAACTCTTAAAATACATCATTACACTCATAGTTTAGTATTAGGAAATACCATAACTAATATAATTATTAAATAATTATAATTAATAATGCGCCACAAATTATATAATTATACTTTGTACTTTACCATTATATAATGGTACTTTGATATACAGTACACTGAACCATAGAAGTGATAATCATGAACCATGTTATTTACGAAAAAATACCAAGGTACTAAATACATGTCTAAAAATGAGAGCAGTACCATGGCACCGTTTGGTAACTATTAAATACGTGTATATGAACTTAAATGTAATAATTTAATTGTGCTGTACGGTACTACAAATACCAAATAATCAATATTTAATCAAATACATATTTTCATTAGTGACTGCATGAATGGCGTTACATAATAATAAACCATATTACAAGCAGTGTACAGTATCATGGCAATAGTTACAGACGCACTCTTTAGCTGTCACCGGCCAGGAGAAGATTTTGACAATGCCGAAGCCCATGGACCAGGCGAAATAAGATCCTGCCGGCGAAAAGCGCACGCTCCATGTCTCGCAGTGTATCCCGGTCCGGTTCGGGGAATGGTGAGCGGGTTTCAGCTCCAAGATCAAATCGTCCGGTTCTGTGTGCATTTAAAGCCACAGACCTGTCACTGCTGCGCATATACGGAACTGCTTCTTTTACTAACAATATAAAATGTTTCACATTATAGAGCTAATCCAGATTATTATATTTTATCTAAGTGGTCTGAATTGCCATACCTTTAACTGAAGGATCTCGAAATGCAGTGCACATCTTATCCGTCGGACATAAATGCTGTACATGAAGTGTCACCTACCTACAGAAGGTTTCCTTTGGTGAGGGGGCGTGGCTTATGTTTACGGGCGTGACCAACTGGGCGCAGTGAGGACGAATCTGTCACGTGATAGGCTAATGGCCTTCGCCTTACAGTGAGTACAGTACATAGGTATGCCTGATTTGTTGAACATTTACATTGTACAGTACACGTTTAGGGTGTGTTGTATGCGTGATGCTCCCAAGAATGCCCTTGCCATCGCAAGTGTTGATTTTACAGGCTATAAATATAACGGTAGTTATAAAGGAAAAAGGTTGTTATATAAGTAATTTATTGTAAATGATTAAAAGGCCAGTTTAAGTATGCTGAGTTTTACCATTACTGATATTTCACATGGGTAGTTCATTTAAAGGGACTGTTCACCCAAAAATAAAAGATGTTCTATCAGTTACTCACCATTGTGTTATTCCAAATCTGTATGACCTTTTTGCTTCAGGGAAACACAAAATAAGATGGTAACCACACAACGATGACACCCATTGACTTCCATTGCATGGAGACAAACAAAGAGATTTCTCAAATTATCTTTTGTGTTTCACAGAAGAAATGTCATACAGGTTTGGAATGACATGAGACTGAGTAAATGATGGATTTTTTGTTTCATTTTTGGGTGAACTATCCCTTTAAGCAAGACCACAAATTAGGTTGTGATAACTTGTTGATAAAGTGTATCAACAAGATTTATTTTCTATTATAATTTCCTACTTTGGATAATTAGGGTAAAAAAAATACAATGGACACATTTTTGTAACATTTACCTTTCACATTGTTATAGAAAGAAATCAGTTTATTTGAGAACATAAACAGCTCAGTGACATTTTTTTAATTTAAAAATGTATTACATTACATTTTAATGTCATTTTTGAGGGCAGTTTATTAAAACCTAATACTGAAAAAAAAAACTGTGTTTCTCTACAATCATTTTACACTTTTCAATATGACACAGAAATGAAAATAACTTAACATCATCCTCAATGTTGAGGAACACAGTATTTTCTATAAATATAAACGGTTATGCTAACAGGTTTGTCTATTGCTCAGGTTCTGTTTGATCCGAATGATTTTGATCCGTGTATTCAGAAATGTCTTCTGTATCATCTTGTTCATCTGAAAAACAAATCAGTCTTTTCAGTTCATTTCTTTATTACATAACAGCTCTCAGTTAACTCTTTTAAATGAAATGTAAATCAGATTGTAACACAGTGCTTCTCAACTAGTCCTGGGGACCCACACCTCTGCACATCTTGTGGGTCTCCCTTATATTTGATGACACCTGATTAGAATCATCTATTTGTTAGCAGAGAGATCCATGAACTAAACCGAGTGTATCAGCTAAGGGAAACATACACACTGTGCAGTACAGGGTTGGGAACCACTGCTGTAACAAGACTTGAACAAAATTCAGGAATTCTTACTGGACGGTATTCTGTGAATCTCTACGAGTGTTGTCGCGTGTCCATTAGTCAGTGGAGGAAGACGAGGAATAGCATCATGGAAAATCTCCTCTTCATCGGAGTCCACTAAACTCAGAACGTCCCCTATGTTTTCAGATAAACTACTGGAAACACACATGAGATCACATGCATCAGCCCCATGGCATGTGTTTGATGTGGAAAGGCTGTGCTGAAAGACTGCATTTATATACTGAAATATCGCTTTCATTAATGTAAATATGAATCAGTCATTTGTTTGGCTTACTTACCTAAATCCTAAGCCTGAGAAAGACAGACAGAAAGAATAAAAGTCAACATTCCAAATGCAGTTTACAATACAAATACAAACACAAATAAATATGCAACTATAAATACGTATTTGTATAAAAATACAAGTACAAATACAACAAATTTATTAAAGCGGTAAGGTAACTTTTTTGACAAGTGTCCTGTATTTCTGAATGAAAGAAATCAGTTCTATAAAGAATCTTCATTAAAACAGCTGAAACATAAGTCATATATTTTATATACATGCATTACTGTGTTCCATATGAAATCCTACTTACCAATGCAAATTCTGTCCCGCTTTGAGTATACTGTCACTCCAACAACGATTCCAATCATGACTATTAAAACGGAGACAAAGACACCAACTACAGTCCCTCCGTTACCTGCTGAGGCTGAAAATAAACATTAAACACGATCAAGCATTTTGTGATACCTTATGCAGAGGAGGATCTTCACATGAGGCCATCACTGACAGGTCGTGTAATGCTGTTGCGCATCACAAAACAATCTCTGAAACATCTTGTCTGGTAACATTCATGTTCTGATTGTGTGTCATTGCATTACCAGCAGAAGATCTGAACCCTGATGCAACATATAAAACATTCTTCTCATTGTCATACAGTTAAAAAACATCTGTATGCGGAGCCAAACATCTAAAAAAATATATATATCTCTCTCTGGCAATTTAACTGGGTGAAACCTGTTAAGAAAATGTCTGGTTTCACCAGAAAACTTTTAAAGAAAAACTGCATTTGTGACATTTTTGTAAAGTTAAGCACATTTTGCCCCAAATTGTCATTTCTGCCTTAATAAAAGCCTTAAAGCTGTAATTTAAAATAAAAAAATACTTGCATTGTAAAGTTTCCTCATGGTCGTATTCGTTGTACTTTATTCTGATTTACAGTATTTGTTTAACTCTTGTAAAAAACAAACACTGTATTACAGTAACAAGAATCATCATTAAGAATACCAGTATGAAATGCAACCAGGGCATTTTTTTCATTAAACTTCAACTAGCATAAAATAGGCACAGGTGATTAAAAAGCTCTTATTATGAAATCATTTTAAAGTATGTACACTCATTCCGAACTTTCAAGAGTCTTACATTACATACTTACATTTCACTGTTAGATACACTTCCAGCTCTCTTGCACCAACAGGATTTTCACTATAGCAAAAGTAGATGCCCTCGTCATCTTTTGTCACATTCACTATAGTGAGTGTGTATGTGGGTTTATTTTCAGAGACAATGTATTTGGATGTGTTATTGATGACTATGTTGTCCTTTGTCCTCCATACGGTTGTAGCTGCTGGGAGAGAGTTGGTCTCAGTACAGCTGAGTGTGACACTAGTGCCCTCCAGAACGGTTACCAAAGGGTCTCCTAAAGGATATGGAATGTCTAGAATACAGAAGGTGAGATAAATACAGTTGTTTTATCTCATTGCATCATGAACACAGGCATTCAGTACATGTTAATCCCATGAGATCATGTCTGTTCAAGACATTGAAGGAAAAAAGAATGGAAGTTTTTTGTTCCATAGTGACATTCTTTATATGACAATTAAACACATTGCTGCCCATTCTCATTAACATAGTGTATCCCTTAAAGGTAGGCTAGTCAATTTCAGAGAGTTAGCAACCTAGCTTTAGATTCTCCCCTCTGTGCTTCTCAAAGCCACTCGTCCTCTAACAGTGCACAGAGATATGCAAATACATTGTTTAACAGGCATGTAGGACATCCTATCATTGCATTTGGACCGAATGCAATGATTGGACGAACATTTTATGGTCCTGCGCCTTTATATATATTCTGTTATATATATTTATAAAGTTTGGTGATGCTATCAGAATGTGAAGAGACTTTCAACCAGCATCACAAAAAAACATTCTGGAAAAGATCATCTTCCCTACGCATAATTGTGCTGAAAATAATGTCATAAAACGTACTGTTCTTTAAACAGACCTCTTTCAGCACAAAATGATATTTACTTATTTCTTCCTTTTGATTTTATGGTAAATTGACCTGGACATGTTCTTGACAGCTTCCATGTGATCCAACATCCAAACATCTCTTTCTATATTCACTTTACATCTATCACAGTGGAACCAAATCAGTGATGGTCTTACTAAGTGTGAAGGAACAGTTTTTCTGCACTCCAGTTACGTGCTTGCCCACGCACGTCACCTCCCCTCCATCGCGCAATATAAATCTGTTCACGTGGACCACCAAGCGATTCATCTCCGGCAACGTGGAGTTCACTGTGGGACCCCTCGCTATCACAGACTGCTCAAACACCTCATTCCATTCCAGTGTGGGCACTGGGTAACCCCCAAACCAGCTGCATATAAACAGCACATCTGTGGGCCCACTTCCCAGTTCCCAGCTGCATTCTGGGTGCCTGTCTGGAGCATCTGAAAATATACGGGTTTCCAGTATTTAGGATTAAAACCTAGAAATCACAGTACTACAATTGCCAGTGAACAGGAAAGCAAATATATGCTGAATTAATATCCAACCAGTAAACTCCAGCACTATCGCTCGTAAAAAAGAATGAATTACTGGGCAAATCATTTGTAAACCATTCATGCAATAATTTACATAAGAATCGTTTGACAACGATTTACCATTAAAGAATCTTAATTTTCAGGGGTGTCTAAAACATGCTTATGGCATTTGCCGATAGCTTACAGTAAACTAGGAGTTCCCGTCTCTCATTCACAGATCTCAGAGAGAGAGTGTTCTGAGATATACACGTGTAGATCCCTTGATCGCCCGGTTGGATGTTACTGATGGAAAACTCAAGGGATGATTCGCTCCCAAAACCCTTGTCAACCGCCTCAACAGATGCTGAATCTTCAAACAGCCACGTGAGATTCTGTGAGGGCACAGACTCACTGGAGCAATTAAAGAAGACATCCGAACCTTTTCTGACAACTAACGTTCCATTATCCAGTACGGTTGCGGGTTTTATATCCAGTAATACATTAGTTGGACCACCTGTAAAAAAAAACAAAAAAAATAAATTTAAATGTGTAAAAAAAATTTTTATTTTACTCTAACACAACATCTCTCACTTCAGACATCCTTAGAAATGTTCTTTAGAGTTTTTAAACAGAAACCATTGTTGTGTTAGAATATTCTTTATAATATTAGACAAATTCACTTTTATTTATGTATTATAGGGACAAAACTATTCCATATAATAGAGGTTTTGAGAGATTTCAGTGATTTCAATGTTCAAAATAACTAAACTATTTGTTCTGTTCAAACAGTTCTGTATCATAGCGTCTCACATTTAGTCACATGGTGGTGGGTTTCATGTACGTTAATGCGTAGAGGCCTAACCAGAAAAACCTGTTCGAAGGTTAGACTCTCTATTCTACAGGAACTGCAGACAGCTTAGCAAACGAAAGCTTTTCATTCTTTACATTAGTATGGCTAAGATATTCAGCACTATACCAGCGACTTGAAGATGAACTTTTGAATAAGTTTGCCATGTGCTGTCACCCTCTGTTTGGGATTGACAATCATAAAGTCCTGCGTCAATATACTGCAGCCCACTGATCTTTAAAGATCCATTTTTTAAAATGGAAAGATGGTCCGATGGTTTAGAGGGGTTTTGGGATGCAACGACAAGAGCATTTTTCCTCCACTTGTAGAGAACTGTGGACGCGTTGACCGCAGGTGTGCACCGCAGTGTCATATTCTCTCCTCTCTCTCCAATGACATATGGCACCTGTTCTTCTGTCACTACAAGTAAAGTTAGAGAACAAATGTGGTTTACAACTTCGATCACTAATAAGCAACATTAATAAATGCTCTGTGGCACTATCATGGTTTTGTGGACATGTAACAAGGTAACACCGTAGTCTGAACATGCACGATACGATATATTAATATGGTAATTATTCGGTTTCAGGGTATAAATAATAATAATAATAATAGTATTAAAGTGTTATTACGTTTTAAATAGTAATTTAACGATGTCTCTTTAAAAAATAAAAACAAGGCCCACTTACCTATTTGACGAGACAAAAGAAGCAGATGAAATGCTATTGGTATTACTCTCATTGTAGTTAATAGGGATTGAAATCGTTGTGTAAATGCGATCGAGTTTGCTTTTGTTGTCAGACAAAAGCGACTCAACTCTTTGAATTTAGAAAGCCTAAATTACAAAGAATTCGTGTCCATTTATCCTCTTAAATGTTTCGGCGTGATTCGCCTTAGGCTCTGAGTCCTGCATACGGTTGAATTAAACGTGATTCGTGTCCATATTCTACCTGTTTACTCGTTTTCGTTCCCGGAAACTTTGAATTTGCGGCATGACCACACCTTTCACCTGCGCTCTTAAAGAGATAGCAGCCATGTTTCACAGCGGTCAAACTTTACAGGCGAAATAAATATCCTATTGACAACTACGGGCATTTATAACACCAGAATGTAAGCATTCAGCGTGGAAAAATATATATGCAAGTATAAGCTATATAAATGGCCTGTTTTGTATTGCCTTGCTCATACGTGCTGTAGAAGGCATAATCTTTCTAGAGGTAACGCCACGTGAATATCCGCTTGCATAATAGTAACATAATAGTGAATTGTATCAGTTTATATATCAGTTCTGTTTATGTCCCATCGCATTTATTTCTAAAGTTATCAAAGTCATGACAAATCTGTCGATACCAGCGCACAATAAAGCGTTTATCAAACCCAGTGCTTTCTCTTTATGTCCGCTGGGGGGCAGCAAAGGGCTTTCATATGCGTGACGTGTGCGTAACATTATTTTGGTTCCCCCACGTTGGTTCCCGTTGTAAAACAGTCCTACACGCTTTCAATATGTCAGGCTGTAAGAAGCCTCGATCTGTGGCGAATCCACTAGAATCGACTATTACAACACCGAGCGAAAGAATATTGAAAGAATGCCACAATTTATATATCGACAACAAGAACGGTAAATAATAAACATATTTATATGTAAACACGACGCTGTTGTCGGGAGTCAGCGTTACTTTACGATCTGACAAATTATGCAACGTTGTAACGTAAAAATCAGTTTTAAAGTTTAATCATAAAATTGTACAATTTTTGCGAAATATTTTATCTCTGCTCTTATTTTTATGTTATGTGTCTCAACTGAATACATTTAGTATCCGTAACCATTAAACAAAGCCAAAAAGAATAGCGACTCATTCAAAAGTTATGTCATTGGCTGTGTTTCAATTCCTAGTGAGCTGCCTACCTGGACAGCGGACGTCGTCAAGTCCTAATAGGCAACATATCCCATATGATACTAGCTGATAATTCTGCAGAGTTAGGCTTCATTCTGCACACTCTCATGTTCAAAAATGTTGTCTAGGTAGGGTGCTCACTGGGTTTTAAGGCACAGCCATGTGGACCAGTTGTTTCTGCATGTCATAGTATAACAGTCAGTACAGTACATGCAAAAAGTAACGTATTTGTAATTCGGTAGCCTCACAAAACTTTCTGCTAAGATTAATTAAATATTGACCATATATAAGTATAAATTCTCATTAAAATGTTTTGCAAAGCTTTCTTTTAGTCATACGTATGTTCGTTTTTTATATTAGTGATTTAAATTATTGTTGTAAAATGGTCAACAATGAGGCATACTATTCTAAAATTAAACTTAAATTAAAATGAAACTATTGTTTGTCTATGTGTTTTTAAAGGATTAGTGAAAATTGCAGAGGGCTTAGGACTGAGGCTGTTACCTCCTCGGAAAAAGATTATAGTTATGATCATGGGAAACCACTCAGCTGGGAAAAGCTCCTTTATTAACTGGTAAATAAACCACACATTGCTGTTGCGTACAGTAACAACACTGTTACTGTATCACAAAATGATTACTGGAGTAACTGAATTATAGATACGCTTATATCCATATTATGCATGCGTAATATAGTGGACTGTAAACAATAAGTAACTTGCCTGTTTTTCAGGTATGTGGAGGAGCACATACAGAAGACAGGTGTTGCCATAGAGACACAAGGCTTCACGTTTATTACCAGTGGCAGGAAACGCGAATCACTGACAGTGAGTGTAAAGTCTTTTGGCCTTTGCTTAGGGCTCGTTTACAAATTGCTGCTCTTTTGATCCCGGCAAGGAACTATCAACAAACTACCGTAATTGTGCCCAAGTTGCTTTGGCTAAATGCTATTTATACACTTATGAAATATCAAATTAATTCAGAGAAACTTCTATGTAAGTATGTAATCACAACGTCAGTGCACATGTCCATGTGCAGAACTGTGCTTTTTATTCCGGGGGCTTTAATAATGAATAGATCATGGGTCACTTACAGTGTTGACCCTGTTCTCATTAAGACCAGCCTGTACCGCCCTAAAGGTTACATCACATCCTCTGAGTGCCATTGAAGAACTAAAGTCTGGAGAGGTCAGTCAAATGAAAAATACATCAGCTGAGCCTGTATTATGAATCTCTGAAGTGATGATCCTTACATTTATAAGGGTGGCTTTCAGAACAGTAGAACTGTGAAAACCAGCTTTAGTACTTATTCATGGATGTTATTATTTGATGTACAGGAACTGTATAGAATTCATTCCTGCGATTGAGTCTGCAGTGTAGCTACAGTAATACAGTAGCTCTATTTGAACAGTTATTTCATGTTTAAAGCACGTTAATGTTATTATATGACATCATATCAAACCAAATTTATTTGAAATATTGCTTTATGAACAAAGCATTTCACAAAAATAATTTTTATTTGTGTTTTAAGTGATAAGACAATCATTAAATTGTTCGTAATTATTCTGATGAAGCACACCTGTGTGTTAAGACATCTGTGGGAAGCTAAAGGAGCTTCACCTTATGACCTCAGGGTCAGGTGATTAAAACTAATCGTCCAGCATTGTTTCTTTGTAAATGGCACTTTTTACTTTTATAATTTAATGAAGTTCAGATATATTTGTGTGGCATACAGTAAGTGTCCAAAAACCTTTTGTATCCGTAACTCGGATGGCACGCAGTCTGTGCGCTTTAAAATTTTCTACGCTTTTCAGAGGAAAAGCTGCAGAATAGATTTCAATATGACACAACGAATAATCAGAATGCCACAAGAGGGTCGTGTGTACAACAGATGTTTGAATTATCCCGAAATCTGCGTGGAATTCCGTGGATAAAGATTCTGACCTATTCTGACCTAGGAATATAACATAAGAAACATGTGAGAGAAAGTTAATACTCAAACGATCCGTCTTTATTAAGTCTTCCGAGCCATGAAAGAGCAACCGCAAAGAAAAACATCCTCTGGGTTCAGTTTTAAGCTGGAAAACATGAGGAAATACTTCAGCCGGAGAATGTGTGCCCGATTCAAATGAAAAGAATGAATGTGTTTTTCCTCAAGGGAGGGAGAGGGGACGATGTGTGTGCGTGCATGTGGCGAAAAACGAGACTGTATCATAGCTCAGTCAGTGGCTCATTCTGGAAGCAGAGGGGCTGTCTTAAAGATGCAGCGTCTCTTTTCGTAGCATATAGAGCTCTCGCTCTCTCTTTCCTTCAGTCTTTCCAATTCAGTCTCTCTGTAAGGAGCTCAACGTGAGTAATGCAATTATTGATATAAACATGAACAGGAGCAGAAATGCATCAGAGCCCCAGGCTTTACACCGGCACCCAGCCTGCAAAGAGAGAGAGAGAGACAGAGAGGGCGAGAGAGCTTGAGAGACAGCAGGGAGACTCCCTACAGAGGGGCCTGGCTTCTGACTTTACATCCAATACTTTGTTTTTACTGCTTTGATTTTTTTCTCTCAATATTTTTGTTTCTTTTCCTCACAGGGAAATGCAACGTTACACCTCTACCCGCATTTCAGACCACTGTTGGAGTTTAAAGGTAGGACTCTGACATGATTATCTGACATGTTTAGATCTGCCTTAAAATGTCTGTTATCATTGTTCATATACGGTTCATTTAAAATCATATTACATATATTTAACAGCATTGTAAGTCAGCATTCTAAATGGTGGTGTTGTGATTCCACGGCAGCATAGAATATCTGTCACATTTGTCTGTCTCAATCTGTTTAGAGTTTGGCAGGGTGTGTGGTCTCTTAAATCATGTATTTCAGCACCTTTAAATGTGATGTTTAGGGATTGATTCACTGATGTATGTTGCTTTGGCTTCCCTTTTGTCATATTGGCTTTTTTGATCATCCGTGCTTATCTGTGCATATATAAAAATATTATATTTGTCAGTCATATATAAATATATATTTTCTGTATATATCACAGATGCAACCATGGTTTCTAGACATAGTCAATGTATGCAACATAACGCAACACAAAATGATGGTTTTAGTAACACATTATTGGTCCAAAACGTGTTAAATGTTGTTTGCACCGTGTGTTAGTAACTTTGCGCATTGATTTTTGTTTGAAATAAATGTGACCGTTTTAAAGCTGCGTGTGCAGTCCAGGCAGAGCGTTCATGGCTATGACTAACAGCCTGCACTGAGTCATGCGAGCGTACTTGCATTAAGCGCAGTGTTTTCCTGTAAAACACAGAAGCGCATTCGCATTCACTGCAAGAAACTCCAGCAGCTCTGCTGACTTGATGCTTTTCACACTGTTTTCATGCAACATGTTGAACCAAGAGTCGAGCTGATGACACAGTTAAGCCGTGTTGTGAATAGTGATTGTGTTTTGCTTTGGCGCGTGATGGGGGTCTGCATAGGTGGATGCAGGTTGGGCGTGTCAGAGGGCATCGTGGCTGCACACTGATTGTGCAGTTTTCGTTCAGTGGGCAGTGTGGGTTCACCAAGTGCAGGGAGAATGAGTCATTCTCGCTGACAACAGTGATGCATCATGGGAAACGTGGAGACAGAAAAAATCTTCCCACATTAGTACTGCAGAAGAATGTATCTGTAGAGCCAACGAATGGAAGAATGGTGTATAATCCATTAGCAGTATTAAGAGAAGTGTTTAGTCAGGTTTTTGATGCATAGATTTTGTAAAGTATTTTGGATGTCTTTATACTCAGCCAACAAATATAGGTTGTAAGAATGTTTCAGTAACAAGTCAAAACATTTTTAAAGCGTCATTTTAAAAGCTTTGGAATATTCAAAACATCCAGTTGCTTGGTTGCTAGTTGCTTGGTTATAAGAGTGTTATTACAATTTTTTACAATTCTGTAACATTTAAAATGTTCCACTAACTACTTAAGAATACGATTTTTAAAATACATAACATCAGTAAAACATTCTACTAACATGACTGCAAGAATGTTTTTGCTAACTTTAAGAGCTTTTAGAGAATGTTCTGTGACGTTCCCTGTGTTAGCTGGTTAGTTACTTCTAAAATGTCTTACTCTATGAGTTCTGTTTGGCCTCAATAGTTTAAAATCTTTATCACATGTATTTTATTTGGCATAAGTTTAACATTTTACCATGTACCAACTCAGCTGAAAATTGTCTTGCTCAGAGGTTGCTCTTTCTTAGTTCAGGAAAGCTAAACGCTTCTCAGTTGTGTCTCATTTAACGTTCAAATGTTCTTCCTAAAAGTCATTAGAATCAATTTTGACAAGGATGAGTTCATATTAAAATTTCTGACCTTTGATTTCTGGCAGCTCTGAGCATGATTTGTGACATTGTTGAGATCTCGTTTGAAACCCCAGAGGAGACACATGTGAGATGACTTAAGGTCTTTTTCTCAGGAGAAACTCTTAAATCAGACGTGTATTTTGCCCTTGTTGCTTTATAAAATAAATAGCTGAGGCATCCGTTTGGCTCTTTTCTTCGTGTGGGATCTGATAATGAGATTTCTGATTGGTGCATCATTTGGGTGTGGTTTGGCTGGTTCGTGTCGTGTCAGTAAGTTTGTCTCCGGTCTCTCCGCAGTAATGCTGCGTTGCGGTCTGGAGATGACTCGGCACTTTCTTGACCTTTGACTTTTCTCCAGTGGACTAGATCTCTGGGTATCTCCTTCCACCCTTCGGCAGTCATGTCAGCAAGTCAAGACATGTCTCTCCGGTTACCTTGTCACATTCAAAGAGCTCAAAGTTCCTTTAGTGATTATAGCCGGTCACATACATTACTGATTGTAAATCTATTTTATTACGCCATATCCATTGAATAAATTAACTATATTTGAAAGCCACTCTATTTGAGTCCTGTCATTGGCATTTTCCTTGCTGAATAGTCAAAAAAACAACAAATAATATCTCTTAAATATCTTTGATATCTGAGATTAAATTAAAAGCAAATAGAGAAATCTCTAGAAAAAGGACCCAAGTCTCACACGTGTTTTTTTTTAAACTATGCTCAGATTTGTCGAGAGGAGATTTTATCAGAGATTTTAATATGAATTTAAGCCTGAAATTCCAGACCAACTCATCTGTGCAATAGAACCCATGTTCAACTCCATGTTTTTTAGGTATGTTAACATTGGTGTCTGTTTAGGAATTTCTCTGACCAAAACAGTTTTCCCTTTCCTTTCTTTTACGCTGTTTAGAATCGACGTGTTTTCTCACCTAGTTGTGTTGACTGACAAGGAGAACAAGTGTGATGGACAGGGTTGTGATGGGGATGGACAGATCTGAGGGTGTGTTGATGCACCTTGCATGTTAATGAGTAAGAACAAGACAAGGTCTGTGAGAAAGTGAGAACACGTGTAGTCACTGAAAGAGCTTTAGTGTGCGCCGCAGATGTGCGGTGAATGAGGCAGAAACATCTGATGAGAAAGGATGTCTCTGTAGTAATAATAAGTAATAATATGAACATTTAAAGTATTATTACTCTAGGGCTGGGCCTTTCTGACTTCGACCGGTAAACCATTACCCAGAATGCCCTAGAAACCACCCTCATGCCTAAGCAACTGCATAGTAACATTCTTTTGCCATTTGGAACACCTTAGCGACTGCATAGCAACACCCTGGCAACCACCCACACCATCCTAGCACTGTGATGGCAGCCTGAAAAGAAGCGCCATTTTCTTAAGGAAGCGCCATTGTGATTGTCATGAGAAAATATCAGACTTTAGTTGTTTCTTCAGTGCATGAAGCGTGTCAGGATGGGCTGCCTGGCGTTACTTCACAGTCGTTCTTCACTGGCTAGCTTTATTTGGCTCCACCTTAAAGCTGCCAGTTGAAGAGCTGTTGTGAGTAACCATAACAACAGACAACCAGAGAGGTGTGGTCAGGAAAGCACAAGATAACTCAATTGGAAAGGTGGAGAGCAAATTAGAATTCATGAAATTATTAGTATACTACCATTGATATTGTACTACATCCTCCATACTACTCACATACTCCATAAATGATGAGACCCTGTTGGGCTTTATTTTACAGTAAAGACAGACTTACTGTACTGTTTCTCTTATATAAAGGATGAATTGTGTTGCACCATCACACAGATTGTTACTCATACGATCCTCATGATAAATGGTGACTCATATTTCTAACGTAAGAGCTGTTTTATAAACGCCTGTAGTTACATTGTAGGTGTGACGGACTACCTGAGCGCTGAGATTTCCACCTCCAAACAGAAGAAGTTCAGCTTGGTGACGTTTGTGGACACCCCCGGTCTGGTGGATGGAGATATGGTCTATCCTTTTGATGTCAACAATGCCATCACCTCATTCGGTAGGAGTTTTATTTGACTTTTGTATTAATGTATTGTCTGTTACTTATTGTAAAATCTATTCCACATTACCAATGTACAAAACTGTACTTGAAATACAAGTACAGTTTGTGTACGTGTGTGTGTGTGTTTGCCACACACACAGAGCAGTGGGCAGCTATCACTGCAGCGCCCGGGGAGCAACTGGTGGAAAGGTGCCTTGCTCAAAGACACCTTAGTCACTTCCAGCTGGCAGTGGGAATCAAACCTGCGACCTTTGGGTTACAAGTCTGACTCTTTAACTATTACCCCCCCAATCTTGGGTTACATCTCTGACTCTCTAACCATTAGGCCCCAGTCTATTTTGTAGCATCATTACGCTATTTTCTGTCATTCTATTTTAAAGAAAAATATAAGATCAATTTTTTGTGTGAAATCAAGTTTGTAAAAACAGTAATAACTTTCTGTTTTCTGTCATTTGGCATAATCTGTCTGTTTTCAGGGGAGCAGGCGGACCTTATCTTTGTGTTTTTTGACCCGATGGGGCAGGCGTTGTGCAAGCGAACACTGAACATTGTTGAGAAGCTGAGTGAGAAGTGTGGAGACAAACTGCGCTTTTACTTGAGCAAAGCTGATGAGGCAGGACGAGAAACAGACAGACAGGTGCACAAGTGTTTGTGTGGGTTTACCTAACCATATACTGAGGACAAATTTGTACAAAATACTGAAAATTGAACAAAAACAATTAAACCACTTTTCCTCTTGGTAAAAACACTATAAAAATATAGTAAATAATGCTTTTTTAAATGATAAAAATGCAGACAGTTTTCTGTTAGGGTTACAGTGTGGGTTAAGGTTAGGTTATATTGTTTATAACCGACGTTAAACTTTATATTATAATTATTATATTACAATTAGTTATATAATTAGGTGGTTGAAGGGAGGGGTTTAGGAAATAAGAGGACTAATGACATCAGCTGAAATGTAAAGGTGTTTAAGATATGGAGGAAGTTATTCTGTTTTGAAATAGGGGTGATTTTGGTGTCATGTTTTCCATAATAAAAAATCAGGATCTTCTTGCCATAATAATTTTCGGGAGACTAAATAGGTGTCACTCCAAACCTCGTTCACTGGTCACTTTATACGACTGTTTCTCATTAGCACATCAGAAGGTCAAAGGTCTCGCGTGTCTTCTGTCAGATGACTCACACGCTGCTGTTTTTATTCCCACAGCGAGTGATGATGCAGATCGTCCAAGAGCTCTGCAGAAGACCGGGACTCAACAAATGTGGCTTTGAAATGCCCACCATTTACATCCCCAACCCTCAAAAAGTAAGAATGATGCTTAACATACATTACAAATGGCTTTGCTGAAGAAATGTTCACGGTTCCTTCCTTGACAGACAGATATTAATGGGACTTTAAATAGTTTTCAGCAATATGCGAAGTGCAGAGTATTGCCGTTCATGTCCAGTGAGCTGGAGTCAGACATGAGTAATGGAAGGCCTACACATCACAGGAGGGATTTATCTCCCTCTGCAGCAATTAGATTGATTAGTTCTGTCTATTATAAGCCAACATATAGGGACAACACAAAAGAGCCAAAGATATAGATGCTTTAATGCTGTCGATATCAGGCAGATATTAATGTTTTATATATTTTTTAATAATCAGAATGCTGATTTATAAAATAAACATTTTTTTATTTATTAAGTTAAATTATAGTTTAAAAGCTGTTTTTCTTTGATAAATGAAGAATCATTTTACAATGATCAAAATCACTGAATGCAGCTTTACCTGCAAACTAAGCAAGAACGTTCCAGCAACATTTTAAAGCAACAAACATTTTGCAGGATATAACCAGCAGTGACATATGAATATATATGTATATTGTGTGTATGTGTTGTGTGCAGCCCAGCAGATGTGTCAACCAGATTGATGAGGTGTGTGAAACCATTGAGAAAAGCATAAACCAGGCAGTGCAGAAAACACTGGACCAGCTGGAGAAAGACTGTAACCTCATCATCTCTACCATCAACAATACCCTGGACCAGGACCGGTACAATTCATCAATCTGTCAGTCAGTCTGTCAGTCAGTAAGCCTGTCAGTCAGTCAGTCAGTCAGTCAGTAAGCCTGTCTGTCTGTCAGTCAGTAAGCCTGTCTGTCAGTCAGTCAGTCAGTAAGCCTGTCTGTCAGTCAGTCAGTCAGTCAGTAAACCTGTCTGTCAGTCAGTCAGTAAGCCTGTCTGTCAGTCAGTCAGTAAGCCTGTCAGTCAGTCAGTAAACCTGTCTGTCAGTCAGTCAGTAAGCCTGTCTGTCAGTCAGTCAGTAAGCCTGTCTGTCAGTCAGTCAGTAAGCCTGTCTGTCAGTCAGTCAGTAAGCCTGTCAGTCAGTCAGTCAGTAAGCCTGTCTGTCTGTCAGTCAGTCAGTAAGCCTGTCTGTCAGTCAGTCAGTCAGTAAGCCTGTCTGTCTGTCAGTCAGTCAGTAAGCCTGTCTGTCAGTCAGTAAGCCTGTCTGTCATCCTCCATAAGATGTTTAAGGAAATATCATTTTTATTTTGGTGTTTTTTATCATGGGCTTTATTTCTTTGTGTCATTTTGTGTTTTTGTATAATTGGACTGGTTTCGTTGAATCACTCGATTTACTCCTTAACACAATAGTTTAAACTTTAGTTTTAAGTTTAAACCAATTTTATTTATTTATTAGATTAGTCCTTGGGTAACCCCATTATTAAACAGGGCGCTGTAGGTCAGTCAGTCATCATGTACATAACATAATGTAATCTCATCATGATATTACTCTAGATTTCATCATGTAATATTTATCCGTTTATTGTGGGTGTGATTTTTTAGGTTAAATGTGAGCTGTAATAAAAGCAACCGCTTCAATTCTTTCCTGTGTGGATATCTGGGAATCTTCTTTCCCTCACTCCTCATCCTCAGCTTCATCATCAGCACGTTTGCTCCGGAAGAGCTGGACACTCTCGTCGGCGAGGGACTCGCTACGACACTCTATTTTACCACAGTGAGATCTTATTAATTCTGCTTTCTGAAATTCTGTAACATCTGCTGCTGCGTGTGATGTTGATGTTGTGAACTGTGTGTTGTTGTTTCAGGGGATAGTTGTGTATCTGTGGGACTGGATTCCTGAAGACTGGCAGATCATCTTTGTGGTCACTTTCGGCGCTCTGTGCTACCTTCTGCTCTTTTTATCCAAGTATTTTGCACGGTAAGTTCGTTCTTTCCTGACGTTTTAATTCCTTTTGCTGGCACAAGAGGGCACCGTCACTCTGACCCCATTTCTGCCTTCTGCGCTCCGAGTAGTATGCAGTATGTATACAGTGCACAGTATGCACATTTTCTGTGTTCACAGACTACTACATTTGTAAAAAATCTGCTACTACTATACACACTATACAACATGGTACACTACGTGGAATGTACTATGTACTTCTGCCTGTTGTTCGTGCCTCATGTTTCCCTCATAATCTCCCTAACATTTTGTGAAAATTTATAGTCTAAGTGTACAGTCACTGAAATGTACACTTCAATTCATTTCTGTCCACACTTTAATTCATTTTCATTGTACTGCCACTTTAATAATTACATTCCTTCAGCTGATTGTCCACTCAATGTTTTAATGCTTATGTCATCAGTTCAGCAGCAGCTCACAAAATCTTCTGAATTTTTCCAGCCAAGGCAATAAGACACTGACAAAGAGAGAGAAGAAGAAGCTGGCAGAATACAGTGATTATGTCCAGGACATTGTAAAAGCCAAGAAGGTATGTCTTACAGTACAGTAGCATTACTTTAAATGCAGTTGTTATACAGTAGTATAAGAATATCAAAACCAGAGCCTTGCATGTTAAATATAACTATATGAAATGACCCATATGTTTGTTTATTTTCCAATCTTGTAATCTTTGGCAACTTCAGCGGAAACTGTATGAGGAGTATCTTCAACAGTGTGCTGCAGAATATGATTTCTGAAGAAAACCGGCTGTTGGCCGCATCCGAAGACTGTGAATAATAATTAATATAAAGCACATGCATGCGTCAGTGCAACGGTGATACAGATTCATGTGTGTCCATTTCATAACTCTTTACATTACATGAATGATGATATAAACCAGTGCCTTTTTGTTGAATGTGAATAATTCATAAAGTGAACAAATCAAAATGTGATAAACAAACATGACCTCGATATTATCCCACACCAGCTAATTTTTTAATTTATGTGAAGCCTATTTAATAATCAGACTTATAACTTTTTACAGTCAGCAAGGTGCATTATCACTGTTATTATCATTGTATTATGAAGTCTGTGGCCTTCTTTTAAACTCTGACGTAACACTGTAAAACAAACCAAAGGTTAAACTTGCCCACCAAACTCAGCTGCATTAACTCTCTAGTGTGGGTCTGTTTTCAGTGTTTACAGTATAAAAGTGACATTTGTACATTTTATAAACTAATAAATAATCATTTATTCTTCCGGTGGCCACAGATAATGATTTTAAATCAAACTGTCTTTAGGTCGCCCATCATCCATATGTTTGAGTATTTACTGGTGCATGTTTGTGTATATGTACAGTTGATATATGATTGTAGAAAGATTTTGTTGTGTGTAGTTGGTACCAGGGTTACACTTTATTTCGACAGTTTACTTTAGACATTTTACTAACTATAAGTAACTTTGCAACTACATGTCAACTAACCCATTAATTTGCAACTACTTTTTGACTAACTGTTAGGTTAGGGTCTCAGCCTTAGAAGTCACGTCCACAGACTGTTGGCTAAATGTCTGATGCATATGGCACACTTTATTGGAAACACTTCAGAAATTTAAAAGTTGTCATCTGATTGGTTGAATTCTAAAGGAAACAAACTGTGATTGGATGCTTTACATGTCAGTCGGACAGCCTCTTGGGCAGTCTTTGGCTAATAAAATCTGCCGTCAGTCTGAAGTTCTGGCTATGCGAGACTAGAGTTGGAGTAAGGTTAGGGTTAGTAGAAGTATGTCAATAATTGACATACTTGCAAGGACAATTATGGTCTGTAGAGTATCTGTTGGGGGACCATCAAAATAAAGTGTTATCAGATATTAAGCAGACAGTCTACTTATACTTGAGTAGAGACATGAGGTAGTTGACATGTAGTCACAAAATTGCAGTTAGCATGTTTAAATTAAAGTGTTACCATTATCGGTGATGCTGCCTACAGTGAGCATTTAAAATCTTTTAGATATAAAGAGTTATATTCTTAGGACAGCTTTCAATACTATGAACGTGCATCAGTCAGCACATTTTGAAATAGCCGGATATGCAGATCCAGTCTTTTGATTACGTCCATGTATGATGCAGTCAGTTATTGTAATACAGACAGGAGTTCGAGCACTGATAAGCTTTCTGATTTATTTTTTAGTTAAATTGAATTTAAAGAAACAGTAGCACTTTTGTGATTTTAAGGAAAACAATAAGTGCATTTACCTCAATGGTGCAATAAAATACCAGTTTTAAGGATGTATGAAACTATGAAATTTTCATATTTTCAGAATGCCATTCTCTCACTGCTTTCCAAACGTATGCCATTTTCAACTGAAGGCTTCAAAATGTTTTTAAGTCTTTATAGCAATGCTGATTTTATATTTGTTTTAAAAATGTTAATGTCCTTTTCCAGTGACTTGAAAACTGTGTGTCTTATAACTCCCTATAACTCCCTGGATTTGTTTTCTGTTAGTTAATATTATAGTAACGGATTTCTGTGCTTGTGTACGAACCTCGAAAGAACAAAACAGCAATAAAATGTTTCAGCAACAATTTTATTTATTTATTTTTCTCTCCACCAAAATGTGTACCATGTGACTGAATCCTCCAATCCCTGAGTTAGTACGATGAAAAACTGTAGGAGGTCAGAGCTACCAGAAAAGCTTTCGATATTATTGCGTACGATCTAAAAATACAATCAGTAATCAATCAGTCAGTTGTCAATAAATCATTTCACGATTAGTCAGAAAATACAAGCCTCGAGTCGTATAATACGAGCATTTCTATAGATAAAGATATAGCTTTAAATATTTGTGTTTTGTGCAATTTACTAGCAGGGCAACCAAAGGTCCCGTTAGCAGAGGTATATTGTCATGTTAAAGGTCAGTTCTGTTCAGGTCATGCTTGTGATTGGGGAGGGAACATTCAAAATGACCGTCAGTATTACTTCGTTGCCATGGAGACGTGACCATAGAATACACAAAAGAGATTAAGAGTATTAAATAGAAAGAATATTTAGCGTATATTTTGGTTTTTTGTGCATTTGGGTGATTCGAACAAAACTAAACATAGCCTATTTTTGGGACGCTTAAAATTCTTCCATTTTTGTGACAAATAAGCACATTCCTTACACAACGCTTATTACCATAACACATTTTGGCATTTAATTTTTGTGTTTCTGTGGAATTCTTGTTATTCCCATTAGTTTCTCATTACTGTATTACAGTAATTTTTCAGTTTGTCTCATTAAGGTGAACATAAACTAAAGGTGGTACAACAAATGCACTTAATGGTCACAAAAACCAAAATATAGACTTTATCTGAGCAAAATACATTTCTCTTGATTTTACTTTTTTGTGAATCACCCATTTACCTGTTTGTTGTGATACCCACATATCATATATTACATTTGACAGGTAATATAACATTCTCAATAGACACTGACATATGGATTCTGTTATCTTCCTTGAAAATGGTTCCCATTTAAAGATCCTTTGGGAAAGCCTTAATGGAAAATAATGCCCTGTGCATATGAATTATCATGCATCCACTCTCTCTATAGCTACAAACCGACGTTCCTATGTGATTCCTAGGAAACTGCTGCAGGAAAAGCTGCATGGGCTGTGCAATGCAACCGGAGTCGGACATCAGAACCGTTAAAACATTCTCGTTGCCATAGCCGGGCTAATCAGTAGCGGGGTTGTGTAGAAAGAGTCTTGGTGCTTAAATGTATCTTCTGGTAACAGCTACACACAGTTTGCATATACAAAATGAAAACAGGACGATTCCCCTTAACTGCTCTGAGAATACTGCATACAGACAGATGCTTCATGCTAAAGCAGAGAGGCTGGAGAAAGCCAACCCACAAGACAGAGATGTCCCTAAAACAGGGTTAAAAACAAGCTATGGCTCATTTGTTAGCAGTGTGAACAGATCCAGGTCTGGAGATCTTCCTCCTTGTAGGGGTGAGGGTTCGGCACATAAACCAGGCACGGCCCAAATGCTCACCTAGTTTTGGACAGCGTATGTCTTCTATCTAGTGTCCCACTTAACCAACTGCAGTGTTAAGACTATGTCTGTTTTGGGAGTTTGTCCAGGTTTGGCACAGAAACCACACGGAGGGATATCTTCACTGTGAGCCCTTATCAATCAACCACGACATGTCTCCAGTCCTGTGAGGGGAATAAAAACAGACAGTACCTTAAATATGGACATATCACTTCGTTTTTAGCTGGAAATGTAAAAGCTCTTAATCTTACATTTCTCTCTATGAGTTTCATAGGAGATCTCAGCAATGTCTGTGTGCTCAGTTCCTTTAAGATTCGAATTATCAAAACTCTCAAATTATCCAAACTGTACTATCCACCTTCATTTGGTATGAACACACGTTTCCTTTTTGTATTTTATGTCGAGCATCTTGATGGATGCTGTAGTTGAGAATTACAGTAGAGTTTCTATAACACATCTGCTGTCACATTGGTCAGAGACTGTAATTAAGTAAGAACAACTCACTCCACGTCACGTTTCCTAATCGTCTTTCCAGAGCCAAAGACTTCTGCAACGCGTGACACGATGGGGTCGTAGTTCATACTGGCCACGGCTACCACCTCCTCACTCCTGATATGAGAGCAGAATAAAGCACAGAACACAAGACAGAGAACACAGCGAGCATCAGCTGAACAAAGTTAAAAGCCGGTGATTTTTTAAGTATAATATTAATATTGAGCAAAATATTAAGCATAAAATTGTAACTGAAGAAAAAACACTAAATAAATATAAATTTGCTCTTTTCCTTCATCTGGCTGCTCTGATTGGTTGATGAATGTACAAGAAACAGGATCCAGCCATGTGAACTGAAGATTGATAACGGTGACAAAATACAGTAACTTCAGCACTAAAGGACCGAGTCATTAAGGCTTGTTTAGGAAAATCAGAAGAATGTAATTTAAATGAAAGATTATGTAAACTTCAGTGTGGAAAAATCATTCTGGCTTTCAGGTTGATTAACATAATGAGCAAATATGCAGTTTAGTTTAAAAAAAACAAGCTCCATTAAATCTGAACTTAAATGACACACAATCTTTGCAGCAATTCATATACAATATAAATTTAAATAAAACCTGAGTGATAAATAAAACGTACTTTGTGTAGAACGCCACAAATTTTAGCTCATCCAAGTCTCCCTGGATGATGACGTCATCAAAGCCATCTCCGTAACCTTGACAACACGTGAACCAATTAAAAAGCATCAAAAGAACACTGATGCCGAAAATACATGTGCAGTTCATTACAGATTGTATCGTATCCTAATTATGGGTCATTTTTCAATTGTTTAGTTCATTAACAGTATATAATTTAACATTATATGATCTAATTGCAGTATATGATGTAGTATATTATTTAACAGTATATAATATAACAGCAAATTGGGAATGTTTTACCTGCATATCGTATGCTTTTCCCAAACATGGCTGTCCAGAAATAAGGCACGGTTTTAATGTCTGAGGCCTTTCCCATCATGCTAAGAGCAGCCACTCTCCCTACGGAGATGGAAAAATGAGTTGGAGGTTTTACTGCAAGGTCAGAAAGCAATTATTTCCATTTTTATTGGCCATTTGCCACAATATTGGACAGAGAGTGAAAAAAATGAATATGGAAAGGGGTTGAACCAGACTTGAACCTGCACCACCCACGTGAGCACCCTAGGTGCAACGTTTCCAAATCATATGTGCCACAGCTCCAGAAATCAAGAGATCAGAGCTCAAAAACCTGCTGCTGAATGTTTGCCAATAAAAGAAGCATAAAATCCCACAGCTGTCATATCTAGGAAATATCACAGAGACTTGGAGGCGGGTTTTTTGACTTAAGCCAGTTAGCAACCACCCAGCAACCACCCGGACATGATTAGCAACAGTACAGCCAACAGTTTAACAACCGCCTACAACTGTAGCAATCTTGTAGCATTGTGGCAGCAACTTTCACAGGCGCAAAAACATGAGAAAATGTTTTCTTGTTTTTTTTGGTTTTCTTATTATTGTGAAATAAACGAAAGATTAGCATACAGCAAGCTAACAGGCTAACGGTCTTACCGTGCACATGTGCCATCTGCCAGTGAGGGATGTTCACCTTCTTGTTGCTGCGCAGAGTCAGAGGAAACGTCACCACATCACCCCCAGCAAAAACTCCATCCATGTTGGTCTGCATGCCCTAAAGGGGTTAAAAGTATACTGTAAGTTAACTGTAAGTTACATGACATGCTTTGTAGCATGCTAGCTTTATCGACGTTGTAGTAAAACAAAAGCTTGAAATACAGTATAACAGACACAGCAGATGGTGCTTGCTAAACAGAAGTGAGCATATGCCTTGAGATGCAGCAACAGATGTACATCCTACCACATATGTACAGTAGTGTACTGTAAATAGGCCGCACCTTATTGACTGGGATGAAGCCTTTGGAGTCCACGTGAATTCCACTCTGCTTTAAAAACGCTGTGGCTGGACCTGAACCTGAACAAACATACATGTAAACAAACACATATACACAAACAAACACATACAACACACACAAACACACATAAGTCCTGGAATTCATGTACGGGTCCAAATTTTGTTATTGTGTTTTTTGTTATTTTTGTACATAATTAGTGGTACAAATTTAATTCTATTAATTAATTTAGTTACACTGACAATCATTCAAAGAAAAATAAATGTGTGAGAAGATTGCTTAGTTAGAAACATGAAAACCGCGAACAAGCGTAACTCACCTGTGCCGATAACGCACACATCAGCGCGTAAGACTTTGCCGCTTTTTAAAACCACTTCTTTCAGCTTTCAAAACAAACAGGAACATTCAACATTTATGCATTTAGCCGACATTTTCCTACCAAACTGACGAATCACTTATCAAGTCATTTGATGGGATCAAGATTTATCAAAAATATAATCTCATAATAGATCACAATTTGCTTATTCTGCTTTATAAATTTACTCTGACGACTGGTCATACATTCTGATTTTTCGCATTTTAGCCCAGAGGTAATTCATTACTGCTGTAGCTGTGTAAAAAATCTTGAAAGCTAAGCAGTTCCATAGTCAGAGCAGATATAATGAATCACTCTCTACAGGAAGAGAGAGAGAGAGAGATAACGAAAGAGAGAGAGAGAGAGAGAGAGAGAGAGAGAGAGAGAGAGAGAGAGACCTGCGTTTCACTGAAATTCTCTCACATTAATGATACCTGTCCATTATGGCCTCTCATCTCCCACACCTCGTTCAACATGTAGAACTTCACTCTGTTTGATTCAAACAGCTGAGAAGGGAGGAGAGGAAGAGAGGAGGAGACATGAGGAGAGGAAGAGAGGAGGAGACATGAGGAGAGGAAGAGAGGAGGAGACATGAGGAGAGGAAAGTGCCAAAGAGAAAAAACACAGATACGATGCAAATCTTTGAATATGAGTGTATAATCAAGTGAGTAATATATGATATGAATATATAATATATATGATATTAGTATTATATATATATATATATATATATATATGTCCTCTAACCTTCATCAGCGCTTTTCCAACTTTCTCTCCGAGAGCTTTACGGAACGGCACGGCCTCTATCCCAATGACAGAGACGGAATGAGCTTTATCTGTGAGAGCTGCAGCCACCTCCATACCTGAACACAGAAAAACAAATAACTCATTCCTGAATATGAGCAATGCTTTAAACAAACCTAAAGCCACACCTCAGACGTTTACATTTCACTGCATTAAATGACCAAATAAATAAAGTGGCTCCTGCAGACAAATGATGACCATTGTTACTAGCAAACAGAGCTTATAGAACCACGAAGAGAACACATGACTGTAAACATGACATAAGCGCGCACCAATGAACGACGTTCCCACAATGACCGCGTTCTTATTGCTGGCGAGTGCGGCGATGCTGTTGGCGTCTTCCGGTGTTCTGAGGTGGAACACATTTCCCACATCTTTGCCCTTGTAGCTCAAAGGTTTTGGTCTATAAAAGATGGAGGAAAGAGATTTTAAAACGTTTTTCATTCTTCCTGTTTATAGTCTTTATTTATCACTGCCATAAAACTTCTAAACGTTATGAACATCATACACAGTACACAGACAGAGAGAAGAAGGTCTACAGCTTTAAACAGGCATATGGGATTGTTACCTGCTTCCTGTGGCGATGAAGAGTTTTCGATACTCCATTTTAAAGCCGTCACGAAACATCACAGTCTTCGATTTTACATCGACAGAGACAACCTACAGAGAACCCGATGCCAGTGTATGCCAGTTTATACTTTTTAAAGGGAAAGTATTGTGATTAAAATCACATTTCTGTGAGACAAAGAAGGTCATGTGATCTCACCTCTTTCTCTAATAGTAACTCAATGTCATGCGCCTGGAAGAACTCAGTGGATCTCATCTGAAGCTGCTCGGCGGTGCTCTCCAAAGACTGTATAAAAACAGTATCACAGACTGTTCAAACTCAAAATGTCTGTATGGAGAAGTGGCATTACAATGATTGCTATATGATAAAACTGTGTTCTCAGACTTTTCTGTGGACTGTTCTGTGTACAAACCTTACTCAGTTTAGGCCTGTCGTAAGGTGGATGTTTGTCCATGGTGCACATCACAACGCGATCAGTGAAACCCTCCTGCCTCAGACTCTCAGCGCACACCAGAGCAGCGGGACCTGAAGGAGAACATGAGGAAAGAGAGAGTTGTAACATAAGTCAGGTGATGTGTTTCTGTAGTGCAAAAGGTTGTAGGTTTGATTCCCAGGGAACACACATACTGATGAAACGTATTGCTTAAACGCACTTGTAAGTTGCTTTGCGTTAATGTAAGTCATTATTTTTAGAACCAGTTTGTATTCTACATCACATATGTTTCAGCTTTAAGACACATATTATGAATTACTGGCTAAGATGAAAGTGTTTCATCCATGCAGTACCCTCAAGTAATGAATCTATTATAAATAAAGGCCTGGTGACTCGAAATGCTTGATTTTAGCTAATGGTATCTCTTACGCCATCTTTATTTAAACATAACAGCCTGATTTAGAGACACATTTGTTAACCCCTGGACCTTTCTACCCTGTTCCAAACACAGAAACTCTGTTCCATGTGTACTTATTACATTGTATTTGAAATTGTCCCACGTATCAGACAAACCGGTCATATGTGCTAGTTTAGCGTATATGTAACGTAAGTATAACATTAGAGAACGCAGAGCATTTTCCAGTGAATTTTCCCCTCTGTTTTCAGTGCATTACGGTGTTGTTTGATAACATTAGGGCTGCAACCTGATCCAATAATGAGAACGTGGCTGAATCCGTTGCTGGAGTTGATGACAGCGGAACACTTGGACATGACCTTCGTCCGCCGCTGGGTTTGAAGAGCCTATCAGGAAGCAGATCCCATCATCACCGTTTACAACTGCTGTTACACTCGAATCTTTACACGTACTTCACAGAAAGAGAGGGAGAACTTTACCTGCTTGTTTGCTCGTATAATCACCTTCTCCTTTTCAACTCTGACCTAAATAATGAGGGAAATGAACAGACATGACAGATTGCACACTGTAACAGAGGGATTATGAAAACACCCCTGCTGTGTAAAGATGACAAATGCTGAGGTTCATTTCGGCTCGTTTGATAAACTCTTATGACCTTAGTGTTTACAATGAGCACGTACAGTACATTCTCTATGAGCTAATGTCTTGTTAGGAATATGAATGTTTGCATATTATGGGTAAAACATATGAGCTTAAGTTTAAAGCTGAAATCTGTAACTTGTCTGGTTAAAAATTAAAAGCAAAATAAAAATCAGTTATTGTGCAAGTACGAAACAGATCAGTGTTCAAAACGGTCTCCTTACCTTATCCCCATTTGCAATTGTTTATAATAATGTTTATAATTGGAGCTGTTGAATTTCCCAGGAAATGTCAGTTTGACTTCATTTGATTTATTTGAAGTATGTAACGTAACTTGCAATTTTATGTTTCAAACAGATATGGCGATAGAGAGGCAAAAGTTACAGATTGCAACTTTAGGAAACAATTTACCCAAACAACGCAACATTTGGGTTTAAAATACAGAAAGACGCAGAAAGAAGACGACACCTGGAAGGTGGGCAGGCTGTCTAGTCCAGGGAAATCCTCAATATCACCTGTGGCGATGTTAAAACACGCCCCGTGCCATGGACACCTGACACGCCCTTTCGACAGCACACCTGGATGACAGGTAGAAATGAATGATTTTCTGTATATACACAAGATTTAGCCCTAATAGGTGATCTATGCCATTGACAGACAGCTGTGTTAAATGTGTTTTGAATATGACTCCACCCCAAACTCTGCCTCACCTTTGACCAGTGGAGCCCCATAATGCGGGCACTTGTGTCCCATGGCAAAGAATTCTCCATGTTCCTTTATAAGAAGAGCTCGACCTGTCCCCAAATCGACCTCACGCATTCTGCACCAATACAACACATTAGATCAGCACAGCTCATCTAATCGTCTAAACATCTAAAGCTAATGAAATACATACAGGTATGCACCATACAGTAAAGCATTTCTTTAGTAGTTCTGATTAGCACACACACAACGAAAGCACAAATTCAGAACCGTGTGGCTGTACAGCACTTACTGTCCATTCTCGAGGTCTCTGACGTGACAGACAGACGCCTCTGTGTAATCTCTATGTTTACGCTGTGGTCTTAAGGTCACGCTGTCCTCGTCAGAACAGTGTCCCAGAGACCCGTTGGGTCTGCATTCTGAAAACGGACTGGCCTTCCCATTAGGAGACATCAGGTCCACTTCCTTCTCTTTCTCCAGAAGAGAGAGCTCAACTTTGACCTCTACTGCAAAAAAGTTGTATGGGTAAAGTAAAAAGCAAGACAAGTTCTTAGACAACAGAAAACACACAGAAAGAAGGTCATACCCAGCTAACAATTTTAGGTTGTAAGAACGTTTCGTTGTTAGGTTGTAACAAAAATGGTAAAAATGTTGTTTTGAAACTTTTAGGAACGTTTAAAGCCTCCCGTTTTATATTTTTATATTTTAACATTACTGCTTGGTTATAAGAACGTTTTTCAAACATTTTAATTCTGTAACATCTTTAAAAAAAGTTCCACTAACTACTTAAGAATAACCTTTTTAATATATATTATATTTAACGTTAAAAACCTTCTACTAGTGTTACTGCAGGATTGTTTTTGAGGATCATTTTGACAGAACTTTTAGAGAACATTAGCCAACATTCCGAGAGCATTCTGTTATTTCGCATACAGGTTGTAATAAAAGTAAAAAAATAATGACAACATTTGTATTTTTAGGTAGACAATTTTTTAAAGCTGACAGAACTTTTTTTTTTAAACTCGGTAGGTCATAATAAAACTGTAAGTAGGAATAATAAAACAGTTTTGAGGTGAACACTGTAAGATGAATCTCACATCTTTAATGTGTAGACCTCTAGTCAGAAGGTGATTGTGCAATGTGCTTCCACTATTGACTGCTCTTACTCTCTCTTTCTCTCCAGCCAGAAGAATGTGCTGAGAGGACCTGCTTCTAATGCCTTAATCACACAGGAATTCTCACCTGCTGAGTGAAGCTTAATTAAAATCAATGGAAAATCATGCAAGATGACGGAGCCAGCGAAGGACAGAAAACTCGCCATCACAGAATCGCCAGAAAAGACCTTATTTTTACAGCCAGAACAGGGAAAATGACAGTCGTCTTTATTAATAGAAGCTGATAGTTCATTTAATGATTATAATCATCTCAAAGCTTTACAGAAGGAGACATTCAAACTCTCATGCTTATACTGTAGACAGTAATAATCTAGCATGAAATTTGAAGGTAAGGTATATAGTCGACTTAGTCATTTGTGATCCTGTGGTTTAATATCTACTAAAAGCCACGGCCCGTTCAATATTGCGCAGAGGTATGCAAATATATAGTTTTAACAAGACACTGAACGTACTGACCTGACATTACATCATTTCCTGAAAATGACCCCCCCCCCACACACACAATGTTTTCAGGCATCTTTAAGCCTCAGCGTTTTACGAGAGCAGTTTCTGTGCAGAAATTACACATTTCTAATCATGTAAGCCCTTTTCCAAACATGGCGACTGACTTCAAAAGACCACAGTCTCGCGATTTGACTCCGCGGCCTCCCAAATCCAACACCTACGGTAACACTCTCACAACTGAGTCTTTTGACAGATGAAAGTCGCTCGACGCCCCACGGTAGCACTCGCTCCCCCAGCCGTCATACGAGAGAAACAGCGATACATTGTGAAACATTCAAAACCCAACTCATGTTCTCCCATCTAATCCTCTTGAACACAAAGAGCAATTAAGAGCATTAAAATTCCTCCTGCACTAAAGGACAGCCACATCACAACAGCAGTCAGGGTCTATGTTAACTGACCTATATATAGGTGGTGATAAAAGTCCCAATTATTGCAGGATTTAAAGAGACAGTTCTCCTAAAAATGAAAATGTTGTCGTTATTTGCTCATTACCTCACGTCGTTCTAAACGTTCCAAATGTGTTATTTTCTTCTGTGGAACATACGGAGAAATTTAAAAAATCTCTCTTTTCCATATTGTCTTTTTCATTTGGGTGGACTATCTCTTTAAATAAATCATTTTCTTTATATGTGTATTCGCTCGTCACCTGGTTTGGGTTTGGAGAGGCATCCTCCCATGGTGGGCCCGGAGTGAAGCCAGGTGGGCCAATGAGAGGGAAGCCCAGGATGGGTGTTAGAAGAGCCAGGCAAGATTAGTTACTCAGGGTGGACCACTGGACCTGAAGAAGGTGGAGGAAGCACTGCAGGGGGGAGGTTTGGGCCTGCTGGGCCCACACGGCCATCTCAGGAATCAGCTACTGTACATAATACACAGTCTGAGGAATAGGATAACAAAGCATGGTTGTTTAGCAGCTGCAAAGTGATTTGCTCTTAAATTCCACACTGAAATTTGCATGAGACTATCATACATATACATCAATGATTAATGATGGATAACTGGTTTGCCTTTATGGTCTGAACCCCCTGCTGAAATACCAGCACAACTGGTCATCAGTAGATGCTCTACCAGAAAATCCACCAGCTTAACCCCCAAGCATCACTAACAAGCTCAACTGGACCAACATGTTAATTCATACTGGTGTAAGTTATTTTATACTGGTTTAAGTTCATTCAATCAATCTAATGCCTCAGCTAACAATTTCTGCTTCCCATAATATTTTACAGACATTAGTTTTTAATTGTTTAATTGTTTAATTAATTGTTTTAAAAATATGTAATCTTAAAATTAACATTATAATCTAAAAATATACAGTATATAACCTTAAAATAACCATTAGAAAACAATCTGTGTAAGATATTTAAGGTTGTCTAAACAACCTAAAACGTTTGACAAACTTTTTGCAACATTTTATGGTAGCCCAAAAAAAAGAATGTTTCTAAAATGTTATTATTTTGTTCCCAAAAATAACCAAACAAAACCCAAATCTAATGTTGGAGAACATTTAGTGTTTGCTCCACCTATGGTTTCATGCTTTTGGCAATGCTAAAGAGTTTCCGACCACGCCCAGTCATTATACCAAACTTCACAACTTTTCACCCTACAGTTGGTGTTTATCTCCTAAAAAATGATGTTGCATTATTATGAGTGTCGTGTTAACAGTGAAAATCCAACCTACAGGTGTAGACAGAGAACAGATGAACATATTTATTCTTCAGAACATACCTCACTAATTCAGTTGCTTCCTTCACTTTGAAGATACAGGCTCTTGCGCAAACATTCTTTATATGCGATTATATCCTGCGCACACAATTGTCAGTGCTAATCGCATGCGATCACAGTTAAAGCGCAGACGAAGGGAATCCGGCCAGGCAACACTATGTAACATTAAGGTCATTTGAATCACAGCACCTTGCGATCGTTTTATTGTGAATAGAGTTAAGGTGCAGCACCCTTGCTGCTTCAATGCATGTCACACGACGCCCTGAACTAATAAAAATAAAAACACAACACGTTTGATGTTGATATATGATGTCTGTGTCCATGGTGAGCAGGGACAGTCAAATTAAAGGTTCCCTGGGGGAAATGCAAGAATCCAGCGGGGGGGCAGGAACACAAAGGCCCCGTTTAAGAAGTAATGCAGAACCTTCTTAAAAGTGGACAAACTAGCTACCTTTTCTAGGAAGCACAATGAGTAAGAGTATAATTTTCTTTAAGTAAAGAAATGGGTGGAATTAATAGACAGAGAGAGAGAGAGAGAGAGAGAGAGAGAGAGAGAGAGAACAAATTATTTTGTTTACATATGCATGTGCATGCATCTTAAACCAAACACTTCTTAGTGTTGTCGATGTTCCACTCAAATCTAGCTACAGTCCTGTTTTCCAGTGTTAACCATTACCCTCATTGACTACTCATCTCTGCTAACTTTACAAGCACTGAAGCCCTAATTTCACAGTATTCTGTACGGTACTGTCAGTTTACTGCTTTCTGCTGTTTGAGTTTATTTAATAATCCAGATCATAGTATTAAAAAAATCACTGATTTCAGCTTCATTTAACATGAGTTTAAGTTCTCAGAACCTTTTCAGGGTCTCAACTCAAAAGCCACTTGATATTCACATCACACCCAAAGGTCTGTGAAGTGACGAGTAAAAGACAAAAGTTTGCCTTAATTAAGGAAAGAAAGACAATCCGGGACCGAACTTTGGGAACTTTTATAATCTATTACTTTAATCTACGGACTACACAAAACAAACTTACCATTTAGTTATGACACACATGTAAAACCACAGCTTAAAAAATATTATATAAGGTAAAAAAAACATTCCAACAAGAATAGCTCTGTTACCCTCTTATTTACCCTCTTATTCTTCTGCATTGCTTCATTTTCATGGTTTTCACTGCAGTATCTTCTTTATGCAGCATGAAAAATGCTTTCTGTTAACAATCCAAAAAGCATCTCTCCAAAATAAAGCACATGTACCAAACAGCAAAAAATAGGCCGCCTCCTGCTTTCCATTGGCAGAAAAGAGTCATTTTTGCTATTCCTGAAGAATTTATGAAAATCTCCATAGCAACTGTGAATCTGTTCATAGAAGCTTTGCACAAAGCAATGGTTTTTGGACTACATGAAGGTAGAAGAAAGGTGGCAATTTTGTCTCTCTTTTCTCTCTCTTACCCTCACCCTTTAACTCTTAACATCACATAAACTACTAGATATTAAAAGCTGTAAATTACGTCACACTTAATTACAATACTTAACTACGGTGGTAAGTCACAGAAACACATCGCATATCACCCCTTATTAAAAGAAATGATATATTATGTCTTTTTAAAATGTCTATTTTTAAAAATAATGCCTTGTTTTTTATAACAATTAAACTAATTTTCCCCCAAATTACTATAATATGCAAATAATTGTATAATGTACAAATTACTATAATGTGTTTTTCTGAGCGATGATTATCATTACATTCTTCTTTCTGTAATACAGCAATTCTTACTGTAAATAACAGTCATAAATAGCAATAGGCTTTTAGGCAAATGCACTTTTCTTACTTTCGGTTTTGGGGTGCAACAAGTTTTGTGAGGTTTCACCACTAAGCAGTAAAATAATCTACTACATTGTGTCACAATGCCCCTTACTGATTATGCTATTAAAAGCACGTTCATACTGGATTGCCACATTCAACTGCTTACTTGAGTGAATAACACACCAACTTATTGGTTGGATCAACTGCTGCCTTTTCTGGGCACCTTTCTTGGGTCCCACCAAGTCCCAAATACCTCACTTTTTCCCCAAAAGTAGGTTAATCAGATTTTAAGTCTTCACAACATATGACGCAGGTCTTCCTCTCATTTACTCTTGCTCTGTCCTGAAGCCAGGCAAAACCTCTTTGCAGTAAACAGGTTGTTACCCTCACGCCCTCAGCAGCACCACAGAACTGGACTGTATGCAGGGGAATTAGTGTGAGGTTGCAACACCATGCACTATAGCACTGGCTATAGATCTTCACTGGTTTAGGTTCACATTAATGGATCTTACACCATGTCCTATAATAGGATTCTATTATACAGCACATTTAAAGCACACTTATACCATAATATTCTCACACGTGTCTCCTAGTTTCTCCTAGAGATCTCAACAATGTCTCACACTGCCACCAAAGTATACTAAAGTATGCGAACCAAAGTCAAGCGCTTCATCATGAGCGCAAACGTTTGTCATTAAATTATTTTAATATCTTTAAACTTAACTGTTGCCATGAATTACTTTTGTAAATTTGACTTTTGTCCTGTGATATGTCACGGTATCTTTCATCCATTCCTGTTATAAACAGCATACTGCATCCTCTACCCTACTGTACCGTATATACATACTTCTCATTTGTGTCTCGGTTTTATTTGAACATGAATTCTACACACTGTATGTCCCTCTGAGTCTTTGTTGATCCTGCAGTTTCATCTTCCAGCCTGCTGTTCTCAACTGTACAGTACAAATTGTTTTGACAGTTGCACATAACTGCTTTATTCACAATACTGCGGTGAAAAACCAAACCCTGGCCTTATAACAACGAGGCTAAACAAACACCTAAACCATTTTATTACAACAAGCGACACTGCTCCAAAAAACAGCCAGCAAAAGCATTTTTTCTTATCCTTAAAGCCTTACACCTGCACACGAAACCAGTAAAAACCAGTAACAAAACCAGTATATGATGGACACAAAACAATTACCTACTGTAATCAAGCCTCACACATCCCTCTGTTCTGCTGCCAGGAAGCAAAATTGTCCCTTCATGTTGTCCAGCAAATTTGTTTTGATGTACTGTACTTGCCCGAGCTCACAAAGGTTGTCCCCTTCTCACACCCACCACCCTTTCCAACACACACACACACACACACACACACACACAGGCTTTATCACCTGGACTCTGGCTGACACGCCGGTACAAAGGCAGCGCTTGACAATTATTCATGTTGCAGAAACATGACACGTGCAGTAAACGGTTTACTACGGTAATTCCTCATCTGTGTCAGCATTTACACTTAAGATACAGTACAGCATTTATTTATCACATGATGTCATTCATTCTTTCACCATGGGATACGCCTTTTAGTTTATTTAACTAAGTAAATAAGTACCTGCAAAGTAACAGAGTAAACTTTAAATCAATTAAAACCCCTAGGCCATGCAAGACCCATCCATTAAGCACAGATCTCTGAGATATCTTTAATTCAATTGCTTCTCTTGCACAGTAATGCAATGAACAAATGTTTAGGATTTAGTTCAAGAAAAAGGTTAAAAACATTTTCCATCAAAAACTTCAAGACCAGTGTTAGTTTTACAAACTCTATACACTCATACTGATGTTAACTGTCTTGTTTGTATTTAAATTCCTCCAAAGGTATTTTAGACAAAAATGATACTTAAATTGAGACATCTTGATACTTAAATTGAGACATCTTGATACTTAAATTGAGACATCTTGATACTTATTTTGAGACAATTGATACTTAAATTGAGACCGAGATCGAGATCTTGAATCTTCTTAGCAATAGAGTAACCTCATTGACATTTTCCACCATGACGGCCAGAGATATTTCCATTATTTTGAGTCTAAACTTAAGTGACGGTCCCTGATGTTAGATAAAGTTTTATTGACCTGCGCTTCAAAGTCCCTCGAGGTGAATTTGACGCTCGAACAAAAGACAATGATGTCACAAAGAAGCAATGGGCAGGTCCCAGATGTTGTCTTGCCTGTAACAGTCCCTTAGGAAAAACTGGCTTCTGGTTAAACATTAGGCCACTTGCCCTGATCTAAAGCAGATAAATGGTGTTCTGATCTCAGCAAGACAAATCAGAGAGAAACATTTGCAACAGTGTAGAGTCGCACTTAAGGTTTGACAACCTCCCCCGGCCCTGCACTGCTGTTCACTGTTTGATCAACATACTCATGGAATACAGTCAAAGCATCAGGGTATTGTTTGACTGTTTATCCCTGAACAAACCTGGAACATTACATGTGCCCTCACTCAGGGGTACCTTGTCCTGCTTTGTACCATAAGCAATTGCTGTATTTCATCTGAATGGATGTGTTGCAGGTGAAACAAACAAGCAGGAATATGTTTACACTGATAAATCGTTCGAAGGCTAAGGTGTTAGATCATATCACCCTGATATCTCCTGATTACTGATTTATGATATATCCTGAGAAATGATCGCTTGTGTTTAATAGCTTCTGAATATTTCAGCAGTTCTCATTTCTATAAATATTTCTGCATTTAGAGAACTGAACCAGAACTCTGAGGCATCATTACGGCGTTCATCAATGAGATCTCTTTTACGTCTCAACTGGATCTCAGAGACAGCAATGAGAGCAAATGAAGACTTTCAGAATTTTCCTAAAGATCTCAATAACCTTAAAAGAGATCTCAATAACGAAACAAACTAAATAAAAAAAATTAAGTTTCAGAACAAACAGAATAAACATTTCTCACCACATTCTTCCAAGTCGAAATGACCGGAGCTCTGCTGTCCACAGTGATTGTACAGCTCTGTACGCTTACTGTATGTCAATAATTGTCACAAGTGTGTCCATTTGTGTTTATTTCTCTCAGGGAATTTACAGAGAAACCTCGGAGAAAAAGTTGATACTCAAACAAAACCTAATGGACAGTCTCCAGAGCTACGAAAGAACAACCTGTGGGCAATGAAATTTTCCTTCTGGTAATCCCCGAAACTAAATTAGCAGCCTGGAGTTGTAGTGAGATGGAAAGAGGCTTTTGTTTGACTTTAGTTTATCACTCAGTGCTGCCACAGGATTATTACAGTACACAAATATCAAATATTGGCTTACGGTTAATCAGATTCCTCGTTACGAGCTCTGAAAGGATAAAACGATCCAAAATCACGGGCGTATATCTTTATTTTCTCTGTAAAGGCAACTGATTTGAAGTGTTTTACGAACTGTTGGGTAAAGCTGGATGGTGTGTGACTCTGAGTGAAGATTTTTATAATCACAAGTTCACTGCAGTTCAGTGCTGATCTGGCTGTGGAATTCTAACCTTTAGTACACTGAGGTTTAATACACGCACTCATGATTCTGGGTACTCACACTGACATTAACACTAGAAGCAAAGGCGCACGACACAAATGTGATGATCACATTTTTGGGTGTATCTTTTACTAATGAGGCCAAAACAAATCTTGATGTATTTAATGAACAAAACAGCAGTACAGGCTTATTTAAATCTGGGAAAATGTCTGAACAGTAATGAAAACGATTTCGATTCTGAAAATGATTTTGATTCATTCATGTTACAGGTGTAATAATAGGTGAGAATATTCTTATTTATTAATACAAATGTTCTAGTAATTAATTTTTAATGTTCTTTAATTGTTTTATTTGTTAATATTTATATGTTTCATCTTTAATAATTCTTTCATCAACAGGCGTTTATTTTTGAATGGGCCGGGTTCCCATGCATTTTGACTGATGAGTTTCTGTGAGTGCTTAGTGATTTGAGATGACTGGACAAGCATTTTAAAAAAGCACTCACAAAAAATGGAAAAAAATGACCTGAGACGGATGAGACATCTAAAGTTTGTAGAGTTTTAAAAGTTCATTATACATGGGGAGCAGAGAAAGCGCGAGAGAGTGAGAGAGAGAGCTACAGCGTGAGTGAGAGAGCGAGAGAGAGAAAAAGAGAGAGAGAGAAACAGATCCCAATGCACCACACAACAAAATTCCCAAACAGTGTATGATTTCTGCACTGATCAAACAATTCAATCTCAGGTCTCACACAGGCTGTGCGTTATCTTATCTTGCTGCAGAAGTTCATCAAATCTAATAAGAGACAGTTCCATGTGCTGTCCGATCGCTTACAGATTACAATGTATTACATAACACTCCCATACTGAGAGTTCATCATCGGTACTTACCTGCTTCTGTGTAAATCAGGTGTACCACAGACTGTGTCCTCTGGGTCTTCTGCATAAGGCCAGAGGTCTGGAACCTGGTGATATTTTACAGTAGGTATCCAGTGTGAGCTTATCCTCAGTATCAGATTGCCGTTATTCCTCTCCTGTAGAGACTTCTACAGCGCAGCGGTCCGTCCTCTGCAGTAGCTCTGGATCAAGGCACCGTCCCACCACAAACCTCTGACACACACACACACCAACAGCAGCAAGCAGAGGTGCTTGTAAGAATTGCTCTCTCTTTCGCTCTCTCTCCCCTTTTGTGCTCTTTCACAGAAAGCCTCTCTCTCTCTTTCTCTCTCTCTCTAGCAGAGGCTGGGGTTGCAGCAGAAGGACTGTTGCCAGTAACTCAGCTGTATACAGCGTTGATGGAGTTGCTCAGGGATGCTAACACAGCATGAATTTTCCCAGCGTTCCACTTTCCCTTTCGCCCTGCACTCAACCCCCCCCCCCACACACCAATCCAGACCCAACCTCCCTGTGTCTTTTTATCACCAGCATAGCCTATCAATCTGCTTCATTTAGCTGTACACCATTTAAATCACTAAATCTCTTTCATTCCCCTAATTGTATTTAGCTTCTTCTTTTTCAACTATAGCTACTAAATCATAGATCCAACTTGGGCTGTTTAAGCAGATCACAGGTCAGTTTTTAAAATCTTTAATGCAGACACGACCTGTGCTCATGTCTCTATTTTTTGTCTGTGTCAGTATTTCAGTTTGAATAATTTTCTCTGGCTCTTTCTGCGCACTAGTGGTGCTTGCTTAGGTTTTATGTTGTTCATACTAATAGTTCTACACAAACCTCAAACCCTCAGTATTAAACGTCAGCCTGCACTGCAATCCGTAACTTTCGCCTCTCTACCGCCACCTCTGTTTAAAACACAAAACTGCAGGTCACTTTTCATTATGCGTGTTGTCAAATGAAGGCAAACTCACATTTCCCGGGAAATCGGACGCAACAACTGAAATTATTCATCATTATTATAAGCAAAGTAACATTATTATAAGTATATGTAAAGGTAGCGTAATTATTAAACAAATAATACGTCCCTATTTAGACAGCCAAGTAAACAAGTAAACGTGTGTTTGTTGGAGTAGCAAAGCAAAATGTGGAAAGGTCTGTGTAAAAGATTTGAGGTAGAGCTGGAGAAAAATAATCGTTAGCTGTGTATGAAAACATTTGCAGTTTATAAGATGTTCTCACGGAAACGGTGAAATAAACCTGTGTTTGTGTGTGCGCTTTAACGCATTTTTGGCGTTTTGGTGAAGTCTCTTCCGTTGACTCGGTTCAAACTACACTTTATCTGTTAGTACATAAACAGCTTGTTTTCACAACGCTTGCATGAAACATTCGCAGCCAGGAATAACAACAACCAATGCATCAGTTTAGACATTCAGTCCAACACCGACAATCTGTCCTCACCGCAGTCGTAGATGTCTTTGGTGCATTTTTGCAGCAGAAGATGCAACCGAAAATCTATTACACAAGCAAAGTGAAGACATCTGCTGGCAATGTAGAGAACTGCATGTCACCGGAGATCTGAAGCTTAATCCATTCGACAGGTGTCTCTGTAGCGCATTCCCTGCCCCAGTGCAGAAAGCCATACAGCGCACAAAAAAGTCCAGTTTTTTAATCTCTTCAATGTTGCTAATAAAAGCTCAGAAGACATAGTAAAGAGTTTTAGGATACTGTTATATACTGTTACTGGAGAAGAGTCATCACCAAACATCCCTTCCATCACTTCCTTTTAGTTAACAAATAATATATAGACAATATAAACTTGTCAACAGCTGCTTAAATCGTTTTGCAATCCCTTCCACATGTGACGGAAGACCACAAAACAAACTTGCTCACATTGTAATTTATTGTAGACACATTGCACAGTTTATTAAGGCGTAGTGCTCACATAGTGCCCAACAGATAACTTTGCTTCTCCATGGTTACAGTAAAGTATACATGAGTCTTAATATTGACAGCTGTATCCATCCACATAATTATATTGTTGCTGTTGTATTGTAATGATGAGGCATTAACAATAGCAGGACAAAATCACTACAAGGTTAAGGAATAAATATATCTGTACTACTATTTTCATAAAGTGCAGGATATCATATCAACAGAATGCACATAGTAAATACAATCCATCACTATTTGTGTAGTTATATGTGATCTGTAAGTTATGACTGTTCAAGAACATATGCAGATGATTTTTCCAACACAAAACTCACAAGCAATTAAAAGTTTTTGGTAACACCTTACCAAAAAAGTTCCATTAGTTAACAGTTAACTTAGCTAACTAACAATAAACAATACATTTGTTTAAAATACATTTTTATAATATACATAAAGTTTTATCTGTTAACATTAGTTAATGCACAATGAACTAACATAAACAAACCAACAGCAACTGTATTTGCATTAACATTAGCAAAGAAAATGCTTAATAAATGCTCTAAAAAATATTGTTCATTGTAAGTTGATTGTTAGTTCATTGTTAATATTGTTGGCAGTTAATGCATTACCCAAAGTTAATGAATGGAACCGTTTGTGAAGTGTTACAGATTAATAATAAATGTTTAGCCTATGTTTACGTCTGTAATACAAACTGTAATTTCTGTAATAAAATTGTGACATTTTTATGAGATTCAATCCAACAGTACTGATGTTTTTAAAGCTTTTGATTACATGGAACATGCGGGTCTGAAAACAGACTCTCTGACGTGCATGAACAAATAAAGGCCTTTGGTGAAAAGATCTGCATTTAAAGTGTTTCAAGAACGTCTTTTTTTAGCAATAGTACAAATATTCAGCATGATTTCCATACAGGCAGTTTTGTAAATAAAATTGTGGGTAATATGAAGCAGCACACAGAATGCAGTCTGATGACAGAGGGGTGTGAAGCAGGATTATATGGCCTGGAGGGGGGGGGTGGATGGAAAACAAGGAATGGAGCAGAAGACTGAATACGGGATGGGAGAGGGAATACTATATATCAGAGCTCATCTCAGTGCACTGTTTGTCTGATATGTGGGATGCCAGTGAGTCAATGATGTCCAACAGCAGAGGCTGGCTGAGTGATCGCAGGTTGGGGAGCTTGGACACCTTTAGGGAAGGAAGGAGAACCAAAGAAATAAATGGTAAACAACACAGGCCATGCAAGAGACTGCAAAAAAATACACAGCCAAAAGAAACTGAGGATAAGAGTCAAATAGCACCAGATTATGTAATATTTTATGTAAATTACTTCCATAAAGGCACTCACTGGCATTTCAAAAAAGTATCATTGTTTGGTGTTTTCCATTTTATTTAAAAATGTTTTTAATGTAAAACAAAGAAACAAAGAAAAGGTTTCATGGCTATTGATCTGGACTTCCATCTTAGTTAACACAAACTGCGTCTGTAGAGTGCGCGTGACTGCAACTGCAGAAATGCAGAAATGTAGCAGAGATTTTTTTCCGCTAATGGCCAGAAATTTAAAAAATGGGCCGCTGAGAACTCCGCTTGATTGTATATAAACAGGTTTATCGGGCATTTTCAAGCAATTCTGCTTTGAATTGCCGTTAATCGTACATCGCATGGCAAACTGAGCTCAGCGCGGTTCAGCGTAAATGCTTTAACCAGCCAATATGGCCCCTGCAGACGCAGAACGTGTGAAACAGCCTTTGGATATTAAAAACCTCATCTGTATCATAGTTAAAGGCGACAGCTTGCTGAGATTCTCCACATCACAATGATTATCTTGATGGCGTATGTTAGCGAGGCAGCCAGCACACGCTCAGAGCTGTGGTCAGTAGCACACCCACCTTGGTGAACTGATGGACGATTATGTGCAGGCAGTGTTTCTTCATATCCAGAGCTTGAGTCTTATCAGCGGCCTCCAAGATCTGGGGGGAAAAAACACCATGTGACTGCTGGTCTTCATCAGGGTTAGAACGTTTGTGCAGATGTTACAGTACACACCTGTAAGACATTCTCTACTGTAACGTTCATCTCCAGGTTCTGCTTGCAGTAGGCCTGCAGCCTGTTGTTGGAGAAACCGTAATAATAAGGTGCCGCAAACAGATATCTGTGCCCTAGTTAGGGACAAATGACATCAGTAGAGGGCCTCAATAGCGTTTATCCAAAGCAACTTAGCACACAACATTCATCCGTCTCGTTTAATTGCATAACCAGCCAGCTAACTTAAAAGGAAACACAGAAATTTGTTTACCTAACTATTATATTATGCATTACATACAGGGAAGACTTTATTGTATACAAATATTACAATAACAATATCACTGGCAGTTAGATTTGGAATTTAATATGTCTAATATATACTCTGGGTTTGCCTTGACAAAATAAACACAACAGACTGCATTCAGAACTATAAACTGAGGTTGAGGTGGAAGGATACAGCGAGTCCTCAGGTGGCATGTTGACGTCCCCGTAATAAATGTAGCGCAGCATCGACTCAAAAGCCTGCGTGCTGGGAACCATCTCTCCTATTGAAATATTCACCTGCCCGTCCTCTGGCATAAAGGAGCGGAACATGGCCTCAAAGTAACTGTCAGAAAAAACAATCATCCATAAACATTGTAATCAAGACTCCGCTCGATACAGTAACATTATTCAAATAAAAATCTGCATCTTTGTCGAGGTGCTGTTAAAAATCCTACAGACTGTTGTGTCACCTGGAGCGAGCAGCCAGTATGGCCTTATGCGCAGGGCGTGGGTGACCATCAAGCAAAAGGATGATGTCACAGAATTCATGCCCCGCCCCCTCTAAATAAGCCTTCATGTCTTGCACCAGAGATGTGCCTGAAAACAGTAAGGGAAACACTACAGTATTTTTGGAGCAATATACATTGATCAAAGCACTACTGTTCCATGTGTATTAGCAGGGAAAGGGTGGAGATAATGGGTTCATTTGTACCGATGTCCACCGGCTGATCAGAATAGATTCTGGGTGGTGGCTGCTGTTTGCGTCTCACTATCTCCACGATGAGAGGTGTGGACAAATGCTCAAACTCTTTGGTCATGATCACCTGGTTAAAGTGACTCTCCTTCACAACAAAGTTCAAACAATGTTCCTGGAAGACAGACAAAGATTAGATACGGATTAGTTTTGTGGTTTATGATCACACATTTTCTGAAATTTGAATGATACAATGGCACAAACGGCACTGCCCCACTTCAATTTTACCTTGAGCTGGTCCAGCTGGAGTTTATTTGCATTTTCACACACACTTAAGACGTTCTGCAGATCGACCGATGCTTCAATGTACTGAACACACAGCTGCTCCAACCTGGACAGTTTAAAACTGAGAGCAAGCTTATAAACGTCCATGATCAACAGCACATCCTGGACATGACCTGCAGAGAGAGCGATGACAAATACACTTAGAGATGTGCGTTAAAACACTTGACCCACATCAATAAAAAAATCCATACTGTAACTCGCCTCTGCGTGGATACTGTATCTTGTCAGTGTAGAGGAACTGCATCAGAACCTCAAAGGGCTGAGCGTCTGCCTCTCTGATTGACACTTCTAATAAAGGAGGTCCCCTTGATGACCTTCTGTTTGCAGAGCTCAGCTTCTGACAGCCTGACTCCTCCCCCTCCTCACTGCCCTCCTGTTTACTCCTCTACAAAAACAACTTCAAACTTTATAGTGACATTATATCACATTCTGATTGGACCCAATTTTATTCCCCCTCATGCAGAAATGACTAATTTTATTTTATTTACATTATTTTGTGCTTTCACGTTTAAAAAGAAAAGCACACCTGTTTCTGCCGATCTCTGGCCTGTAGAATCTTCTTTCTAAGCCACTTACAGCGAGCTGTTACTATGGCGATATGACCCAGAACCTTCTCCTCCCTCTGTGAATGCAAAACATCATTTATGAACATTTATTAATCAGACATAACGCACCACATTACTTATAATGACAAGAAAATAATCTAATTGAATCATCAGAATTGTGATCGAAAATCGAGGAAAATCGAACCTCCCCCAAAATGAACTCCACGTCACAGAACTGACGGTTTTCCCACAGTTTCCCGTAGTCCTCATGAAGTGTGCACTTCGGATAGCAGGAAAACTAAAACAAAAAATAAAATTATTTAGACTGTAATATGTGTTCACATTTTTATAAATCATTGTTGGCTATGCTGTATTTCAGAGAGACAGCCAAAAATATTAGCAATATTTAACTAACTAATTTTTAAGCACAGGTGTAAAAGCTTCATAAAAAGGGTGGAGCTTAACCAGGGAGGTTAAAAAGCGCTCACCTGAAATCGGTACATTTCTCCACTGCGAACATTATTGTCCACCGTCCCTCCAAAGATGTACATGGCATCATGGATGACAGCCGCGGCGTGAAACAGCCTGCCACTGGGCATCTGAAGGAATTCATTTGCATGACGCCACAAACACAATGAAAGACTTCTTTACTTCTCTTAAAGCTACAGCACGTCACTATTACACACCACTGGCTGTTAACCTGTCCTGTAATTCTTTTATGTTCTTCTGTACCTCACTGTCTGTGCTGGGCTGAATAACCTCCCAGGTCTGAGAGTCCACGTCATAGCAGTGCAGTTCATTGGGCAGCGTGTTATCAGCCGCCCCTCCGAACACATACAGGTGACGGTCAAACGCCACCATTGTGTGTCCATAGCGTCTCTGAGGGGGTGGAGGCGAGCCGCGCAGCAAATGTTCAGTTGGGATACGAGTCCATCTGTGGAAAAGAAAAGCCGGTCGGCATCACACGGCAATGTTACACTTCCACTGCACTCCGAGTGTCATGTGACCATATGTGACCCATGTTGGCAAAATGAGTCGGAATGTGCACGGACCAATTACAAGCTACAGGCAAAACAAGAAAAAAAAGTCAACTTTGGTTTAATTTGGTATTTTCACAAACATGAGTTCATTCGTTTCCCTCGTTTAGTGATCCCAATGCTCCAAATAGCAGATTTTTGTTCGACTCCAACAAATCACACATAATTTATAAGCTTTTATGAAGAACGGACAATGAAAAGTTGCTCATTGTGACTGGCGCCAGCACGGGTCACATATCGTCATTGCCATAACTCACATGTGGCCTTTGAATTCAAACTGGAAAAGGTTGTTGGTGATCTTGGCTCCACTCTGGCCGGAGAAGACAAACATCTTATCCCGACACACAGCGACAGGGAAGTTACAGCACGACGGAGGGATCTCACCACTTTGTTCAATCTAGGAAACACAATGAAAGCAATACATAGGAAACAGTAAAACACAACGTATTTACGGGTAGAGATGTTAGTTATAGTGCTAGTTAATGTTTAAAGTACCCGAGTGATCACAAACTCTTAAGACTTTAAATAGACAGCCTTATATTTTTAATTTAAGAGTAAATTAAACTTTGAATGACTCATAGACTCACCTCTTCCCAGTACGCCTGCTCGCGATCCTGAAGACCTATGGTCCACATATCATTCAGCCTGTTTAAAAACGTATTATTCAATATATTATTCATGCATGTTAACTAACAGTAAGACTTAGCAGAAAACCACAGCATTTGGCATTGTGACACATTTGTGTGTGGTTCAACTGACTGATATATAAGATCTGGATAGCTGTGCGGTTTACAGGGAAGGAAACTACACTTACCTGGCATTTCCATCATATCCAGCAAAAATCCAGAGTTTGTCATTGTAGACTGTAGCTCCATGAGCAGATCTGGCAACCAAGCTGGAAGAAAAAGCACAAACATCCGTTTCAGACTAATAATAATATAACAGTGATAAAAAAATGTGTTAATGAAAAACAATGACATACCGTCCCTCCACCTTCCACTCCGTCCACTGTCCGGTGGCGAACTTGTACTCAAACAAATCATTTTTATTTTTCAGGTTTGAGTTTGAATAGATGTCTCCAGTGTAGCCGCCTAGAAAATAACCAACAAAAACATTATGTGTGAAGGAAGAACGGAAGCAACACAGAAAACATTTGACAGATTAATACCAAAACCTACCAAAAACAAACATGCTGCTTCCGTACACAACAGCAGAGTGGTGATATCTTGGCGCTGGTGGTGTTCCAGTAGTAAATGCCCTATTGGAAGATATTAATGATTGTCAGAGGCCACAGCAAACAAATAAATGCTAAAAACACGTGATTAAGATGCAATACTTACCGACACCACGAGCAGTCCTTCACGTCAAACCGTAACAGATCGTTAAGCATGTTTTTGCTAGAAGATTGCGTAACAAGAGTGAGATCGGAGGGTTTGGAGTGACATCTGTGACATCAGAAAATACAAACAAAACACTCACCCGTTGTCTCCTCCAAAGACATAGATGGCATCCCTGTATGCCACAACCGTGTGTTTGCTTCGCCTGCAAGAAACGCAACACGATACACACTTTGTGATTCGCTGAAATTATACCATCCAGCTTATGATGGAGATCAATTGTACACAAACGGTACCTTGCGCCCACAAACTCATCACAGGGTGGCAGCCTCCTCCAGCGGTGTACAGTCTCAAAGGGCCCAAAGTTGAGTGTCAAATACTCAACACTGTCCGAGCAGCTGTGGTCAAAATCAACACTGGGAGCGACTTTAGATTTACAAGACATGGCTCCAGGAAACCATGACATTCAAGTTAGACCTGACCTGAAGGCTTTGTCCAGCCACAGAACTAAAGACGGAACTGCAGTTTAGGAAGCAGAGATACTAATTTGTTTGCCGGTCGTCTGACTGTTTTATGTGGAACAAGCTAATCATGTTTATAAAAGGTGATGTTTGCCTCCTTCCAATCTAGCTAGCTAGCCACAAGTGTGTACGATAATTTAGCACGCGTAGTATTCATCCAAACCTTTAATATCAACCGTACCAATCGTAATAAATGTGCGATATGAAAAAATGCCGAAAAGAATAATATAATGATATATATGTCAAAACGATTAAAGCATTGCTATCTTCTAGCCTGTTTATCTGCACACCAAGGGAGGAAACGAGTCTATTTGACATGCGCACATGCACTCAGTGGACAACAGTTACGTCATCAAAAACGGGTAAAGAAAAACAGGAATGAATTGCTTATATTTTCTTATTTCATTCATAGCCTTTTAATTTCACGTCACGTAGCGACAACAAGACACCTTAAGATCAAACATAATGAGAGTATTCTATTATACAAAATACCTAACATGCCTATTTGTGTATATGCATACATATACAACGTTGTAGTTGTACAAAACACAAGATTTAGTAAATAAATGCGTGTGTAAAGTTGCATTTTCATTGGTTCAACTCTTGGGGGGCGGGGTCAAAACCGGATGATGTTTGTAGTTCGCGGCATTGACGCAAAACGCGCCAAATTTCTAGTTCGCGGAGTCACGTAGAATAAGCAACGGAAGTATATAACTGCAGGAATATCCTATATCCCGTTGGCAGTGGGTATTCTGTGTAAATAAACAACGACATACGACTCGGTTTTATTTTTATTGATGCGACGTTAGTGATATATTATAGCGGTGGGTTTAATATCAGCCCTCGCGCACAAAGTGTGTGCAGACAGGAGGCTGGTCATATTGTTTACAGCGAAGACTTCAGCTTGTCAAGGCTTCTGTACTTGCTAACTGTTCGGATGGTCTGTTAGATTATTGTCAGCTATGGTTTTACAGAACAGTGGAAGATTTAAAGCAGACCGAGGCGGAGGAGATCAGGACAACCAACAGTAAGTTTTCATAACAACAAGCCTAATAGCATAAATCTATGAAATTCTGTGATATTTGGCTTGGTTATCTAACAGTGTGTGTCAATGGAGTTTGATTTTTTGAGGTTGAGCTCTGATGAATGAATGATTTAGGATTGTTGACACTTAACAATGACACTGTTAGTACCACATTTGCGACAATAGAAAAAGGAATCCGTTTTGATTTCGTGTTGATGTTTAAATGAACTTCAAGCTGTGTGCTGCAGTAAATACTAATGATTTAGACATCAGTGTGTTAATCAGTATGAGTATTAAACCTATTTTATAACTCTTGTGTGGCTGTAACAAAGATGTCCGTTGCGGTGTTTCATAGATCGCAGTTTTTTAAGGTTCACTGTATCGCTTTCTCCTTTGCATGCGGTCTGACAACTGTGTATTTTTAATGACTGTTGGATATTGATAACTCAGGTCATGTAGCTGTCAGTCTGACTATTGTCTCTGATATTAGGGATGATATATCTGCGCTGTCCGCCGTCAAGCGGTTGGAGCGCAGTCAGTTCACCGATTGCATGGACGAGCGCTTCAGCTTTGAACGGATGAAGGAGCCCGGCGAGAAGACTGGCTGGCTGATCAACATGCACCCGGTAAGACAGCCAATCCAAAGCCTTCCGGCATCATTTGACACACTGACCGTCCTGCCAACTGTTATGAGAGTTATGACCGTAATGTTTCTTCTCAGACTGAGATTCTGGATGATGACAAGAGACTGATCAGTGCTGTGGACTATTACTTCATCCAGGAGGATGGAAATAGATTTAAGGTGATGCTACAACTGTTTACAAATATTCAAACATAATGCTAAAAGTCTATTCCACTTTTTTAAAATTGTATGTTAACAATACATTTACATTTAGTCATTTAGCTGACGCTTTTAACCAAAGCGACTTACAAATGAGGACGAGGAAGCAATAGACAGTACAAACAATATGCAGTATTGTATTTGGTGAGGGTGCAAGAAAGCATTTTGGCGAATTTAATAGATTATTTTTGGCTGGGTTCTTAATACAATGTAACATTTTACTTTAAATACGTTATATTGACATAACAGGGTTGCAAATCTCACTGTTTGTGTGCTTTTGCCTTCGCAGGTTGCTCTTCCCTATAAGCCGTATTTCTTTGTAGCTACTAAAAAGGTGAGTTTACAATGCTTGAGCTAGAAATAGAGGAGATAGAGGAAAGGATGAACTGAATGAATGATATCTCTGTGTGTTTGGGAAGAACTGTGAGAGAGAGGTTATCTCCTTCCTGTCAAAGAAGTTCCAAGGGAAAGTGGCCAAGCTTGAAATTATTCCCAGGGAAGACTTGGATCTGGTGAGATACGCTGGCATTTAATTATACTATTGAATTTTTCCTTCACCTTCCTTTCACTGTTTTTTAAATAAGCTGTAATTCCTTTGTGTTGTTGCATTATAATATCAGTCGTGTGCTGTGTGTTGTGTGTTTGAAGCCAAATCATCTTGTGGGCCTGAAAAGGAACTACATCAAACTGTCCTTCAACACGGTGGATGACCTTGTTAAAGTGAAAAGGGAGATCTCGCCTGCTGTCCGTAAGAACAGGGAGAGAGAGAAGTCTAATGACGCCTATACCAGCATGTTATCCAGGTATCAACCGTGTTAATGAATTGGTTTAGTTAACAATTGGTTAACCGTGGTTAATGAAATGGTTTAGTGTCGGTGATACAAACTGTGTGCAGACATCAGTGTGTTAATCAATACAAATATCAATCCTGTTGTAAAAACCTTTATTTTGCATTAACAAACAAAGTAGTTTAAGAATGAAATCCACTAACTATTTTTGGTAGCAAATACCTGATGAACTTGTTTTCATGATGAACTTTCAAATGTTGGTTTGATTAGATAAATATATGACGGCTTCTTCATGTTTCAGTGCTCTGGTTGGTGGGAGTGTTGTGACGGAGGATGAAGATGGTTCGTCGAAGAAGATGATCGAGCAGCTTGACAACATCATCGACATGCGGGAATATGACGTACCGTATCACGTTCGTGTGGCTATTGACCTGAAGATTCATGTGGTGAGGAAACGGTCTATAATAAAGACGTCTGAACTGATTGTACAGTATATCAAGCTTTAAATGTTACAATTACAACTTCTTGTTCTGTTGATTTATGTGTGTTTTCTTTACGGACAGGCTCACTGGTATAATGTGCGGTACAGGGGAAGCGCTTATCCTCCTGAGATTGTGCGCAGGAATGATCTTGTGGAAAGACCTGTGAGTAATTAAGCAGTAATTTGAATCCTTCAAAACACGGAACAGAACTTTGAGGAACGTGATCGTAAATGCATGAAAGAGAACATCTGTTAATCAAGATAATCATTATGTAACTTGTTGCGATTTATTATGAATCACTGACTGGCAATATTTTTCTGTCTCTAAGGATCCTGTCGTGCTGGCCTTTGATATTGAGACCACCAAGCTTCCACTGAAGTTCCCTGATGCTGAAACGGACCAGATTATGATGATCTCATACATGATCGATGGACAGGTAACTTCCTGTGAACTGTCGGTGCACGTGCATGCAACTGTTTGCCTGTCTGATGATGATAATTTATCACATAATCTGGTTTATAATGTACATTTGTGTCAAATTTTTCCAGGGCTTCCTCATCACAAACAGAGAAATCGTGTCTGAGGACATTGAGGATTTTGAGTTCACCCCAAAACCCGAGTATGAGGGCCCCTTCACTGTATTTAATGAACCTGATGAGGTTAGTTTTAACTGTATATGCACTGTATTGTTTAATAAAGTTGCTTTGTACCACTATTAAAAAGCTAATACATTAGCATACTACATATAGATTTCTGTTGTTAATTTTTTGGGGGTATATTTTTAAAGCAACAGTGCACCCAGAAAGGCATTCCAAAAGCAAACTGCTCCTTTAATCTGTAGTTTGTTTAATGCTTTCCTGGGTTCAGATGGTTCTTGGAACCCAGTTCCTGTAGTTAATACTGGTGTACCTGTAACATCTCTGGTCATGCTTTGTGCCTGCAGGCCTCTCTCATCCAGAGATGGTTTGAACACATTCATGAAACCAAGCCCAACATCTTTGTCACCTACAACGGAGACTTCTTTGATTGGTAGGATGTGATTTGTGTTAAGCTTTATTTATTTAATGCTCTATAAAAACACGTTTCCTTAGACAGCTTCTATAAACAGTGTTCCATGTCTTCAGGCCATTTGTGGAGGCCCGGGCTGCCCAGCTTGGCCTGAACATGCACCAGGAGATCGGCTTCCAGAAGGACAATCAGGGAGAATATAAAGCCAGCCAGGCTATTCATATGGACTGCCTCAGGTAAGAGCAGCTCAAAAGCATAGACTGAAATTAATTTGGCAGATTAATCCACAAATATTTGGCCTTTGCTACATATATGGACTTTATGTTGTGCATTCGCACTGAACACTGATGAAGTTCAATGGTTTGTAATTGTTAAGCTGCTCAATGATGTCGGCAAAAGCAGCCTTTAAGAGACAGATCTTCAGATTAACACCATCATCTCATCATCTCTCTGGTTCAGGTGGGTGAAGAGAGACAGTTACCTGCCTGTAGGAAGTCATAATCTGAAGGCTGCAGCTAAAGCCAAGTTAGGCTATGACCCTGTGGAGCTGGACCCAGAGGAGATGTGCCGTATGGCTACTGAAGAACCACAGGTGCTGTTTGTCATCGTCTCCACCTACTCACACTCATGTCATATACTGATGTCAATACTGATGTTCAATTTTTCTCTTTGCAGACTCTGGCCACCTATTCAGTGTCTGATGCTGTGGCCACATACTACCTTTACATGAAATATGTTCATCCCTTCATTTTTGCCCTCTGTACCATCATTCCCATGGAACCTGATGAGGTTTGTGTTTATGCTAAAGCCAGTTTCGTTTATCCTTCCTAGCATGTGATGAAACAAAACCATTGATATTACATTAGTTGTTTAGCACTCTGGTTTTCCATTGTGTGTGAACACGCAATTGTGTTCGTCTAACAGGTTTTGCGTAAAGGTTCTGGGACCCTGTGTGAAGCTCTGCTGATGGTTCAGGCCTTCCACGCCAACATAGTCTTCCCAAACAAACAGGAGCAGGTGTTTAACAAGCTGACAGAAGACGGACACGTTCTCGACTCTGAGACATATGTGGGTGGCCATGTAGAGGCCCTGGAATCCGGAGTGTTCCGCAGTGACATCCCCTGTCGCTTTAAAATGGTAATGGTTTTTTTAACATTTAAATATTTTTGGTTTGATGCAGAATTGTTTTGTTTTGCATAATCCGCCGGTTATGCTAAATATTGTTTCCATAGAATCCAGCAGCGTTTGACTTCCTGCTTCAGAGGGTGGAGCGGACTCTTCGTCACGCCATTGAGGAAGAGGAGCACATTCCCCTTGAGCAGGTCACCAACTTCAACGAGGTGAGTCCGGGTCAATGTTTATGTGCTGACAAACTTCCCACTCGGCGTACACATGAGACAGAAGGCTTCTTATACGGGTTCGCATACATATATCTAGGTTATTCCTGAGGTGTCATGTGACTCCTATTTGTTTAGGTGTGTGAGGAGATTAAGAGGAAGCTGATGTCTCTGAAAGAAGTGCCCAATAGAATCGAGTGCCCCCTTATTTACCATCTGGATGTGGGGGCCATGTACCCCAACATCATCCTCACCAACAGACTACAGGTGCGTTACAGTGAATGATCAGTTTCTGAAATCACTTCAAAATATATTGGTAGCATTTTTGTGCCATGAATTAGGCTAATTACATCATGTAAATGAGAATGTCTTTGTTTTCTCTCCTCTTCTCAGCCCTCTGCGATGGTGGATGAAGCGACATGTGCCGCCTGCGATTTTAATAAGCCTGGTGCAAACTGTCAGCGCAGGATGGCATGGCAGTGGAGAGGAGAGATCAGTGAGTTATATATTTTCTGACACCTTTGTGGTTAAAAAAATCTCTATTGTTAATGACACAGTAACATGTTTTGTAGGAATTATGGTATAAATGAGTCATACATTGTCACCGTGACATAGTGCTAAACTTTTATAAACGAATTTGCAATTCTTCATTTTAGTGCCAGCCAGTCGGAGTGAGTTTCATCGCATTCAGCAACAGTTGGAGTCGGAGAAATTTCCGCCCCTTTATCCTAACGGTCCTCCTCGCGCTTTCCACGAACTCAATCGAGAGGAACAGGCGCGGCATGAGAAGAAACGCTTGGGAGGTGAGCAACTTCTGTTCTGTAGGAATTCTGGAATTGGAATAGGAATTGTTTTACTTTGACTGCCAGATTTTGTGATATACAAACACAATGTACTAAATAATCACTAACACAAATATAAACAGAACTAAGAGAATGTCTGTTTTTTAGACTACTGTAGAAAAGCATATAAGAAAGTTCATCTGACCAGACTGGAGGAGAGAGTCACTACCATCTGTCAGAGAGAGAACTCCTTTTATGTCGACACGGTTCGAGCTTTCAGAGACAGGCGATATGAGTTTAAAGGACTCCACAAGGTACTGGATTTAGACCTTAATACTGTTCATTTGTTAATATGGACAGCTGTATGTTAATGGGTTCCTTTTACTATTGTGTGTAGACTGTTGATAATTGCACAGTTTATAATTTTTGCACCACAATAATTGATACTTGTTATATATATTATTTGTGTCTATAGAGTATCTGTCAAAATTGTGATGCATTCTTATTCTCATTTGTATGATACTCGCCAAGATCGCCATGTTTGTTTTTCCTATTTTATTTTCTTCTTTATTTTTTGCACATGATCACATTTCTGGTCCACAGTGATTACTTGCACTACACAGACAGTTGTACCTCCTATCCAGCTTACACCATAATCTGTTATAATCTGTTATATCTGTTACTTATTTTTACATCATTTACATCAAACGTTTGTTTAAAAAAGGAAACAGAAAAAGGAAAAACTGTGTTGACGTTACCACTTTAATGTAAATATTGAGTCTGTGCTCAAATGTGTAAGTTTAACTCACCTCTCTGTGTCTTTCTCTCTCTCTCTCTCCCTGTTCTTCCTCCATTGGTGCAGGTCTGGAAGAAGAAGCTGTCTTCAGCTCAGGACAATGGGGACGCGGCTGAGGTGAAGCGCTGTAAAAACATGGAGATTCTCTACGAGTCTCTGCAGCTGGCGCACAAGTGCATCCTCAACTCCTTCTATGGCTACGTCATGAGAAAAGGGTACTTTAGCTTTCTTGTATTATCCAGTAAATGCAAGCAGAAAGACTTTTACTTTGAACTTGCTGATATCTGTTTGTTTCCTTATTCCCGTTTTGCTTGTTTTGTGTTGCTCAGAGCTCGCTGGTACTCCATGGAGATGGCAGGAATAGTGTGTTTTACTGGAGCCAACATCATCACCCAGGCCAGAGAGCTCATTGAGCAGATTGGGTACATCATCTTACTGTACATCATCGTTCAAAACCACATTAACTTTTCAGAGTTGAAGTTCATGTAGATTCCAGTTCATTGTTCTTGATTGAGTTGATCCTCTGCTTCCTCAGGAGGCCTCTGGAACTGGACACTGATGGTATCTGGTGCGTTCTTCCCAACACCTTCCCGGAGAACTTTGTCATCAAGTCCACCCATGAGAAGAAACCTAAAGTGACCATCAGTTATCCAGGAGCCATGCTCAATATCATGGTCAAGGTGACTTATTGCGCTTCACATTTGGCCAATTAAGCATAGTATTTGCTACTTCATTCGCATTCAGTACTTCGCTATTTCATTAAAAGGGGTAAAGATGTGAAAACAACAAGCTGAAAAGATCCTGTTTTGAACTTTTTTCATGTTAGGAGGGCTTTACCAATCATCAGTACCAAGAGCTAGTGGACCCAGCATCTCTAATATATGAGACCAGAGCTGAGAACAGCATCTTCTTTGAGGTGGATGGGCCATACCTGGCTATGATCTTACCTGCCTCCAAAGAAGAAGGGAAGAAGCTAAAGAAGAGGTGTGAGACTCTCTCAGCAATACCGCAGCAGTATTCACTGCCACAAAAAAATGTTGTTGTAATGTTTTGTTTGTATTACATCTTTAATAAGGGATTCATTCCATTGTATGTGTGCACCATTTCATGGACACCTGTTGACCAGTAATGAGAGGTTTGTGATGTTGGGCGGTGTGACTTGGTGGTTAAAGATCTGCACTGCCACCTTAAGCAGTGCAGGTTCAAACCCTGCAAGAGGCAGATCTGTGTAATAAGTGTATTTTAAGTTATTTACAGTCGCTGTCTCCTCAGGAGATGCACAAAGTCACTTTGTTCCTCTGTTTAGTTTTATGTTTTGCTCTCCCTCAGGTATGCAGTGTTTAACGAGGACGGATCTCTGGCAGAGCTGAAGGGTTTCGAGGTGAAGAGAAGAGGAGAACTTCAGCTCATTAAGATCTTCCAGTCGTCTGTGTTTGAGGCTTTTCTGAAGGGCACGACTCTTGAGGAAGTTTACGCCTCTGTGGCTAAAGTGGCCGACTACTGGCTCGACGTGTTGTACAGCAAAGTAAACACCAACGATATGTCACGCACTACATGTCTTTATACAATGTGATCATTTTCTATTTGAAGTATCATACTTGAAGCTGCAGAAATAAACAAAAATCAGTTACTGAGCAAGTACATAACAGATCAGTGTTCTTATAAACAAATGACTTATTAAATGACTTATTAAATGACTTATTTTAAATCGGTATGCATGCTCTTTGGGAATCGAACCCACAACCTTTGCGCTGCTGTTGCAGTGCTCTTCCAGTTGAGCTACCAGAAATGTCATCGTTGTCCTTCCTGTGTTTTCTCTTCCAGGCTGCTAACATGCCAGATGCTGAGCTCTTTGAGCTGATCTCGGAAAACCGCTCCATGTCCCGTAAACTGGAAGATTACGGAGAGCAGAAATCCACATCCATCAGTACGGCCAAGCGTCTCGCTGAGTTTCTAGGAGATCAGATGGTCAAAGACGCCGGCCTGAGCTGTCGATATGTCATCTCCCGTAAGCCAGAGGGCTCACCTGTCACTGAGAGGTGAACGGACCTCAAATATCATGTCTTACACAGTTTACAAGTGACAATGATATGAAAGTCACATTTAACTGAAAAGTGAGCTGTCTATTAAGTGTGCTTGTCATACCTCAGTCCCTTCTTAAAGCAATTTTTACTATGCTTGCTCACACAGGGCAATCCCTCTGGCCATTTTCCAGGCTGAGGAGAGCGTTAAAAAACATTTCCTTCGTAAGTGGCTGAAGATGCCCAGCCTTCATGACCTCGACATCAGATCGGTGAGTTCTCTCTGTTCCTGTTTATGGTGAGTCAACGTTGTCTGTAATTCTGCAGTCATGCTTATTTCAAGATGCTTTGTCCCATGTTAGATTTTGGACTGGAGTTACTACATTGAGCGCTTGGGTAGCGCCATACAGAAAATCATCACTATCCCTGCAGCTCTTCAGCAGGTAAATATATTCTTGCGTTCACTCGAACCCCTGTCAGTTCTCTCCTGTTGTGTCCTGGCCAGTGATAAAGTGACAGGCAGTTTTGTGTTTTTGTCCTTACAGCACATTTTGTTCTTTCCTTGGTTCTGTTTCTGCTGCACTGGGTAGAACCGCCCTTAATGAAATCTAATTGGTTCCCCTCAAATAAAGCTGCGTTCTAAACTTTAGAGATGTTCTGATTGGCTGTGATTGTAAACAGACATAACACCTGATGTTCTGCACCTGCGTGTTTGAATTGTCACATCTTACCTTGTGTTTCTGACTGGCAATGTATTCTTGTTTAGGTGAAGAACCCCGTACCCAGAGTTCGCCATCCAGACTGGCTTCACAAGAAGCTTCTGGAGAAGAATGACATCTACAAGCAGAAGAAAATCAGTGAGCTCTTTACCAGTGAAGGAAAGAGACAGGTACCATTCACAGAGATCAGATCCATTCAGTCACTCGCTGTCCGTCTGTCTGTCTGCATCCGCATGCACACCTGTTTCTTTTCCTGTCTCTGTTAGGTGGCCCAGCAAACTCTTGCAGCGGGTGAGGCTCCAGATATGGAGGATTTTGGTGCTCCTCAGCGCCCCCTGCAGCCTGCCATACTCATCAGCACAAAGAGGAAGAGGATTTCTCAAGGAGAGGACAGCCAGGCTGAATCTCAAGAGCAGGAGCTCACTCAGTCTTGGAGAGAAATACTCGGATCGCCTCCATCGATGGGTAACACTCGGGTAATGCAGACTGTGTAACCTCACGTGCACATGTTGGTCACCAATCAAAGTTGTAAGAGTGTTTTAAGGCTTTGCTTCACTTTTGTATATTTGTGTGTGAACAGGAGGAAATTTTGGTCTGGCTGCGCTACCATAAGAAAAAATGGGAGCTGCAGCTTCGCCAGAGGAAGGAACGCCGGAAGCGGCGGCGTCTGATTGATGGGGATTCTCAGCCAACCGGAGGCGGCGTAATCCGTGACGGACCAACGACAGGGCTCGGTAGCTTCCTGCGAAGGACCGCCCGCAGTATTCTAGACATGCCCTGGCAAATTGTTCAGGTAAGCCAGAGAAACAGCTCTGAACCCAAGTGTGAACACGGATTTGACATAAATCAGTCCTTATCTGAATTATGAAACATGTTTAATGTTATGCCAAATATGGTTTCTTTAACCATTCCCACCAGATCGCAGAGACCAATCACCCGGGCCTGTATAAGTTGTGGGCGGTAATCGGCAGTGACCTGCACTGCATGAAACTCAACATCCCGCGGGTTTTCTATGTCAATCAAAGAGTCCCCAAGCAAGAAGAAAGTGCTACTTGCAAGAAGGTTCAAGTCTAAACATTACTTCCATGCTGTGCACACAGTACATGACAAGAATTGTTAGTATTTCCCAAACATGTTCTAGATCACAGGATCAGTTTTAAATCCAGTCAGTTCTGCTGATTAAAGATGCAGAACCACAGCGGAATCTTCTAACACCTTTTTTTAAGTGCTCCTAATTAAGTTCCATTTGTGTTTAGGTGAACCGAATACTTCCACGCTCAAGTGTAGTGTATTACCTGTACCAGTACACAGTTCCTGAGGACATGTACCAGGAACATATCAATGAAATCAATGCTGAACTCTCTGCTCCTGACATTGAGGGTGTCTATGAGACTCAGGTGAGTATAAGGGTTACTCCCAAGAACTTCTGTATGGAGATCTGTGGTGTCTGTATTAGAGCTGCACAGTATATCCAAATGAGTGAAATATTGCAAATGTACATATCGCAGTGGTTTGAAATAACTAAACAACTATTTGAATACTTTTAATACTATTTTTAATACTTAAGTTAATTTTATAATTACTTAATTGTAATACTAGAAGTTAATAATAATAGAAGTTGAAAGTGATGCTTTTCTTTTCCCAGAAAAAATGTAAAACGTGTATGTTGGTAATATGATCAGTGTTTCAGTAATAGTATGTAATAAAATGTAAACAGTCAACAAATTTAAAGCATTATCTTATTGCATTATTAGCAAGTTATCGCATATCACATTAGCCTTCAATATGCAGCCCAAATCAAAATATATTGTAGCCTGAAATAGTCAACTCAAATATTCAACACAAACCAGAGAAGGTTACTGCTCGACAGTACAGTGACCTCAATGTGCCAAAGTCATTGACCCGCCTGTTTGGACTTGTAGGTTCCCCTGCTGTTCCGGGCTCTGGTCCAGCTGGGCTGCATGTGTATGGTCAATAAACAGGTGGTCAGAGACCTGGCGGGCAGAGAGGCTGATACCTTTGACCTGGAACACCTCGACATGAGATCCCTGGCCCAGTTCAGCTACCTTGAGCCAGGTAAGAAAAAAATAAAAATCGTTCATGGGTGCTCTGTTGTAATGTTGTTATGGTGACATCTGTTTCATGGTATTTAAGAACATATTGTGTTGTCTGCAGGCAGTGTAAGACACATCTACCTGTATCATCACAGTCAGGGTCATAAAGCTTTGTTTGGCCTCTTCATACCCTCCCAACGCAAAGCTAGCGTGTTTGTCCTTGATACGGTAAGCTGTTAAAGTTGGTCCAACTGTAAATCAGTCAAATTGCATTTCAGCTGTAAAAATCAGGGAACTCAAGTTCAGTAAATTTTAAAAACAGTTGCTTATTGCTTTTATAAAATGCTGCCAACAGCATAATAATTAAAAACACCAGTATTCAATAGCGATTTATTGATTGGAAATCTTCACCACATTGCGATTATACTAAACTGTAAACTTTTGTTATTGTGATTCTTTTTGATTCATTGTTGAAACAAGTAAGTCACTATTCTAAATAAGATAAGAAGTTTGTGGCTAAATAATGGCGCCAAGTACACTAGCTCATTTAAATTTGTGGTGTGTTTAGGTCCGCAGCAATCAGATGCCAAACCTGAGCACGCTTTACAGCGCAGAACGCACAGCGCTGCTGGAGAAAACCACGGAGGAACTTCTGCCACCTGAGAAACACCAGTTTGAAGTCCGTGCTGAAAACGACATCAAAGCTATTTACCGCGCTCTGCAGCGCATACTGCTCAACTATAAGGTATGACTCCGTGTCCTAATGTTGTTTCAAGTGTGCACCAGCACCGTCGATATAAACTGGTACGAAATTTATGTACAGGAGGAGCGTCGTGGACCGACCCTGATCGCCGTTCAGTCTAACTGGGCTCGGCAGCGCTTGGCAGCCGGGATGACAGTTCTGGAGGAGTTTCCGGTAGTGCCGGTTCACGTTACAGATGAGATCAGTTACAATGTTCTGGACTGGCAGCGCCACGGGGCCCGGCGCATGATTAAACACTACCTTAATCTGGACAGCTGCCTCTCGCAGGCTTTTGATATGGCCAGGTACACCACAAAGATTTGAAAACTGGAGTTTTGAGTTTCCATTAACTCCAGTGCAGTGAAAAAATCTGACCATTGTTGCATGTGTTCCTTGCATCTGTTCCTGTTAAAGTGGTAGTTCACCCAGAAATAAAAATTCATCAATCATTTACCTACCCTCATGTCATTCCAAACCTGTATGACGTTTTTGCTTCTGAGGAGCATGTATAATATTTTGAAGTATGATGGTAACCAAACATTGGCACCCATTGACTGAGCTGATTGAGACAATTCTCAAAATATCTTATTTTGTGTTCCACAGAAGAAAAGCCTCATAGGTTTGACATGGGGGTGATTAGCTGTGATTTAATCCGGTTATGCTAACCGGAATAAAGTATAAAATAACTAATAATTATTAAAAGAGTAATAATCTTTTTATGTTATTCAGAAATGGATTACGACAGGGCAGGTCACATTTCTAAGCACTAAATAGGGAGTATTAACATGAAAATGTGGTTTCTCATGTAATCATTTTTTTTTCGTTGTTCTGTTTGGACTAATGACAGTTTCAGTGTATTTTAAAAGTACATCCGTATTGTTTATTTTATTTTAATCAAGGACAGATCCATTTTTCATGTTATGAATTCAAGCTCTCACGGGAGCTTGGAGCTCTTTGAAAACAATCAATTTAACATCTGTCCCCTGAAATGGCTTTTGTCTCTCTTCAGGTATTATCATTTACCCGTAGGAAATCTGCCTCAGGATGTTTCTATATTTGGATCAGATCTGTTTCTTGCGCGTCATTTGAGGAAGCACAACCACCTGTTGTGGCTGTCACCTACAGCACGGCCGGATCTCGGGGGAAAAGAGGCTGACGACAGCAGACTGGTGATGGAGAGTGATGAGAGAGGATCCATGGAGATCAACAGCCAGGGCTGCTACTCCACAGGTAAGCAAACCACTGTATGTGTTGTACAGCAGTGCTGTTTTAATAGCTGACGGTGGCACTATAATCTAATGATTCATTCTGGTCTTTTATGGATTTTTTTTTAATCCATGTGGCAGACAAAATTGTCTTTTATTAATGTTTTATTTCAGTTTTATTATGTGCTTAATATGTGCATATTATTTGTCAATGCATTAGATAACATGAACCAACAATGAACAATATATTTTTACAGCATTTATTAATCTTTATGTTCATGCAAATACAATCATTCCCTGTTTGTTTATGTCCGTCATTTTGCTTTAATTCATGTTAACACAACCTTTAATTTAAAAACCGTGTTAGTAAAGGTTAAAATGAACTAAAATATACATATTATTTATGAATTGTCAAGTATTAAGGCAAGATTAAATTAAGAATTAGGTCAACTAATGTTTACAAATGGAACCTTATTGTAACCAAAATATTAGACTTCTGCAGTTAAGTCTTTAGCTCTGCTGTTTTTTCAGTGTGTGTGGAGTTGGATATTCAGAGCTTAGCAGTCAACACAATTCTGCAGTCTCAGCATGTCAACGACATGGAGGGCGGAGCCAGCATGGGTGTAAGCTTTGATGTCATTCAGCACGCATCACTGGAGGAAATGATGGCAGGGAATCAGGGGTCGAACGCCCTGGCCAGCTATGACGAGACCGCGCTCTGCTCCAACACCTTTAGGTATGAGTATGTATATACAGATCGTAAAAATATACAAACTGACTTCTTGAAAACTGTGCAAATGTTTTCAATGAACTCACTGTCCTCGTGCAGGATTCTGAAGAGCATGGTTGTCGGGTGGGTTCGAGAGATCACGCAGTATCATAACGTCTACGCCGATAATCAGGTGATGCATTTTTACCGCTGGCTGCGATCGCCCAGTTCTCTCCTGTACGACCCAGCATTGCATCGCACCCTCCTCAACATGATGAAGAAGATCTTCTTACAGTGAGTGTGGCTCACAAAACCTCAAAAACGTTAACGTTAAAAAAACCTTCATTATATGTTACTGTGATGTTTAGTGTTTGAGAAAGCTGTCATATTCATGTCTTTATATATGAATATGCCCTATGATTCTTACTTCTAAACTCTTGTTTTATTTAAAAGTACTTGTGGTCTAAAAGTATATCAGTGGTCTAATGAAAGCTATTAAAGCTTATACATACAGTTGGTCACCATCAGTTAGTTATTTTCCATTTTGATATCAAATGTTCAGCCATGCAGTCCAGCAGAGTTTATAATAACACTGTTCTGAACAGGTGCAACATGAGGGAAAACTAATAATGTGTAACCAAAGTGACTAGTCTAAATAACTAGGCTGCAGTTTGTCAATATAGATTTTTAGCTCTTCAGTTTTTTTCCCCCATTGACACATTTGAAACCCTTCAGGCTTGTGGCAGAGTTTAAGCGTCTGGGGTCGTCTGTGATCTATGGAAACTTCAATCGTCTCATTCTCTGCACCAAGAAAAGAAGCATTAATGACGCCATTGCGTATGTGGAGTACATCACTAACAGGTCAGTCATGTCCTGTCACTATGATCTGTTTAACAAATTTTATACTATAATCTCTCATTTAAAGGTGCGGTAAGCAATTTCTGAGAAGTGCTGTTGATATTTTTAAATCGACACCAAAACAAACACACCCTCAAAATAATGAACATGCTATACAACACAGGCAATGACTGACATCTGGTGCGTACGCTCCTATTGCCGAATGACTGTTGGAGAGTTATGCTGTTGTAGTGATCGGTCCACCCCATTTTGTTTTCTCCTAGACTGTGAGCCTAGACTGTGCGCAAACCCTTTTTTTCCAGCGCGCACAGAACAGACATCTTGCAAATTTCCACAACATTGTTTGGTTTGTTGTGGTTTCAGTTTTCGGCAGTGTCTCAGAAATCGCTTGCTTTACCTTTAATCTGGTGCATTGGATTACTAGAATTCATTTCTCTATCTGTCTGTTAGCATTCACTCACGAGAGATCTTCCACTCTCTGTCCATCACCTTCTCGCGCTGTTGGGAGTTTCTGCTGTGGATGGATCCTGCTAACCATGGAGGAGTAAAAGGCAAACTGCCCTCTAGTCTTCACTATGGAGAGGTGATGCCTCAGAAACTCTGTTTTTACAAGTTAGGAATTTGTGAAATTAAAATAGTTTCACTGAAAAAGGTTCTACTGAACTTTTAACGATTTTACACCCAACCTAGAACGGCAATGACAAGAAGAAGATGAAAGATGAAACAGACGAGGGTGGAAGTGAGGATGAGGATGATGAGGAGAACAGAGGAGAGGATGAGGAACAGGATGCTGATGATGATGTCGAAGACCTAATTGAAAGTAACTGGAACATCATGCAGTATCTTCCTCAGACTGCGTCCTGTCAGAAATACTTCCTCATGATCATCTCGGGTAAACACTTGTGCTTTTCCTTGTCATTGCTACCCTCAATCATTTGTAACTTTTGTGGTTTATGTTTAAAGCAATAGTTCACTCAAAAATGAAAAGTTGTTTTTATTTACAGGCGGTAAATAAAACCGCCTAAAATAAAAAAGCAGTTTTTATTTACTTTTTTATTTAAAAGTATTTCACAAACTTTAGTGTCTTCCATTTAAGTCATTGGTTTTTATTTTTTGCAGCCTATATTGCTGCTGTCTATCACAGCATGAGGCAGGAGCTTCGGAGGAACGCCCCTGGTGCCACGCCCATAAAGAGGCGGGGCGGCTCCCAGGTATCCCAGCAACCCACTGGGGATATCAGCGCACTTCCTGGTAAGTCGTTAAATGATCCGTTTTTTTGTCCTTGTCTTTCAATGTTTGTATCACCAAAACTGACAGAACTAATTCATATTTTCCATACTATCAAACAAACATTTTAGTAGACTTGAAAGAATCAACCATTGTTTCTTTTTAATTTTTGCAATCTTAAAATACAATGTAAATAAACATAAGGAACAGTTTGTTGTCAGTAGAAGATAACACGCTGTTTATTACTGTTTTGCTCATGTATTTTGTCACTTGTCGACAGGTTTGATTACGTTCTCCCAGGAGTATGTGTCAAGTGAACTGACGCAGAACTTCTTCACCATCACTCAGAAGATCCAGAAGAAAGTGTCGAGCACCCGCAGTGTCGCTCTCCCATCCGAGATGTTTCCTGTCCTTCCTGGTTCTCACCTGCCCCTCAACAACCCCGCACTGGAGTTCATTAAATACGTCTGCCAGGTAACATCCCGCATGCCTCGCTCTGCTTTCTTCTGTCTGAAGAGTCCACACCTGTCTGACATTTCTCTGTGACATCAGGTGCTTTCTCTGGACGGCAACATCGTCAACCAGATGAACAAACTAAAGCGCGACCTTTTGCGATTGGTTGACGTCGGAGAATTCTCAGAAGACGCTCAGTTCCGCGACCCATGCAAGTCTTACGTCCTGCCTGAGGTCATCTGCCACCACTGTAACTTCTGTCGTGACCTTGACCTATGCAAAGACCCTGCCATGGCCCAGGTGAGAACATAACTCATGTTGACTCGTGCATGTCTTAATGCAACCTGTTTAACATTTGGCTAGTAGTTTTGCAGGCCTTTGTTGTCATGTCAAATAACTTTCCAGTGTTAACTGTAACTGTCCAATATCCTCTTAATGCTCCTATTTAATGCTGTTCAACTCTCCCTAGCTTCTCCTCTTATCCTGCTTATAAACGTAGCATTGTAGAACTGCTGGCAAATGTTAAATGTTCTCTCATTTGTAAGTTGCTTTGAATAAAAGCATCTGCTAAATGAATACATGTAAATATATGTTCCTGTCTCTCGTTCTCCATGTAGGATGGTTCAGTTCTACCTCAGTGGTTCTGCTCTAACTGTCAGGCCCAGTATGAGACCGAATCTATTGAAATGTCTCTGGTGGAGGCGCTGCAAAAGAAACTCATGAGTTACACGCTACAGGACTTGGTAAACAAACCAACGAGCATCATTTAGTTTATGCACAACTCATTACTCGCATTATTAAAGCTGCATTTGCAAATATGTTTTAAGTTAACATTTTATAAATGTTAAATATCACCGTATCTCCGTTTGATGTGTAGAGAGAACTACAAGTCAGTTGTAGGTTTTCTTCGTGCGAGGAGTTAAAACATCACTGTTTGTTTGAGCGCTCCAACCAGCATACATCTGTGATGCAGCATGAGTGTAGAAACTACAGTCAACATTTTTGCCACTCCTTGCAGCAGTAGCTTGAACAGAAAGTTGTTATCTTCATCGCTTTATAGGAATGTGACAAATGCAGAGGTGTGAAAGAAGCAAACATGGCTGTGTACTGCAAGTGTGCTGGAGATTTCAAACTCACCTTCACCACCAAGGTACCTGATCTGCTCTTTGTTAATTTAAAGACCTCATGGAAAAAGACCTCATAATTAGGTCTTTGTGGTTTTTGTTCCATGTTTATTAGCTTTCATGCTTGTGTATCTGTGCCTGTGTAAACGGACCAAAAACATCTTAACACCATACTGATTTTTGTCTGATCAAATGCTTTGTAGAGTAAGATGTCCCTCGCCTTTGTACCACCAACAAGCAAGTAGCTAATTATGCTACATTACTTTGATGTAACTGTAACTGTTTAACCCATTGACCTAATTACTAAAGCTTTATTGGCAAGCTCTTTGATTTCACAAATGCAGAAAAGGGATCTTTGCTTGAGCGATTCCATGGGGTCTTTAATTCTTTTATAGCTAATGGACCACTGACTGAATGTTCTTATAATTATATAATATATGATACTGTACTGAAGCTCTTTTGTTTGTTTTGTCTGTGTGTAAAGAGCTTCTCCGAGCAAGTGGAAGTCTTCCGGAATATCGCCGCTCACTACAATATGAACTTCCTGCTGGAGACTATTGACTGGGTGCTTAATATGAACGCATAGATTTGTTTTACCTGATACAGCAAAGTGTGTTTGTACCACTTGTACAGTCCAAAATGAATCTGAAATTGTGTACAGTACAATCATGTTAACGATGTTATGAATATGCGGTTGTTTGGAATCATTCGGAAACGACAGAGTTTTGGCTAATGTATCAAAACATGATACTGAACGTGGTGCATTTTTATATTTTTGTGGTTAATAAATATGTCTTTATATAAGGATTCATTATTGCAAATGGTTTTCCATCTTTATCCCCATAGTTACAGAATAAAAGCTGATTTTGATCAATATGGTTAGTAATTAAAAGATTGTGATGTAAGAGATATTTACAGTAAAAGGAAACAGTTATTGCTCATAGTGGTATGCAATTAATGTTACTATGGTCACAGTCCATTTGGATATTGATTTGCCTTTTTTTTACATGAATTATGTAAGAATACAGCTTTTAGTAACCACATATTGGGTATTTCGGTAACCAAAAACTACCCAGTTTAACTGACCCAACATGAGCACTGCTTTCTCACTTTACATTAGCATTGTTTTGATTTCTCTGACACAGACAAGACATGTGACATGGACGTGTTTGACATGCTGTGTCATTTGAAATCCAACTATTGCTGTGAATAGTCATTGCTTTACTTACCACTTACAATTGTGCTTTCTCACCCAAAGCGCACTCTTGATTTGTTTTTGAGACACTTATTTCAAACTTGAAACTACTTCTTTAATTTTCTTTTGTCAGCAAATGGCTATTAAAAGAACTTACAAACGTTGACCTCCAGAGGACATGTTCCTGTAGCTCAAATGCTAGAGAATTGTGTTAGCAGCGCAGAAGACTGGGTTTGATTCCCAGGGAACACACATTCTGACAAAATGTATAGCTTAAATGCACTATAAACGTCACTTTGGATAAAAGCAACTGCCAAATACATATAATGTAAATGGGCTGCAACTTGGCCCGAATTATGTAGTTCCAATTTTCCTGGAATCAGGATTGAAAGTTGAACTTGAAGTAGACAATAATTGAGAAAATGGACTGAGATTATTTACTTGTCGTCACACTAAAGATTCGATTATGCCCCCGACGCCACATTGTCTGCAGACCGAAGTCACAAAACAGACAAAGAACATGTCTCAGTTTCATACAATTCAAAACATAAAAGGGTTCAAATGCCATTACTTCCTGTGTATTTTTTTCTATTGCTTTACAAATAATCATAGCCTCCAGTGATTGGTTGAAAGATTAGACCAAGGGTTGGTTAGCATTGTTAGCTTTACTACTAATCACAAATGACATAAGGCAATGAAATGACATAATGTTGTCTTAGTTTTCAGAAAATAAAGAGACATCGTGAGGCACTCGGATAAGAGTGTTGTGTTGTCTAGATAAACAGCTACACAGCTCTAAAGTGTGTCTGCCCATTTTCTACAGCATCTGATTTCAGCCATTCTTTCGTCCTGTGGGGAGATGAGGTCTTATACGCCCCCTCTATTGTTACTTAAAGACTCATCCCTAAACCTCAAAAGTGTGAGCTGCACAAATCGATACATTTCTATTAATTGCATTTAGGATAGAGGCGGACAGCCGCTCTTCCCCTAAATCTTATTACTGTAACCAATATGGCAGGAGTTCTTGTTATCAGGTTAGCACTGCTGAGTGGTTCTCTTTGGAGAAGCCCTCTCCTCATCTTCTCTCAGATGATCTTTGATGGATGAGGGTTTTCCAGAAAGAGATGCACATGGGGATTAAGGGATTGTCTCTCTGTCACATCTAAGAACCAGTCAGATGTGGTTTTGAACTTCATTTATTTTTCCGGGTCTTACCGTAAATGGTGATACTGTTCAAAGATGAAATAGACTATAAATGCTTTGATAAGCAAACCAGGTGCCCAGATTAATTAAATACATGTGCATTGTTCAGGGTTTATTTATTGAAGCTAGAATTAACAGATAAGTGGTTTAAGATATTGCAGGCCAGAAGCTTAATTACAAGAAGCTTAAAACTTAGATATGACATGCTGTATGACTATTCAACATGTACTTGTTTCTCAGTGTCCATGTAAAAATATTCCTTAAACTTTACTCATCTTGGCATGGCAGCAAATGGAGTTGTTTTGGTGATGGGAGGCAGGGCTTTACAAAGGCACGCCCTCTGAGAGGTCAGAGTGGGTGGAGCCAAAGGTTGTAAGCGTGAGGCTAGTTGCTGGCTGGCAGCGTTGCTTAGAGGCCTGATGAAAACAAACAGAACCACAGTTTAAACTTTATATTTGTATTCTATTGATACATGTACATTACTAAGTCACTTATTAAGTGGCTCTCCAGAGTCATAATAAAAAACGTCTCTGACAATAAAGTGTTTACATTCTGCCGTACTTACATCATCAAACTTTATCTCACTGAAAACTTCATTTTTATCAATAAAGGTCAGCATGATCCAATCACAGATGATTGAGCACTGGAGGAGAAAACAGATGAGGTTAGAATTCACAATCGGCATCAAGCAGGGCTTGCATCTTCTTGTTAAACTATCACGAGAACTCCTTAAAACAATATTCAACAACTCTCAGAGTCAATTTTTATGTCATGTTTCCTAATAGCACACATCCCAGAATTGAGCCCAGAATTGTTCAGAAATGACCATCAAGACAAAGGTCTTCGATTCAGGAAGAACAGAAGCATTATGGGTCTTCAAATGTCTCCTTCTCAAGCCCCACAAGAGAAAACTTAGAACCATTCCCATAATGCAATTTGTGAGATGTCTTTGTCTGCCATCGAAGTCTTGAAATGGCCTCATTATTTCTCACTTTAACCCAAAATAATCACATTTTTAACATGCATTCAGCGAGAACTTACAACTCCAACTGATGTCAAAGCTGTGACTGTGTTGATGATGGTTGGAATAAGACTGAATCTTCCTGCCTGTAAAGACATGTAGTGATTCAATATAAGGTTTATAGGCAGTCAGCATGTCAATCAGACATTAATGTACTTCCTGTATGATCTTACATGTCCATGTACAATGACGTCCAGGCGGATCCCATAAGCTTTAATCAGCGTTCTGTACTCTACACCATTCTTATTGTAGTACTTAGCAAACCTGAGCATAACATAAAGAACAATACTTCAGAAGAGACTCAATACTCCACAGTAATGCTGATGGGCAGAACAACGTAGTATCTAGTTCTTCTAAATTCACTTTCAAAAAATGATAAACTATATATATACATATTTAAAAAACATGTATGTTCTCTGGGATTCAAACCCACAACCTTTGCACTGCTAATGCAATGCTCTACCAACTGAGCTACAGGAACTATCATGCAATAGTGTTTCTGTATTGATTAATTAAGCTTTATTTTAAATGTAAATCAGTTATGGTAATTCCTGAAACCTGCCACCCCCAACTGTCACCTCAGAGTCTGATTACCTGTAATAGTAACCTGAGGAGGGCAGATTTTTCCTCATATCCAGCCTTCTGAATGAATATGTTGGAATGCATTCAGAAGGGTCCAAATCAAAGTCACAATTCCAGTTAATAAAAACTCCAATAATTCCACCCTGGAAATACATATATTGCAACCTTATTACAAATGTCTGGATCTTTGTTTAGCTTTAAGACAATAATATGATACTGTACATACAGTTCTGCATAGTTCACTAAATTTCTCCCGGGCCTGTTGTGCGATGAAGCCGAGCCGGAACACGGGGCAGTACGGGTTGGTCTCTGGGTGATAATGGCAACGCATCAGTTTCTTTGGCTTGTTCGGTTTGATGTTTCCTCTGCAGTTGAAATTATAAACAATTTTAGAATGACCGACACTACCAGTCAGCAATCTAAACACCTGCTCACTCTTTAATATCACTTAAAGTAACAATAAGGTCATCAAAAAATCTCATCCATTAAAAATGTATTCATTTCGTTTATAAAAATGAAAAGGTTTAGCTTTTTGTACAAAAAATTAAACAAATCTCATGTATGTAAGCATATAAGTCTTAAAATAAAAAAGATCATAAGAAATTGTGTCCAACTTTTAAACTTTAGTGTATTTGGAAATTTCTAATGCCAGTTGTAGTTTAACGATATGCCCTTTTAAACACACTGAAGGTAAAGAATCTTATAGAATATATTATAGAATTCATATATAATTCATTCACGCTGACATGAATAATATATATGCTGAAATGTGCAGAAATTCATTCACAAACCTGAGAACTTTAAACTTGGGGAAATGGATGGAGTTCTTTATGAAGACGGTGAAATTAACTGCCTGTACCAGAGCTGGTTCCCTGTGGGGGAAAGAAGACACCCTGTAATGCGCTTGTGCGTTTTATATTTTGGTCAATCAATAACACCACAGTACCTGATTACAGCATATTCCTCGATGGGGCACCAGCTTTTGATCTCACAGGTTTTAAATGTGTAGTTGTAGTAAGGCACACATCGCCCTGTTCTCCGACCTGTTCAAAAACAGGATTGACATAAAACTAAATCATTGTTTGTGTGTTCGGGTGATTCAGTATATTCAGATTTCCTGCACATCAGTGAACAGGGAACAGGTTTGTTGATTGTGGTATTTGTGGTCATATAGTCACTTGTTTGCTAGTAACCGAGCTAAGAAGCTGTAAGAACGTTTTCCTAAAGTTTCCGTGAGTGACAAAAACATTAAAAACGTTACTTTAAACTCTCGGAATGTATAAAACATCCAGTATAAACATTAATGCTTGATTATAAAAATGGGATTTAAACAATTCTGTAACATTTATAAATCATTCCACAAACTACTTAAGAATAATGTTTCTGACACATGTATGTAACATGTTAAAACCTTTATATGCAGTATTAATGTTACTGCAAGAAAATGTTTTAATAACATTTATAGGACTGTTAGCCAACGTTCTGAGAACGTTCCCTGTTAGCTGGAAAACCTCACCGTGACCATCAAAGTTGCTTTCCCCTCGAACACAGTCCGAATCTTTTGTGCATTTCGCATGGGGAACCGTGTAATGCTGGAAAACACAAGACAGGGTGGCATAAGCTTTCTAGTTTTGACAAACCACAAACTGAGTGTGTACTTTAAATGATAGACAGGTGTTTCTGTATCTTCCTCACCTCAGCACACGTGCCCTGCTTCTGATCGAGGGTCACTTCTCTTCTAAGTATTGTGCTGATGACATCACCACCCTGTAAAAAATGGTTGTACAGGATGTGGTTTTTACAGTCAAAAGTTCATGCAGTAACATCTCAATTAACCAGTTTAAATACAAAATATTATTTAATATATACGCTGCAACTTATGCACACGAGGTTATAGCAGCAAAAACAATTTTACTGGTTAAGTAAACTCTGAAGGTAAACTCTACAAGCTGTCACTTTTAACAGAGGTTGAAACATTTTCTTAGGGTAACATTTGTGTTTTACCATTTTTCACACTGTATGATTTTAATTTATTTAGAAACCCCTGTCACTCAGAAATCCCCCATCTTACCTCAGATGGTCTGGCATATTCTGTTGTGTCCTGAATGCCGTCTCCCAGCCTGGCCACACCTCTCATCTCAGTGTACACCGAGCTATCTGGACGGTCCTCAGTCTCCTGATATGCTTTCTGACTGATGAATACATACCTGAACAGGTCAAATAATATTGTATTGAATATATTACCTGCACGCATATGAGATTTGAAAGCATAGTCCACCCAAAATTTTAATTCTGTCATTACTATTCCCATGATGCCCAAAAGATGAAAAACAAACAAAAAACAAAAGATGCTTTTATACAAAAGAATAGTATATAATATATTTACAATAGAAAAGAAGGGTATACAATGATAGAAGATCAATAACACAGAATAATACAGATACGTAACAGAAAAGATAATAATACATATTAAAAATTAATATAAAAAATACAGAATGAATAGAAAAGCCAGCACTGTAAATCCACAGCCAGATTGTAACAAATGTGGCATATTTATGGTATTTGAGTTTAATACTTTAGAAACAGGAAAATACTTTAACACCCAATGTGTTTGTGTCAGATTTCATATTGTAATATCTATAGCTGATATATAAGTAAAATATATCACTGCTTTATGGCTATTGCAGGTTTTTATAGCATTTCTGACACACATATTTTTGTCATTTTCAAGACACAACTGGAATAAGAGTAAAGAGAACTGTTTGTGGAACTGCTCCTCAAGTTTCTTTCCAAGTCCAAAACATGTCTATGGTTTGTACAGTATCATTAGAGACAATGATTATGAAATGACTCAACTGGTTTCATATTTCAATGCAATCGTTTTGCGATGGCCAGTAAAACAGAAACTCAGCCATACATACTTCACTGACAGAGGTCATATTTATTTACAATAACGCAGTTTCACAATTATACTATAACCCAGTTTTTCTGAAAAATGAATGAGTGTATTGACCTTATAAAAGATACGATTATTTCATCTCAAGAAACAAATATAATAATCATCATTTAAAGACAGATCAATTAAAAACATCATATCAGACTTAAAACAAAGAAAAAGCGCTGAAAAAATATTCTTACCAAATGAAATATGTGATGACCAGGAACTGCACAGCTCGGTATATAACTCCTAGTTTTTTGTCTTTTACTACCATAACCTTTGGAGTCTCATAGTCCCAAAATCCCAGGAAAAAGTCCTTGAGGCACTCCAGACAACCCATTGTGATTCCTTACTTTTCCTACTGTGTGAATGTATGTCCTTATCTTCACCACTGAACTGATGGGTATGTTGACACCCTCTCTTTTGTATTGCATCTCTTTCTCTCTCTCTCCCTCTCTCTCTCTCTCTCTCTCCCTCTTTCTCCCATAATATGACTGATTCTGAAGCAATGAATAGTCTGTTTTATCCATGTCCATTTCCTGTTCCTGCAGACAGAAAATAACTGTTAATTATTTCTACAAGATCATAACTAAAGCTTATGAAATGATACACAGTATACGTCAGTGTGTGTGTCATTTAAACACACAC
>JAZGTJ010000156.1:0-57688 GCA_036877575.1 Botia almorhae
ACCTTTGCTAGCAACAGACTTCAAACACACTTTGCAGCGGGGTGTTGTTTGTTGTTCGTCTGACGCCGCCAAACCGAATCATTGCCAGATTACGGATGACTTTATTCGGAGTGAGCTCTTCCCTGCTCGCTGCCATACTGTTAGTGTATCTTTAATATGGCAAACGCGAGGGGGCGGAGGGCTGAGCCCATTCTACGGGAGCTCAGAGGGCTCAGAGCGTCTGCATATTACGTTAAAGATAAAACCGATTTTCATTCAAGCAAATCGATGTAAACTACACATTCGAGTTAATCGATAAAATCGATTTATCGCCCAGCCCTATCAGAGAGTTACAGAGAGAGAGACTGAGAGACCGAGAGAGAGAAAGAGAGAGAGAGCAAAAGAGAGACCGAAAGAAAGAGAGACAGGGAGACCAAGAGAGAGAGAGAGAGAGAGAGAGAGAGGTCTCTCATCTTCAGACCAATTATCCACTGCAGAAATACTGCTATAACAATATAAAGTTGTTGCCGTGGAGACAACCCTTTCATTTCCTTAGCAGATGCCCCAGATGCCCCAGAAGCACACTTCAAGACAAACATGAGGGTGTACAGTAGCCATTCCCTCAGTTCAAAACAAACAAAGCTACAGGAATTCAGATGCTAAAAAACTGAAGAGTTTATCATGACATGAAGTCAAACCCTGGACTACAGGTAGCTTCTCGCTGTTTGTTACTGTACGTAGGTACTAGATACATCTTAGATCCCCCTTTCTTCATGTTAGTCTGTGGGATTTTACTCACTAATTTCATTAGCTGGCTGAAATTTGTAGATTTAGGCACTTAAAGCGACAGTGCACCTCTCCAGGTCAAGTCACCTGTGGTTTAGTGTCTGACTGTAGAAATGTGCGACCAACTCTCTAACTCGAACACATGAGCAATAGTAAACAAACCTCACCACACATTCTGTTCAGAGATAGCACACATTCCACCACTGATTAAATCTCAGAGCCAGACACTAAACATTCCCAAAGAATTCCCTCCATCACCAGCACACAGCTGCAGAGACAAGTCTCAACAGGTTAAACATCACAGGGGGAATTCTGCATCTCTACATTCAACTCTTAATCGGAGTCGAGCAGTAGGACCATCGTACATAATTGATGAGGGACCTTGCTGACCTATTCCAGGTCTCCAGTCAATTCAGGCCATTGTGTGTTGGGACAACTTTGGACCCAGATGTAGCCGACCCCACACAACTGCTTTTGTCGATGCTAGTTCATCGGTGTCAGTTTGGTAATCCCCCAAATTCCGTGAAAGCTCATGAGGCCGGTATCCTGTTGCATTATGGGATACAGACAGTACATGGAGTGGATCTGATGGTAATTCGTTTAGAGCTGATCAATAGAGCTTATCATCTATCAACAGAGCTTTGATGATGGGAGAACAAAGAGACTGTGGCGTTCCTACAGCAAACAGAAAGATAATAATACAGTGATCTGAGCTTTCTCGTGATGGAAGCTGATCATGGAAATGTCATTCTGATATTGATTTTCATCTGATGTTTGGCATTTTGTATGACAGAGGCTGATAGGCGATAAAGACAGAATCTGAATGGTGACAGCCATTGTTTGTTTGTTGGTTTTGAAATGCCCAATATGATATCTAGTGATATTTTAATAAGGTTGTTCATGGAGTACAACAAACAAAAGTCAAATCAATAGATGTTAGCAAAAGAAATAAGAGAGAAGCGAAAAAAAATCAAGATGAAAAGCAGGAGAAAATGATTGTTGGAGACGACGAAGATGCCAACAGGCTCTCTCTGTGGTCAGGGGCCGGTCCACGAACACAAACACAAGAATAAAGGGCCCATTCTTTCCTGTCCAGGGCCGAAGTTACTGGTTACACACATTTAAACTGAATGTGTAATTGAGAAGCAGCTCCTCCGGGACCTTTAATCCCCCGGCTGGCAGTTTCATTACCCGCCCAAACCCCGAGTGTTCAGAGCAGAGCCGAGCTTTAATTTGTGTGTTAACTAGTTCATGTCTATTACTCTTCACTGTACCAGCACAGCCTCTAATTAAACACAGACTGATGATCACAACAACGGAAACACATACGAAAAGTCTGAACACACTGTTGTTCTCATCAAGACTTCTAAAGAAATACAGAACCGGATTTCCATTCAAACTGGAGCCAATTCAGTTCACTTACAGAAACATGATGACAAATGTGGGCTAATTATCTTTTATCTTTTCTGAGCTATCTTTAGTTCCTCCATTTCTGCAGTTCTTTTCGGCTGCCAGCCAGCAGAACGTATAAAAATAAGTTAGAGTGGGTTACACAGCTCATGGAAATGAAACGATCAAATATAACCACATTTTTCTTTGTAAGTTTGTACATTTACCTTTATTAATTAAGCTTACCAAAATTAGAATGAAACATTTTGTCTTAAGAACCAACAAGCCAAGTCTACAAAGGTACATTTACGAGTGGAAATCATGTTCTGATATGCTGAATCTCTGCCGTTATAAGTCATACTCAAAAGTCAAGACAAAGGAAGCTTTTGAAACGGGTCTAATCACACTTGAGGTCCGTGTGAACCAGGAGTTGCAACCGACTTCACTGCAGCACTGTCATGAAAATTGACAGTGAAGCAGAAAAAATGAGGGCGTGGCTTGTTTTTTCTCCCACCAAGAATCAATTGGCTATAGGCGTTTCAAAGCTCACAGGAGACTACTGTTGGAGGGGAGGGGTTAACGACTCTGGCCCCACCCAAACCGTTAGACTGACATCATCAGAGAAGGTCTGCCGTTCCAAAGGGAAAGTACATTTTCAGATTTTGATTAAAGAATATGAGGGTGCATAAATAAATTTAAAAAATAGTGTGGATAAATCAGTGATAATAAACTGCAATAAGCACAATATCTTAAACAGCATTTTGTCTTTGTTGGGTACAGTTAGTATTTCACAATGTTTTAATGCCGGTTTATGGTTCCAAACAAACACAAACAATCAATTCTGCACCAGTTACAGGCTGAGCAGGTTTATCAACTTTTTCTGCAGGTACAGACTCAACACACTGATTTTCTCCCACCCAGTATTTGGTAACACAATCTCAGCATACATACATATAAGCAACTCAATCTTTCCCAGATGAATACACACACACACAAAGACAAGAGATCATATTCCCAGAGCTGTGTGTGTTTACAAAACAGAATATAAAAACATATTATGCCACATTTTTTACTGTTAATTTATGAAAAACACTCCCACAATGCTAAGGTGTTCGGTTGCCAGGGCATTGCTAAGTGGTTGCTAGTCACCTACATGGTCACTAGGGTGTTGTTATGCAGTCGCTAGGGTGCTGCAGCGCTTTATAGCAAAACTGTGCTATGCTGGTAGTAGAGCTACAGGCAGAAAAACTGCCACCCAACAAGGTGACACAGTGCTGTGATTTGTGACAAGTCCTCTTTCTATATTTGGTCGGTGGGAGGAAACTCCTTTTGCAACACTGTCTATGAGAGTGTTAATAATAGTTGGGTAAAGAAGTAAAAGCACCACAGACACTTTTTAAAGCAGTTCACACCTTGGAAACATGCAAATAGGGAAGAAGGCCAACAGGAAGTGATTCTGAAGCACAGGCATCAAGTGTCAATACATTCAAATCGCACATGTGCGGACACACATTTTACTAGCACAAGTATCTTTGCATTGTACTGCCATGGCGTTTTGGACCTATATATTGTAACAAGCACAGTATTCTTTACTGTACTTTGTAGTTTCATGCTTAATTCATAATATAAAAACATGGTAATTATCCAGCCCCATGGTATTACCACATGACACTCGTATTCTCCAGTGGTACCACAGCAGCGCTTTCTGTAGCTCAACCTGACAGTCAAAACAGATGTACAAACCGAAGACAAATTCGTCAAAAATTCAGGTAAGGTTTGTTTGAAAAACGATGCCTAATAAAACAGGCCTTCTAGCATTTTCAAGCTTATTGGGTTTCCTCACAACAGTTCTTCTGTATAAACACCATCAGGCAAACATCTTTTAATCCATGTTCTACAAACACACACACGCCCATTACAGAGGACAGAGAGTGAACGTGCAAAAGGAAGAGCACAATAGGTGTTGCTGTGTGGCTTCTGTTCCCAGAGTCACGCTCAATGAACTAGTTAACCTGCCTTTCAACTCGTTTGCATGCAATTTTCCCATGGATGTGTCCGCTGGAGCGGATGGCGTTAAACTGGGAATTCTGGGAAACATCTGAACCCATGATCAACACTGGAGCGTTAAATTCGACAACGCTTTGAAAACACCTGAATTACACAAAAGTTTGTGTTTGTACATTTAGGTGTTTGGCAGATGCTTTTAATGCACAGTGACATACACATTCATGTGATCAGTGGGAATCAAACCCACAATCTTTGCATTGCTAGCGCAAAGCTCTACAGAAACTGAGAAAGCCCCGTATTTATAAAGTCAGGGCTTACTCTATACCTAGCATAAACAAAGCACAACACTCAAAACACTGTCTAATTGGAGGTTCTTGCTAAAGCAAGTGTCACTATTATTATAACGAGGGTAGCTATAACCAAAGATTAAACTCTGGTTTGTAACTTGGGCCTGGCTTGTAGAGGAGAAGTGTGCAATTACTTTTCTAAGCCATCAGACTTATGAATTATGCCTTGTGGTTGGTTTAAGGGTGAAAGAAATCCCACAGCACATTGCAGGGGGGAATCCAGATCTAATCTAGGCCCCATAGTATCACACTGACTTGAGGGTGTGCTTGACTTGGACCAGTGAGAAACCACCTAGAAACACCCTAACAACACATATAATTGCCTTAGAAACCACCTAGCACGGCATACAGGCCTGCAACACCAAGGTCATGGGTTCAATCCCAGAAAACTCACATATTGATAAACGTTTTCACTAAATACACTGACTGTATGTTGCTTTGAATAAAACTCTCAGGCAAATGCATGAATGCACATGTTTAAATTTGGTGTATGACTTACAGTAATCCAGACTGTGGCGTGTTCTTACAGTACACAGCGGATGTAGGTTAGTCGACTAATCCCTCAGTTTAGATGTTAGTAGGTTAAGCTGTAGTGACTGGGGTCTCTGTGGTACCAGAATCAAGAATTCATGTCACATGAAAGGCCCACAAGGTTCAAATTTCTGCTAGTAAACCTCCACTCTACACCCACTTAAAATACAACATCTCCATAACAACTATGAATCAATGCAAAAATATCCATGCAATTACCTCAGATCATCTTCTTATACATTATACTCTACTACAGTACATGCAAGCGTTATAAACCGCTACACAAAATGCATTTTGTTGGTTTATGCATCTACTGGAACTCATAACACATTAATAAAACATTCTGTATACACATCAATGACTCTGTTTGATCTACAGCTGAGGTTAGACATCAATGCTACCCTTACAAACGGTCACCATGGCGCAATGATGGTTATCAGATAGTAATACCATTGTTTTATATGGTACTTCAAAAGTCCCAATGACCTTAATATTAGCATGAGAATATGCCAATATAAACACGGTATAACGTCGCACGATGCAATGCACGGTACGTTTTCGAGTGAAAGCTTCGTATGCAACTACAGTCGGTGGGCAAATACATCAGCACAGTAAAACACTGTATTAAAGGTGAAGAGTGGAAACATTGTAACACTCGATATGACGCGTGGCAACGGCGGCGGCGTTTGAAGATTAATCGTGTAACCATGGTGATCTCTACAATGTAACCGCGTAACCACGATCGCGGAATGAACGCAAACTCTTCTTTTCCTCGCGTACTAACTTGTTAAACCGGCAACGAGCCGAGCAAATAAGGCAATGCACTTACCTTTGGCCCCGAAATAGTGTTTTCGTGAACGGGTATGTCCGTAATGTGTGTAAAAACTGTATTTCCTCGATATAAGACGCCGCGCGTGCACATAAAACGCGATTGATTCGTCTATCGCTGATTATTCGCGGGAAGCGCAGTTACATTCCGCCCTCCAGATCGCCATGACTGAGCGATTGATCCCGGACTGAACGCACAGGCTCGGTTCATACTATAAAACACAGTGAAGCACTGCCTCCAGCCTCCAGACCCGGCATTACAAGCCGGTGAACCGTGGAGCGGTGATAGCGCCACCTAGCTGCGGATTCATCACTGCACCGGTCAAACAGCCCTGCGGGATTTATGTCGCCATTTCTGAGGTAACACAAACACTAGAAGACACTTGGAACGTCAAAAGCAAAAACACATAAGCACCTGACAAAAACATATATTCATGTTTTATTATTGTACGCACCACCACGATACACGAATCTGATAATCAAACGGTGCATATGTCATAATAACACTTTAATTTTGGTTAAGACTGTAAGGCATCTAAGAGAAATCTTTAAAAAATCTTAATCTGTTGAGCAGAACAGTGGTTCATAATTTACACCTATTAAGAAAATCTTAAGATTTCTACCGACATTTGTAATGACTTGGCATTTATATACTGAGTGAATCATCACTTAGAAACAGTTGCTATGAAGGATCTTAATTTGAATGATCCTACAGCACAAGTATTTTTCCCTATTTAACACATTCCCACTGTTTTAACCAAACTATTACTAAATAGGTTTTGAGTTATATTTTCTCATAAGCTTAAAATCACAACAGTAACCAGTTGTTGCTACTGTAATTATAAAATCACCATTTGGAAACATTCCAAGAGAAAATACGCTTCTCATTTGACATGTTAAAATGATTATTTTACTATGATGATTATAAACTGCATGTGAAGTCATTTTAGACTGTTGAAACTCTACGACTCATTCTGTGATTTCTTTTAAACATTCTGTAGAGATCATTCTTCTATCATCAGCATTCAGGTAAAGATCAGTCTTTTCTTTGAATTTGGTTTATTCAGCAGAACTTTAATTCACATTTACACTGGCTCCCAATTATTATAATATCCAGATTCTTCACCGAGGATTGTGCATAAAAATAACGATTCATGGACATCTCAAAACCAGTGAACCACCTTTCAAGACAGCACTTCCCGGGTATCATGAGCTAGACAGCATCTTCAAAGGATATGGGTCACCAGGTTTGGGTACAGTCGACAGATTAACCCATGCAGATAGTGAACATTAACCAACCCAAAACTTAACCGTGGGTTTGTTTAGCCACTTCAGGGGCATCTCGTGGGCAACCTTAACCAGAGAGATTTTAAACTGCTTTCAAACAACCTTTTAGTATTGAACTACTTATTTGAAAGCTAGATTATACTTCATTGAAACTTTGAACCAAAATACCATGACGCTACAGTTACAACAGGCAAATTGCTATCCGTCAGTGGAAAAAAAAAAAACGTACGTTGGTAAAAACGACCTTTTTTGGTAATGTAACTTGTTCAAACTTTATGGTTCAATTATCAGTATACCAATTTGACCAATTTTGTTTTTATATTGGGAAAAGCATTCCACTTAAATTTAAATAAGCAAACAGCAGAGCCAGAGTTTCTCGGCATATGCAAACTTTAATGGAATATGCTGAAACTGTTTCTCGTCTTGCAGTTTTAATACTGAAAGTGTCATAAAATGATTAAACAGGATAGATTGCATATACAAACGTAACAAGGACAAGTGATGACCCATAAACCAACTGGCTTAAGACTTCACATTCTATGCATCAGTCCCGGTTTTCCTATTTTTATTGTATTGTATGGATTGAGTGAGCCAATGACAGACACCATTAGCCATCATGGAGAAATCATCAGCAAAAGTGGAGCAAACATCAGCCTTCCTCTCGCAAATATCATAACCAGCCACTAGGACCAGTGCTAAACAAAAACAAAAACCTGGAAAGTCAACAACCACACTCCAGTTCATCGACATTCAGATGACTATCAGTCTGATCCATCTCCCAAAGTTGAAAGAAAGGCCCTACAGGTCGGACCGACCCCTAATTCAGTTCCACTAGGATCGACAGAAACATTAAATTGCAACAAAACTACTATGAGATTAATTGACCTCGCAAGAGGACCAAAAAAGCAATTTTTACAACAGAACTTCTTAGATCTAAGATGGATGACTTAATTTTCCTACAGCCTGCCCACCCGCATTCACTCAAAATGGGGGCTCTTGAAGTCATTGGCTGGCCCTTCTCGAAATGAGAAACACGCCGGAACCTCTGTCCTATTGTTTAATGGAGTGGAGAAGATTCTGTTGAAAATTCTTGAAGATTCTGTTAAGATGCCAGACACAAACTCAAGTCACATGACAGTCCTTCGCTCAAAAACGGGGGGAAATCTAGATGTGGAGTTCCAGGTGTAAAGTTTTTCCTCAGTAGACGAGCTGTTCTACAAGGTTAAGGCGTCACTCAGGCAGTGTTAAGAAGGTCCTGGATGGCCTTCTGTTGGGTCTCGTTTAGAGCCGATACACACTGCGTCCACAGTCCTCCAGACACCTGAAAACACAGCAGTTATCCACAGTTTAAACCCCAAAACAGGATATTCAAATCTTAAATACATAACTGACCAGCACAAGCAGTAAAATGTTTAATGTAATGACAAACACGGTCACGGTCTAAGCAGATCGGTGGTTAATGAATCTGTATCATTCCATTCGTACTCTCAAACAATCCGCTGTAGGCGTCACGCTTGATAATCATACATTTTTTAGTAGTTGCATGCGAACAAAATCATGTTTCGCATGTAAAACATGCAAATGAACAGATGGGACTTACTTGTACTTGACGAATAACATTAGCCAGTCTCTTACTGCAGCCGTCATCCCCTTTGATCGATTCGTTTGCAACGCCGTCGGAGATGATGATGAAAATCTTGGGAAGATTTGCGTTGTCAGGCCCAAGAACGATTGGATTGTTGCTGTAAGAGAAAACGCACATGAACAACGCAAATGACGACAGCCTCCTAAACGACGTTTTATCAGCCAATGAACTCTCACCTTTCGATGAGGTCACACAGATAGTTAAATGTGTGGACTGCTTCCTCTTTATCCTCGTTGAGTGGCAGCCAGGACAGCCAATGAGGAAGGACTTCATTAACATTCACACACTCGGGGCGGTACTTCATGACTTTGCCCACAGCAGAGATGCAGTTCTCCGTTGCGTTGACGTTTTCTTTTGCTTTCGACTCTGCAGCTTGAATCACACCCACCAGAAGAGGGACGGCCTCTGGAAGAGCAAGTATGACATCATTAAATCTGACTCCTAACATACATAAGTGCATCGTTATCTATTAACTATCACGAGTTGAACTGGTGCCATGTTTTCCCGAAAACTGTTCTGATGTCATTACTAGGGTATTCTATGCTAGGTATTCCGGATGGTTGTGGATATACTCAAAATGGGAAAACCAAATTCTATCACCAGTCAGAAATAAAACCATCTGCTTGTTTGGAAAGTAACACCTCACTATAACATGACAAATCGCTCTCGCCCATTGCAAACAGTGCAAAATACACGCCACAGTTTAATTCGGTGTACCACGCTAACTCTCAATATAAACTGAAAGGCGAAGCTCTGATTGGTTGCGATTTCTTACAGCCCTTTTAATATGGACGGCAAGTGTCAGAACTGGGTTTAAACTCACGTCTCACCTGCAAAGGCGGGCCTGTAGTTTTCTCCCCCAAACTGAGCCATGACACCGATGCCATAGGCAGCTGCTTGCCTGACCTCAGGGCTGGTGTCACAGAGCGACTGCATCAATGGCCGCAGGAAGTACTCGGCATACTTAAAGGAAGAGGGGCTGCAGTGCTCGATGACATCATCAAATATGCACAAGCCCCACTGCCTGTCAGCCCAAGGTCTGTGCGGACACTACAAAGCGAGATAAATAAAAGGAGTGTGTTTATAACTGCAGTGTGAGAATCAGAACGAACGCTCAACGCTGCCGTCCACCATCACTTACGATCAGATTCACGATCAGCTGCAGCAGCTGCTCAAACCAGGGAAGAACTTTCTCTCTGTAGCTGCTGAAGATGGAGTGCAGGATGTCTGACACTTTGGTCAGGATGTAGACGTCGTTCTCGTCCTGCGACGCAGATGAGAAACAGACTTAAAACACGGAAGCAAACACTCAAAAGGTCACCGAAAAGCATCAGATGAGCGACTCGCCTCATCCTGTAACGTCTCTTCGACCTGTTCATCATAATCTTCATCTTGTCTCTTGGCTGCAGAACAAACAATCAGCTTTAAAACAGTGACTGCCGGAGTCTAAAACAAACATTCTTCAAGTAAATAATGTAGCAAGCAAAAATTACTAGAGGTAATTGCTAGTGTTCGTTAATGACAGTGAGTATATTAAGGAGGGATACTCAAGAAAAACGGATCGTGGATGTTTTATGCAATCACAACAAGTAACTTAGTTACCAAGAGAAGCTTCACATTTTAAAATGCATACAGATGCCTTTAAAGCTTACAGACACAGACAGCTACTGAAGTCATGACTCTCAGCCAATGAGAATCCGTCAGTCACTCGTGAACGTGACTGTATCAGTGTAGCTTCAGATGTCACTCACCTTGTCTGAGCTCCTGGTTTTTAAAGTGCTCCTCTAGTTTGACTTTTAAAATGCCTCCCAGTTCTTCAAAATGCTCGTTGTTTAGGCAACCGTCTCCCATCAGCTCAATACACTGGGATTCAATCAGAATAACGCACCATTTTCACTGAAAACTTTTGTGAAGTATAACACACAGATTTTTACAGACTACGACAGGTAAGTGCTTTCCTGAAAAATCTCAGATTGCATTTGCTTGTCCCCAAACAGTCATTTGAAACTCTTTTTTAGTGATATCACATGCCATTTACGTACCAAATGCTTGAGAAAACCGTTTGTGAAGCAAGTTACCTTGGCAAATGAATGCATGATCTCTGACAGAACATCCGAGTCGGGTTCGGTTCCGATGGCTTTGATAAGAGCATCACACATGAAGTGCCACATCTGTGTGAGGTATTCTGGACCTCTGACCCGAGCGCACTCCAGCAGGAGGGGCATGGACTCCGCAGCAGCCACACGCACACGTAAAAAAAACACGTTAAGGAACCAAACCAATTAAAAAAAAAAAATAAGTCTAGATATTTATGATTGAGAAACATCAGAAACCATCCCCCCGGAAACAGACAATAATCACTTACAACATTTTCAGAGAGCCGCCATTTAAAAATAAAAATCGCTCTTGGTTAAAAGACAGATCAGAACAGCAGGGAAAGACCTGCGATTTTGTTTCAAACAGAGATGACAAACTTTGAAAACAACATTGTGAATTTCAGATTTAAGATAATAGCAGAAAAAGTTCACACAATAACTAATCAAATTGATTAATAGTCGGGATAATATTCAAAATGATTTTTTCCAGACGAAGGAGGATAAAACGGAGCCGATCAAAATCCATTTGAATTTAAACAGCTTGCATGTTAACTGCAGCACGTAAACTTAGAATAAACAATGTTGTCATCTGTTTGCGCAAATGCTAAATATAACTACCATTATCTATATAGTTATCTTTATAATTCTTGGTGTGAACAGGACTAGTGAATAAGATTTTAGAGGGACAGAGTGAATACACTGAATCAATGTGATGCTCTACTCCAATGACACAGCTGCTATGCTTTTAACCCTTTCCGTGAGAGTCTGTAGAGATCGACTCTGAAAGGCATCATATGATGTTTATGTTGAAGGATATCATCATGGAAGTAGAACTTCAGCAGAGGAACCATCAGCTTGACCACCTGCTCCGTGTACTCAACAAAACCTTCCTTCAGCTCTTTAGCATAACACACCTGAAGAAAGAAAGCCAGTCACTTTACTGCAGTCATCTCCATTCACATTAAATCAGAACTGTGGTCACACGCATTGTGCAAAATTGCCTTGACACCTGTGGACCATAATCGACATGTATTTTAACACACATAACAAAAACTTTAGACCAAAGAGTTTTAAAGAGTTTGACCATTTTTAGCACTTCTCAGGTGACGATGTTGAACTCTGGTGGGCAGAGTATGTTGGGACGGTTGAGAGATTTCTCACCAGCATCTGGCAGGCAGTGGCTTTCTCCTCCAACCCTGCAGTCTTGATGCCAAAACTCTGCTGGTCTCCAAGATTCACAAACTCCCAGCCATCATCTTCAGACATGTTCTCCATATCCTGGGCTATAGAAGCAGAGAGAAGGTTACACCAGGCTGAAGACATTTGTAGGAGTCTTTATTCACCATGTATCTCCATTACAAACCCTCAGGGTCAACTGCTTACGCGGGCCTTAGAATTGGACCAAAACAAGTCATCTTCTATAGGCAACAGTTTTACAAGCTACTGTTGAGAACCGCATCCATTTAGAAGAAGTGCATGTGATGATCATGTTAAATCTCATGGTGTCTTACTGTCCAGGAGAGCCACTTCAGGTTTAATGGAGGCCGTCTTCATGAGAGGTCCCATCACCACAGGCAGGTACTGCTGAAACTCCTTCCCCAGAATCTTACACATGCGAGCCCAAGCTGAGATCATGTAGGAGATCTGAGGGTAAGAGAGTCAAATGAGGCTCTACAGCACATGCTCAAGTGAGACCTCGCATGAAGGATCTGACCATACCTGAGGATCATCATCTTCCAGGTCATTAAAATCAGTCTGTGTCTTCAGAAGCAGCTGCATCACAGCAGAAGCATCAGGCATGAACTACAGACAGAGAAACAAACGCTGTCAAGGGCCAACAGACACCTCAGGCACATTACACAAGGACAATGTGTTAAGTCATTCTTGCAGCTCTGTTTTAAAGACTCACCTTCTCTTTGCCGACTGCCAGACCAATCAAACTGATGCATTCGATGGTCTTTCCTCTGAGTAGGCGGAGCTCTTTCTGAACGGCATTCTCCACAATGTGCTTGAGGGAGGGCATGAAGAGATCATAGTAGGGTACAAACTTCTCCTCTGCAGTGTCGGCCACTGAGGCGATGGAGGTCACAACCTGTTCCAACACCAGTTTGGTACCTTTCTGGATCAGCTAGATGTGCAAATTCAAAAGAACAATTAACCCACAGCAAAACCTTCGTGGTTCACTTCAAACCAGGAGTAAAAACAACAAATTCAGGGAAGAAAACTTCACATGCAGATAATTTTGGTAAAGCGTTTTCAGCACACCAAATCCACAACAGATTCTTATAATATCTAAATCAAATCACCTTTAATTTGTTCACCTAACAGAAGAAAACAAAATACACAGAAATTGTAACTGAAGGGAAATTGTAACACTGCAGCAATGAATCATGGGATACAAACAAACCAAAACCAATGAATGCTAATGAAGCTGACGAGATATAGAACAGCACCTCCTGGAGTTTAGCGACCATGATGACATGCAGATGCTGGACGAGGTTGTCTAGGTAGGGAACGAGCAGGGTTTTAGGACAGTCCTCTGTGAAGTTGATGAGGGCAGCCGCTGCATGGGCCTGAACGCGCGGGTTCGACTGATCCTCCATGGTCTGCAGGAGAGCTGAGATGACCTGCATGAAGAAGACGACGACAGTGAATATTTTGAACATGCTGTACACTCAATTGAAATCAGTTCCAAGGAATTAATTGTTTGCACAACTTAAAGTAACACCTTATCATGAAACTTCTTCTGGAAGGTGGGTGCAAAGTCAGTGGCCATCTGTCCAATAGCATTGCAGGCGGCGTAGCGAACTCTAGGGTGCTGTGTGGTTTACAAAAAGAGGCTCATTTTAGCATCTATATGTTTATCTACACAGATTTATGGGCATTAAAATGGTTTCTTACAGGATCCTGACAGAAGAGCAACACAAAGCTGACAATCTCGTTCAAAATGGCCTCCATTTGTTGGTGGCAGCCCTCACCGATAGCAGACAGAGCCATCAGACCAGCGTGTCTGTATTTCCAATCAGCTGCAAAGAAATCGTCCATTAGACATGCATGGCATTTTTACAAGCGTTCCCATAACGTTATTTAACATCAGAATCATGGACAACAGCTCAACATAAATGTGAACTCAAAGGTCAAGCAGACGTGTCTGGTGTACTCACGGTTCTGTAACATCTGCATTATGTGTTGTTTGATCATGGGCAGAACAATTTTTCCTCCAAGGCCACACGCAATTCTGTCCAGAGCGCTCTCACCAGCCACGGCGTTACTAAACATGAGGGAAACGTTACATCAACCTCAAAGATCTAAATCCGTAACAATCATACGTCCTTATGACAGGAGTTTAAAAGCAACAGTGAAAACTCATCAAGCGTTTCTACAATGCCGAAAGTGTTGCTTGTTATGAGACCGTTCCAAGCAGCAGGGATCAAAATTACGATGGCTGACAATTGTCACTAATAAAAGTCACTAAAACAGCTACAGTAAATTGACAGGACAGACAGTTGAAGTGCAGAATCTCAACAGACCTGTCAAAGTCATCGTCCTCAAGCTCATCAGCCAGGGCCCAGTCTTCATCCTCCTCCAGATCCACCATCATACTCAACATCTGAGGGACTAAAACATTTACAAGAGGGTGTTAAAGGTTCTTGTCCTTCTAGAACCACAATGTTAAATATTTTTTATCGTAAATAGAGCAGAAAGATCAATTTCACTTGAGAATGTTTGCCATACTCATTGTGGAGGCTACACATTTTAATTTATACATTTAATCATGCAGAACAACAAAAACCAAACTTGGTGTTTGACAGGTTCTCTCACCACTCTGAGCGACGATGTTGGTGTGTTTTCGGAGCATGGCAGCCGCGGTCTCTGACAGCGTGACAATCACCTCCAGAGCCAGCTGCCTCTGCATGTTTGTCAGATTCGTATCGGCACATAACTGAAGGAAAGGCGAGAGAGACTCCATTTAACAGTCACACAGTTTCTCCGTCTCCTAGAAGCCACTTAAGTGTCCCTGTAGCTCAGCTAGTAGAGTTAGCAGAACAAATGCTGTGGGTTCATATCCCATGGAAATTTAATGGTTTTAAGATGGGATTTTTGTATTTGCTTTAGTATTGTTCAGTAGTATTGTTTAAGAAAATACTTGAATAAACGATTAGATTTTAATGGTTTAAGATGAACGTCTTAAGGTTATTTATTGGTATGTTAACTGAAGAACTAATAATTGACAGATCAATCGATTAATCAAATTAACTGTTTATTGCAGCCCTAGATGTGACTACAATTACACTGCAAGGATACCATGTTAACACGTCATGTCTAAGTCTCAGTGTAAACCCTCAATCTTATTCCATTTACACAAGAATCATGGCATGTTTCCGCAACCGGGCTGTGGAAGGTGCACAGTAACAGCAACTTCCAAGCATTAATCGCAGAGATCAATGTGTGCCTGTCAAAAACAACCTCAAGGATCAGCACGGTTGAGCCGTCTTAAGGAACCACCAGGCACAACTTGAGCGAAAGCATTTATTTTACAATCCGTCGATTCCCCGCATCTCTATGCACATGAACTAAACCGGTTTAGAAAACGAACCCTGACAGCTTCATTAGTTTGGCTTCAGATCATTAGATACAAGAGGTTTAGATGATGGCACCTTTAGGCTGAGCTGGAGTGTGGCCTCCAGGTTGGGCCTCAGGTATTTGGGGGCAGTGTCTGCAATCTCCACCAATGACTTCAGCACGGAGTCATCACCGCGGTAACAGGATTCATTCACGGCCTGATGGGAGGAAAAACAATTTAGACACCAAGGAACATTCGCAAGGGCATCGTTTTATACATTAGTCAAACAGCTGCTGCATTCTTGATGCATGAAAATCATCAACACCTTCATATTTAGACTTCAAACATTATGAAAATCATTGCAAATTGAAATGAACAGTGGCCCAAAAGAAGCAATCAGAGGAACATCACACAGCCCAAAGAGGAACAAGACAACCTCCGGCCTCAAAGATCAAACATCCATAAATCCATAACTACAACATTTGGGACAGAAAACAAGCACAAGAGAGCGGTGAGGAGATGGGCACCTGCAGGATGCCGGGGAGAAGGTCCGAGAAGTGTTTCAGCAGGCCGCTGTTGCCCTCATTGGACAGGACGAAGGAGGCAGCTGCACGTGCCGACAGGGTTCGAATCTGAAAAAAAGATTCAATGCGTTTGTGTGTCAGGATAGAATTCTTGTATGATTATAAAAAACGTTTAACTAAGAATGTGATATTAATATGCCGACACGGACCGGCGGGTTGTCCTGATCTTGCATGCACTGCACCAACATGCGCTTGATGACCTCCAGATAATGCTGCTGCTGGTTGCCAAAGATACCTGGAAAGTTCCTGAAACAAACATTAAAATCCCATTTCACTAAATAAGAACTAAAAGTAACTTTTCTGTGGGAAATGAGTAACGTTACCAAGTGTGTGTGTTACAGAAGCAACTTTTAAACTGCAGACAAACCAATTCACTTAAACTCTTTACGTCAGAAAGCCATAAGAAAGGCAAGTACATTTGCCTCAGTACATTTAGGTGCAAAGCTGTGGGTGCAATACAAGACCAGACAAAAGTTACCAGAAAATATGCAGCGCTGCTTCTCGGAGGCCGACGTCCTGCGAGTTCACCGAGTCAAACAGGAACTTTAAGACCTCGGGCCACTGATTGTTTCCATCATCATCTTGAAATGAAACAGAAGCCATTAGGTCACTTCTACCTCAAACACTCCAACAATATTTATCGACTGCTGAAGCATAAACCAACCAATGAGATTGCGAGCGAGCTCGGCAGCGATGTCACAGATCTTCTTGCGAATGTTGGAGGAAGATTCCGTCTGGATTCCTGCGAGCAGCTCGGTCTTGACAGCTATCTGCACGTCGAGGGACATGCTGGGGTAAGTCTCCTCGAAAGACGACGAAAGCAGTCTCCTCAACAGCACGGCCGCCATCTGCTTAACCTGAGCAGAAAATGCAGGAAGCGCGTTGATGCAACCAGAACAAGCGTGGACTATGACGGGTGATTATCATAACCATCTGAAACATGACTTTGAGAACAATGTTGACACGTAACTGCGGCTTCCCAGACCAGGTGGAGAGAATGTGGGCAAGCTGCGAGAATGAACCATAAAAACTGCAAACACTGTCTAGAGGTAAACCCCCAAGAGGACATCTAAGGCTCAAAGCACAGGAACAGCTCTTCATTCTGTAATATTAAACGGTAGCGTACAAGACATGTTTTTTTGGATAGTCATGCCTAAAGGCTGTTCTTATGCAAAGTCACCTAGGACAAAAAAAAGCATTTAGAACACAAGGGTGCACAGACACTCTCAGTACACTGTCCCACTCTAATTTCATGCCTCTATAAATATCTTGGGTCAGGAGACCTGACTGACACACCAAGCAGAGTAGGGATATTAAATGGATTGGAGGAGAACTCTTGTAGAGTAATTTTGGGGTTCACCTGGCTTATATTTCACCTCAGGTTATCTAGTAATCCTGGTTAATCTATGGTCAGGTTTCACACATTCATACATGTGTAAACCCCGGGTTCATTTTTATGCACTGACAAGGCCAAAAACATTACTATACAGTACGATTTGCAGTGAGCATATAAATTTAGGCATACTGTTTGTCTATAGTCAAAAATCTCAACTATGACAAGCTTTGGACAATTGCTAGTCAGTCACAGGAAGCAGCTAGAAAGTTCAAGAGGCAGTTTCATCTTAAACACTCCATCGTTCCAGGAATCAAATTTGATTCTAGTGTAAACAAGGTTTAGTCTAAACACTAGAGTGAATTAAAGAACCTGGGCAGTACAATGCTGACTAATAACTAATTACAGAGTCTCAAATGCCACGAGACAATATGCTCTGAATTTGAGATGTAAGGGTCAGTGTACAGACAGCACTTCCTGTTATTTATGCAGTATAAAAAAAAGCTTCATGCTGTCAAGTCAACCTGAAGCTCTAAATGAACAACCAGAGTCAAAGTCACACCACACTTATTCACTGTTGCCTTTTATTGTAATTGAAGTTGCTTCCTTGTCCTCATTTGTAAGTCGCTTTGGATAAAAGCGTCAGCTAAATGACTAAATGTAAATGTAAACATGAACGTGAACAGATTTTTACGTACCTCCTCACTGGCTGAGGCATCACGAATAGCCTGCAGTAAAAAAGTGATCTTCGTCTGTCCAGGGATGGTGTCATACGTTTCCTGATAAAGACAGACAGACAATTAGTGGATGTTGTATTTTACAATCACTTCACTTTAGTCTGACTACAGGTTTAAAAGCAGCACTCCAAAACCAATCCAGTCCTAATCTGTTGAATCAGAAGGCAGAAATAGTAACTTGGTGAGCTTCATAGCATTCTTCATTTTGAGTCAAAGAGACTCCTGGAGTCAGATTGCAATGACAAATGGTTTTGCATAACATGTTTGGAATGTCAACGTTCCTTTCTCACTGTCTGGACATAGCTGTATTCCAAGAAAGGAAAGCCAACGTGTGCATGTTTAATGGATACGTCTTAAAGTCTGATATAATCAAAAAATATTGTTGCCATAGAAATGGGCCATGACTGCATTATTGGTTCCTTTTTTCTACAACAATGTCAAATCTACAACTTGTGCTTTTTGGAACTTGACGGGCCAGGCCTCTGTTTATTTTTGTTTAATGAAAAAGCTGCTCAAAGCATTTTTCTCTTGTAGAAGATAAATGTGTTTGGAACATGATGAGGGTCAGTAAACAACATTAATGCGGGACGAACTATAATTCAAAGCATTTGTGGGTGTGGGCAGTAGTGGTTCAAGTGGATGGTGACTCCAACACGCCAGACTTCAGTGAAGCAGGTTCATATACAGTAAAACCTCTGCGGATTAAATCCTGCTGAGTGTCAGTGGACATGCACTGGACATGCATTGTAATATCACAAAGGAAATGCTGACCGATGCCACTGATAAGATCTAATGACCCATCCTGATCCACTGGACTGAACTCCATAACAAAAGGCTCGGCCTACACGTGCCACTGGAGATCCCAGTTTAAAGGGGGAGAGATACGAGTTTCCCGCGAAACATGGAAGCCGGTGACCCTCTATGCGAAAATGGGGCTACTTTTCATAAGAGGTGTACACTTGAAGCAGCAAAACCTAAAGGGTCACAAAAGTTCACCCTGGTGTAAATGCACATCCTTGACCCAAATCCAAACTATTTCCATGACATGGCAGCAAGCATGGGCGTCTTTTGTGATATGCTCGGCTCATCTCGTGAAGATGGGTGTAAAGTTACTGTGTAATGACTGAAACACAAGCCGCGCCACAATACAGGCGATAAAGGGGTTTTAAATATTCATCGTTTATCTGCGAAACGCTATTTCATCATATTGCTTAACGTGCAGGGTGTTTTCAAATGTACATATACAACTGATTGTATTTTTGGTCTACAACCAGTTCGTCACGTCTTAAAATATAAGACGCAAATGTGGATCGTAAAAAGTAGACAAATCACACGTAAAATTTACAGCGATATCCCGACTCAACGGAGCAGCTCAAGCCGAGCTTAGCAACACCTGCACACGGTTAGCAGCGTCACGCCAACCGCGGCGCGAAAACGGAAATTAAAACCGGCAAAGCGACTGCCAAACAATTAAGATAACGGACTTGGTTATTTTGTAAACCACACTGGACACCTACTAGTGTATTAAGTCATGTAAATTAGGTTTCTAACGATAGTTAGGCCACGTTGATACGCAGCTAGCGCAAATGAATCATCCGAGTCGGTTCTTTTGATTCAGTCTGATCGATTCGCCAAGCGCTTGCCAAACTTTCTTGAACTGCAATAAAACGAACTGTTGGACGCAAAATGTATGCGTTTAAATATTTTCTATTTACAGTACGTTAATTAAGCATAAACCCGAGCTAACATAGGAAACAACAAAACACGCTCCATTTTTGATACCACAATTCCTGTTGCTAACAATATTTTAAATAAACACCCGATTCAAATTAATACAACAGAAAACAAAAATATTAGTTGTAAAGCTAAAATAAAGTGCAAAAAATAAGCAAAATTCTAACAACAATCGTGCGTGATACCTTAAAAATAAGAAATACACAAAACCAGTTCCGAACCATCCGAGAGAACCGATTCACTCAAATGACTCGGAGCCGCATAGCAGCAGCGCGCGCGCGCTTCACACATGTGCTGGGCCAGAGCGAGGCTGAGCGGCCCGGGCTAAAAGAAACGAACACGTCACGGTTCCCTTCATAAATCCACGCGAAAACGGGACCGGACCGAGTTTCTTACCTCCGACTGCTTCCTGACGGCGTTGTCAGGGCTCATCAGGTTGCTCAGCAAGAGGTAGAACTGCTGCTGCTCCGCCATGGCTGTCGGGTTCAGAAAGAGAGCAGCGGCGGACACACGAGCGAATGAAACCGGCAGGGGAAGCGACCTCTGACACGGGGCGACATCAACGGGCGAACGCGATTGGCTCGTGATGTTCTCTCCTGGCGTCGCTGATTGGTGGACGGTCGTGAATGGGATGAAATGATCGCTGTGATTGGAGCTTCGGGATGTCAGTTATGGTGACGCACGAGTAATTGCGTTCCTCGTCTTTCCATTGGCGGACGTTTCCTGAGGAACGCGGGCGCGAGCGGTGTTCGGCGCGATGATGTCACCGACCAAAACCTGAGAAACGCGGGAAATTATTAATTGATATTCAAATATCTTGTTAATGATGAAACCTGATTCTAAAGTAACATATTTTAATATACTTTTTAATATATTTAATATGTTTCTATACACGAATCCCAGACTGGTTTTGGTTCAGTCTTGTTTACCCAATTTTAACAGAATTTGTTTATCCTGTACATACCACGTAAATATCATTATTCATAACATTATCCAGACATAATTTATCTTTTAATGACGTTTATATTTAACTCATCTATCTATTTTGCGCATTATCTTGCCTAATGTAACGCACAATACTGTTTAGGGTTTATACAGTTTGTACAAATCTGTACATATCTGAGCATTTTGAACTGCAAATTCCAGGCCAAAAAAACGTAATAAATGCAAATAATATTATAAAAGTTATGTAAAGTCATATAATAGTTCATGAACTGTTGTGAGTTCAGGTCTTACAAAGACTTCTTTGTTGCTTCTGTGTTTCTGTTCACATCACAATACAATCAAATATGTATGTACATTTGACTAGATTCTTTATTTTTATTATTATATTATACATTATATTACATATTACATTTTATTACATACATTAATGTTTGAAACGATTTTAACGAGGTCTTTAAAATTATTGATGCATCAAAATTATTCTTTGACTGTGAATGACTGTTGTTACTATTTAGTCATACTGTTTAAAAATAAATCTGTATTTTAAATCTGTATGTGATATATGATCTGAATACTCAGTACAGGAGTCTGGATGGTTAAGCTTGGCTAATTGAGGTATTAAACTAATGCTATGAATGAAAACCTATGAAGTAAATATATTACCTTCAACTTACCACTAGAGGTCACTAAAGAAACTCTTTGATAAAGAGTCCAGACACACACACACACACACACACACACACACTTTGTTCATTTGTTCAACACTATGTACTGTTGTTTTTTCATTTTAAACAAACTTTTGAAAGCAAAATGTTTTGCTTTAATAGAGTGTGTCTGTGCTATTAAAAAATAATATGTTTTGATATTGTTAAACCTCTTTGCATAACATTTATAACATCCAAGTAATTTTTAAAACGACTGTATGTGACACCTGGAAAGTCTTGTGTAGATTTACAATGAAATTCACACTAAAGATGTTCTGATGCAGCACAAACAATCCCAAGATCAAAGTCTTCACCAGCTGGACTCTTCAAAAACGCTCCGTTCGAAAGACCATTCGAAGCAATTGAGTGCTGCTCAATGGTTTGCCAACATTATTGACACAATTTTTGTTGACACGATGTCATTTGTAAACCCTTGAGTGAGTAAATGAACCGCGTCCCATAAATGTTTGTGTTGTATTAGTGTTCATTGATATGTTTATGGCTTTATTATTTTGTTAATGGCTGTTATAATCGATCTCACAGCATTTAAAGGGTCTCACGGGAGTGTTCAAATCTGACCTCAGTGCCTCTATAACGGTCAGTGCCTCTAGAACTGTTACACACACTTCTGCCCATGCTGACTGCTGAGAAGGACCTGCATCAGGAACAGAAAGCTGATTGAACTGCAGCCCAAACACACTAAATTACAAGTGTTCCATTACATATGTTCCCTGGGGTTGCTAGGGTGTTGCTAGGCAGGTGTGAGTAATTGCCACACAGTTACGTGAATGTTCTGCATGGTTGCTAGGGCATTGCTAGGCTATGGCTTGGGTGATCTGGGCTGTGTACAATATTTTATTAAATTAATCAAACCTCTAACTCTAGGTATGTGCAATACTACGCTGTAAACAATTTCATTCCACTAACATTAAAAAGTTTCCAAAAGTGCACTGCATTTCGAGTACTTTTAATTTAACAACAGAGGAAGAAACTAAAAAAATTGAAACCACACATCTCAAGTGGACATGATAAAAAAAAGTAAACCAAGATTTTCTTACAACAATGCAAATGTTTTACAAAAGTAAATGCTTTGTTTATTCTAGTGCATCCTATATTTGTTCCTATAAACCAACCGTTTTAAATCAAATGACACTTTTCTTTCTCTCACTTTTTTTGCACAGACAAGCATCACTGCTGTTTTCTTCAGTAAATGTATGAATCTAGTTGGTGAGTATCTGTGTTGGGGTTTGATATCTTCAGCAGCAGTCCAGAGGAGACGTTTCTTTGAGTAATATGTAAAATGTGTGTAATGTATGTGGGTGTTTTGATAAAACAGGATGTGAAGCATTTATAGATGCAAGCAGCCTCTGTTATAAAGGCAGTTTACGCACATGTGAGTCTGAGGCACGATGCCTATATGCTAAAATCTCATATAAGGATTATTTATATACAATAAGACAGAAACAACTGTAGTATGTATAGCACCCTGAGACTTCACCCTATATAAATACATGAATCTCAGTGTTTATGTGAGAAGACAAACATTTGATGTAAAAAAACAAAGCCTGTGTTTGTCATGGAACACAAGCACTGCTGAAACTGCACTGTTACCCAAATCATTCTTGCTGTAACATTAGTAGAACGTTTTCTAAAATTATATATCATATATCAAAAACGTTATTCTTATAAAAATGTTACAGAATGAAAAATGTTTGAATGACATTCCAATAACCAACCAATAACATTAATACAATGTCTAAAAAGGGGGCGTTTTTAACATTGAACTTTCAAAATACCTTTTTAAATGGTTTTGTTGGGGGAATGATCTTACGACCCATAATTGTTAGCTGGGTCTCTCTTTAGCAGTTCCTATGGTTCCTCAGAATGGTGTTGATCAGTCCAGACAGAACTACAGGAAATTGAAACACTGAAACGTTTGCAGTAACATTTAAAGACTGTTTTATGTTATATATCATATATATACTGTATATATTTGTTGTTATATGTTTTCAAAGATGTGAGCAAACTGAATGATCTTCTCACAACACACGCGTAGAGTAATGAACTCTAACTGGAAACTAGACTTTTCCTCCAGCATGTTTTAAATAATTATCTTGACAATGTCCCAAAAACACGCCGGTTTTAATGAGGCATTAAAACCGCTGGATGCCTTACCTCCCCTCGTCTGAATCACAACAGCACACTCAGCGGGAAATGTGCACAAAAGCAGAATCTGCACAACTCTTAAGCATTTTTATTTATGGTGGATACTTTAAATACATCAAATTACAATGAACAAGCCATTCTTCCATTGTTTTCTTTCATTAGGCAGAAGTGATCTGATATTTGTCAAATTAAAACATAAATAGATAAGGAAAAAATAGCAACCTTTTATATCATTTGTAATACAAATTGTACAAATGTTACATCACAAAACTACAGAATGACAGAATTCATCAAAGCCATTGCTGATACTTATCTGGTTTTCCTGTCAAAATGACATCACTTCCTGGAGGATGATGTCATGTGATATATATATAAAACGTTCTTATGTTATAAGTGGTACGTGTTAAAAACACTGCAGAATTGAATAAAATTTTGAATAGTATTTCTATACTCAAGCAATAACGTTACTACAACATCTAAAAAACAGAATATTTTGAATGTTTCTAGAACAGGAATAGAATGGAAACAGATGATGGATATGTGTGTCATTTGATGACAGTGTTTATGTTTGGATCATTATTAAACATGCTGTCCCCACCTATGAAACCTTGTCCATGTCCTTTCTCCTCAAATGTCACCAATCTCTCATTCATCAGTTCCTCGAACTTCCTGTCAGATATCTGACCTCCAATCAATTACCAGCAGATGCAATCAAGCCAAGACGGAGTTTTCTAGAGTATCTTATATGTGTGTCTTTTAAAAAGGCATCACATTACAGACATACAGCAGATAGAGTTTCATTAAAGAGTTATTCTTCACTGGTATCAACTGAGCTGTTTCTTCTACTACGAGGAACAACAGTAAGAGAGCAGAGCTAATGTGTAACATCTCAGATCATTCGGACCTAAAAGGATCTGAAGATCTGCAGGTACGAGACGCTTGGACAAATCAAAGCTTTAGCAAACCGCATACACCTCCACAAAACCTCCATTTCCACAAACAGACATACTGACAGCATGTTATGTTGCCATGACATCAAGCGACGTCGCCTCCAGCAAATCTTGTCCTTTATAGACCTGTTTTCACATGCTGTTCCATCAATCCAGAGACTCGGAGGGGGGGACGAACACTGGCAGTCGTGGGTGGTGTAAAATCTCCTGTCAAACGGCCCAGAAATTCACAACACAAATTCACTTCACATTCAGCCGATGCGACGCGCAAGTAAATGCTTAATTCTGGAGAAATGAGCCTGAACTAAAATAACAAGAGTTCTGTTAGAGAATGTGTCAATTATCAGTGCAATTTAAACAATGGAAATGTATTTCTTTTTATTTATTACTTCATGTGGAAACATCCAACTGTTTTATATGATGTGTTATATTAGAAGTCAAACTATTTAATTTTGTTAAATAAACCTGACTGCATTAGCTTGTTTTGGCTAACGAAAATTGTGTTCTGTAGCTTTTACTTCCATCTTCTACCTGTAGTTCATGTGCTTGTGTAAACAGACAAAATTAACACTGAGCAGAATAACGATAACTTCTGGGGTTTTTCACTTGATAACTTTCATATCCAAAAGCAGCTATAAGACGAATTCACACTCACACACTCAGCTGTGAATAAAATGATTTATTGTTGTCTAGTGAACCCATATTCACAATCCATTTACAGTGTGGAAGAGGGTAGATGTTCAATTAAAAAAATATAATCAAGGATGAAGGTTAAAAAGACAAACCTTCCGTCTGCACAGCAAGACAGAGTCACCCGTAAATTATCATCCAGAAAATGTCAAAAATGTGTATTTTCTGTGTCTATTTCATTACTGTATCAGAACCGCTGTAATATTCACAAACAATAATGTTTTAGCCATGCATATGACCGCTAAATTAACATACTGTAAGTTTGGCATCTTTTATAGAAACTACACACAACTGTCTTTTTCCTGTAGTTAAACTGTAGTTTTCTTATACAATTCTTGTATACATTTTTACATGGAATGGATCAAGATGTGATGGCGTATTAAGTACTGCTGTGTAATCCCAAAATGCCAAAGACAATAAAGATTAAGAAATATTGTTACTATATAAGCTGATTAAAGAAACAAAACGATCAAAGAAAACTAACTCAACAAACATAAACTCATTTTAAAAATCCCGTCGACTTTAAGAACAGATTTGGTAGCCTGTGACTCTCCTGAGAAAGGTGTGGTACAAGAAATGTGTGTTGTTGTGTTGTTTTGCCTGTGCTGACTGAACTGCACAGTTTTTAACTGATAACAAGGTTCCCTTATAGATGCTGTGCGTGTTTTCTAAATGTGTCTGTACAACATTCATGAAGATCAAAGCATCCACAAAATTCCGGTTTCAAAGGTCACACAAATACGGTCCTCAAAGGGTTAACAGGCACTTTCCACCAACAGGGTGTAAAACAGGGCTTGGAATGGCACAAACTTTAGCTGTTTGTTTCACACAATCAGATTGCACATGACATGTGAGTCGAGTAAATATTATGCATGATATAATATCTAGAAATGTCTTTCTACGATTAGTTTGGACACTGTTCTTTGATTTTATTTGGTGAACATGGTGGAACAGGTCAAAATATCCATTCGGTACAGACATTTGTTTTAAAAACAAGCTCGTTTCACATTTTTTTTTTTTTCAAACAATCATTTTTGTAACATTGAAATAGTTTTCACTCTAAAAAACGTACAGCAGGATTTATTGCTTCGTAAGTGACGTGATTAAGTGACATGTGTTTTTTGTACCCGTGCATGTGGAAAGTGCCGATTATCACCTCAAAACAAATTCTGCTGTTTTACAGTCTATCGTAAAGCTAATTTATTGATTGTTTTACCACATTATCAAAATACACACAATACAGTATCTGCAACATTCTGTATTGAGCTGCTAGTTTAGAAATCACAACATAAGAAAATCACATCAGCTGAACATTTTCAGAAACATTAGAAATCAAAACAAACACAAAGTGCGTTCCTACATCTTATTTGGTTTCCTCATCAAACGTCCCCCAATTTAACACGAGTTAAGCCCAGCTAACAGGGAACATTTTCAGAACATGTTCTCTTAATGTTCTCTCAATGTTATCAAAAATGTTATTGCAATAACATTAGTTGAACACTTTCATATATAATTTCCCCAAAATGTTATTCTTAAATTGTTAGTGGGATGTTTTTAAAACCTTACAGAATTAAAAACATTTGAATAATGTTTGTACACCTAAACAATAACGTTAAAACAACATCTAAAAAACTGGACGCTTTGAACATTCCTAGAACATTCAAAACAACATTTTTAGTGTTTTTGTTACATAACGTTAGGGAAACGTTCTTACAGTCTACAGTTGTAGCCACTGCAATGAGACGCCTGCACACAGATCAATCGCCTCATGATCAATTTCAAACCTGGTCCGACCGTGCCTCAGAGAAATGTCTTTCTCTGCGGGTTAAATGACATTGGGCCGTTTGGAAGAATAAAATGAGCTCATTTCTGGCTATTTCAGAGTGTAAATGAATGGCAGTTTAAGACGTCAGGTTCTATATGTGCAAACTAATCAACAAAACAAAAGCAATCAAGTGTGAGACGTGTCAAACTCAGACTGAACGTGTAAAAACATGCGTTCCTATTCTTACACGCGTTCCACTTCTGACCCATGAATCATGTTATCAGAAGTGTGTTGAACGAGGGCACATACACGCTAGGGAAAGACATGACTGGTTCTCAACTGAAGCACGACGACTCTCTGCAGAACAACAACGAGCTGGAAAGAATTAAATGCAACTAATTATACAGCCGTTCACTTGAACAGCGAAATAAATCAACGTTTCAGCGGAGGAGAAAACATTAACAGGTTAACAGGCTGAGTGTTAGACAGATGTTAACAGGTTAACAGGTTGAGTCAATCAAAATTATTAATTCTCCAAATTATTAAATGTGCATATTTCTGATGATATGAAGTTTATGGTAATATTGTTTTTATTTCAATGTCTGATTGTAACACCCGTAACTTTCGCCTCTCTATCACCATCTCTGTATGAAACATGAAATTGTTTTCTTTATTTGCTCAATAACTGATTTTTGTTCATTTTTAACCCCAAAAATGATGCATTGCAACTTTAATGACATTTTTGTTTACTTTCGTACAACAAAATAATTCTTAAATTGTGTTGGGTTGCCTCTTCATGCTAAAATACAATCTACTGAAACCAGTTGAGAACCAGTGAGCTCTCGTGTGTATATGCCCTCAGTGTGTGTGTGTGTGTGTGTGTGTGGATGCTCGTTACTACTTTTTCTCCATGGAAACAGTGTGGAATCTCTTGATGAAATCCATTCCCACGTTCTACCCCTTGGAACCCACGTTCTACCACTTGGAACCCACATTCTTTATTGTATATTGCAGGAGGAGCAACACGGATCTTCTTTATCAGGTTGAGAAGCGTAGTCCATCTGTCTCACAATCTCGGAGAAGAGTTCATCCACCATGGTCTTGCTCTTGGCAGAGGTCTCCATGAAGGGACAGCCCCATTCTTCAGCCAGAGCCTGACCCTCGTTTGACGACACCTCGCGCTCGCTTTCCAGGTCCACCTTATTCCCCACCAGTATGACGGGCACACGTTCATACCTGCGAGAAAACATGAGGAGAATCTCATGGAATCATCTAATGAAACGTTAGGAGCTAAAGTTAGCGTCAAAGTTTGACGCTTGAGGAATCGATGTCCTCACTCCAGTATGAGCTAAACTAATAGTGATTCTTGCTGCTTATCCAATCATAACTGAGAGTCAGAACTATCCATGTCACATGACCCAATTATAATAGAAATATTTGTGTAACCCGAGATTACATCAGATCCAGCTGGGATCCAAACTGGAGATGATGACAACTCATATCAACATACAACATCCTTATATCAACATGTCATATTTTTCATATATTTTAACTTATGATTAAAATATGTATAATCAAAATATATAATGTAATGTAATCACAGCTTAAATGCGCATTGTTTCTGCGTAAATGAACACATGATGTTAGCTGACTGCATGATTTGTATTTTCGTAAAACTGCACATTACTGTAATATGGACATGACTCTTAAAACAGATACTTTAATCATAACATAGAAACATGCAGTTTCGGTAAAGCAGCTTTGAGCCGTGCTGGAAAAATGATTTACAATGAGCACATTTTCAAAACTTAGTTCTTGTTATTTTCACATACTCTGTTAAAAAAACTCTTTAAAAATATGTATGTTTTGTTGTTGCAATCAGACAAAATGAATGAGCTACACCTGTCTGCAGCACGCAGAAAACAAACAGCAATTTTTCATGGGTTATTAAAACAAAGGAAAGGTTTAGGAAGGTCTACCTCTTAGCAAATGTACAAATAAAGATGATTTTAGATGTTTAAATGCTATTTGGAGCTTCGGGATCGCTAGACGAAGGCTTAATAAACTCATTTTTGTGAAAGCCTCAAATTAGACCAAAACAGACATTTTTCACTTGTTTTTTTTCTGTGGCTTGTAATTATCCGGAACTCATTCTGACTCATTTTACCAGCACGGGTCACATCTGTATGATCCAAAAGCAAATAAATGTGAATTAAATTCAACAATAAACCAACACACACTCCTATGAAACTGTTTAGTGTGTTTTCTTCACCACAACATCTACACTTATTGAACCAACATCTGATACCTGGAGGTAAAATCGTTAAAGCTGGATCAGATTGATTTGTCTGATGGTCATGGAGATCTCAGAGGTTCAGTGGGAGGCAGAGAAATCATGTAATGAATGAATCTGTTCCAGCAGTCTGTGAGTCACATCTATAGATCTGTCAGGACATGGTGAAAAACGAGGCGCTTCGCAGAAGCCTCTGTCCACTGCTCAAGAGAGCCGTGAATCTGTTCCAGAGCGGCTGAGTCATGGAAACCCCGAGCAGATTCATGACCAATAAACCCAGTTTAAAACGGGGGATACGTTTAAATATTAGTGTGGAAGTATTACTTCATGTAAACTAATGTAATTAACAAATGGAAAGTGCTACAACCCAAGATCAAAGAAAGACCAACAAAAGACAAAATATTAAAACTGATTTACACCTGAGATATGTAAACTATGTCTTTTTACTATGAGAAGCACCAGAGAGTAATCTGTGCGACTTAAAGAAACTCACTGTTTTTAAACACCTATTTGCGTGCACCTATATTGTGAACAAATTTGTACTCAAAAGTTAGCAAAACCTGACAAATCTGAGCAAAACCTCCTTAGGGGACGTCTTCATTCGTAAATATGCAATACGAATATAGGAAATAACTCCATTTAATTGTACAAATGCAGAACGTTTTCTGTTTTCGGTTTAAGGGTGGGTTCGAGTTAGCTTACAGTGTTTATAACTAGTGTTTATAAGTCCCTTATAAGGGAATGTCCCCATTTAGATAGATAAGTAAACACTTGTGTGTGTGACGGCAGCAGTTATTATTTATAAACATCAGACAAAAACATCCTGCTGACTTTCACAAGCACCAATAACATCACCAGCTACAGCCGCAATCACTGTCACATAAACCAGAGCGATGTTACCACGGTGAGTGAGGGAGTGGGGCAAGAGAGGTGTGAATTGTGAGTGGGAGGTACGACACAGAACAAATGTAATTTATATTTATTGGTGGTGAGGAACTGAATCTATTTATATCTGGAGTTACTCCGTCAGTGTGCAGTTACAGTATTGGTGCACGCCCGCATGTGTTTGTTCTACATCTGCGATCAGACACGCACTGATTCTCATACTGCATACTTCAGATGCATAGCATTCTGCTGATCGTGAAGTACATACTTTTTGAGTATGTGCAACTGGGAGGAAACAGCATAATGCATTAAGAAAGTATTCAAGTTACAAATAAAGAGAGGATAGTAATAAAAGGAACCTTTTATTTGTAAACTATTTCATTCACAGGATACAGAAAAGACACATGAGTTACACGTGTGCAAGAACGCGGTCATGTGGAAAACATATTATCGTATTTTTCACATGCAATTTCATGGGATTCTCATGGGAATTTGCATGTGATCGCCGCAAAACTGACACACGTTTCACATCTGATCGCGCTTTGTGTCACGTGTTCACATGAACTTCATACATGTGCAAAAACTGTGACCACAAGAATGTGAGATTTGGGAGTATTTTTGTGTTTTCCATGTAGTCCGTGTAATCGTATGTTTTTGCACATGTAAAAATTCATGTGTCTTGTCTGTAAGTGAAAATCCAGTAGGCCTATTTATGATACGAACAAGTCTCTATTAAATATCCAGTACATGAACTGTATCATGAACGATATGGTTTATATCACATGGCTCGTTCTGTGATCATATGATTTGCTCTCTTCAGACGTTCTGCTGGGTGATTGTTAAAAATAGTGAAGGCCTACAAGACAGATTCACTGCAGCAGATAAACCGGTTACCGCCATTTAATTCAGCAATTACGTTTGCTGACATTCTCCAAAAAGTCACCTCACGTATTATCATATTAATGTCTTGGCATTTAAAATCATTTCGCACGGTGACAAGATAACAATTGCTGCAGCTCTGCTTAAGTGAATATAATTCCCCCGCGGTCAGCAGCAGCTCCTGTCTAATGCTCCACAAACCAGAAAATCACTACAAATGTTTGCTCTTAACTTACTGACCAAACGTCACGCTGCAGTTATGATGTAACAGATCAGATGCTGTGTATGTGACGCGATTCATTTACTCACTTTGCTTGTGTGTGTTATCTGACAACAGCTCGATGGTCATTAACTTTCCGGTGGAGTTGTGCACGTCTGTATCTTACTGCCCTGAACCGCATCACGACACAAACAAGTAAACGAACACAATCCATCTAATTCAGCATCTTGAATTAGATTGAATTAGATGAAACCACAAATCTACTCAAAGATGAATAAAAGATCTGACGCTTTTTCATCTCAGCGATTTGAATGACAAAAGCAAAAGGCCAAGATGCCCCAACACAGGTGGTGGGGCAATTAGCGCTCTTTGAATTTGTCACATTTAAATATGCACAGAAATGAGGCGTGTTTGTGCCGAAATAAGACTTTGTTTGAATGCACACAGTTCAGTGCTATCAATGAGATTTCCGATGGTTCGAGAATAAGACTCAATGAGGTTTTGTGCTGAAAGTGGCGCTCGGTGTGTAATTCTACCACGAGTTTGATTTTACTGTTTAACTGTCCGTTAAAAAGCGATGTTTCTATAGCGCTGTCCAATGCGATGAAAGGCCTTGTCGACACAGTTGCCCGGTAACAGTTCAGCCCCCAGAGCTTAGAAACATAAAAACAGATGTGTTGTCTCCAGAGACGCTGCAGGAAGCAAAGCATGCTGGGATGCGTTTGGCTGTAAATGCTGGTAGAGACCTCACGCGGACACAGACTGGAACAAAGAAACCCAGTTGTTAATGAAAACAAAATGGGGGAAATATTTTCCAAACTTTCCTAAATAAAAGGTCCACCAGGAATTAAAATCAAAACAAGCCAAACGAAGTCCAAAAATCACTGAACCGAAGTTACAACAGTCACAATATCCAGAAAGACATCCACAAACTTTATAAATATTGTATTACATTTCTGTAATGTTACAATGTAGCTGTTACAATATTACACGTAACAACTCAAAGGATCAGTATGAAGATGTGTGTGTGTGTGTGTGTGTGTGTGTGTGTGTGTGTGTGTGTGATTCCCAGGAAACACAAGTACTGAAATGTAAACTTTACACGCACTGTACAAAATATTTAAATGTAAAAAATGTGTGTTGACTTAATAAGTACCTTTGTAGTTAAACAAATGAAACTACAACAGAGTAAGGTAATATGCAAATGACAAAACAAAGACTCAGCAATATAACGCCTGTGAAATGCTTTACAATATACATACGTTTCTATAGTCATGCTAAGCTAAAGGTCACAATACGTATCAAGCAAAACCAACATTACAGCTTCATGCCAAATATAATCACCCTCTGCGTACAGAAAAACAATCTCTTCAGAACGAAACACAAATGAAGACAAATGACTTCATGTTCATTTGCTGCAGCTTTGCCCCCGGCCATGGCAGTGCAGTGAAGCAAGCACCAAAATTGGACCAGGTTAAAAAGCAATCATTACTCTCCCGATTACACTCAAAGATGCTGTTTTTCCACACGCAGAGCTCAGCTCCGACATCCAGAATCCATTTCGTGTGTCCTTGGAAAGTCCCTCACAAGCCCCGTAAATCCGCACAACATCAACACGAGTGATCCTACAAAACTGACATCAGATCAGTGTAACACATCTATTTCTATCTACACAAACAGAAGGGTTTCCTGTGGTTTCCCCTCAGGAATCTGGGATCAAACAGTCTCACCTCCAGTTCTGAGAAGTCTCACAGGAAAACGCTGCTGGACAGCCACCCCGTCTCTGAGGTCACTATGAAAGCATCTGATTTACATGCTCAATGATTACACGCCATATTTGTTGCATAAAAAGTGCTTAAATGTAATGAGCTGTTTAAAAGTTATAATAAGTACAAGGAAACATCTGTTCACAGGAGTGTGGAGCTGATAAACTTGAAGACGGTACAGTTTACGTGTATAATTCTGAGAATGTGTATATTTACAGTATAAATAAACCAGAGTGCAAACATAACCAGGTTGTGGTTCTTTAAAACCAAAGTTGTGAAACTCAAACAATCTGACAGAACCAATAATCAATGATGTCACACTTTACTCTGAATATTAAATGCCTATTATATGATTTCTAAAGGAAAAAATCTATGTCGCGGCTGTTTGGCTTAATTGATTGCTACATACTATTATTTTACCAGTAACCTGTGCTTTCTGCTATAAATTAATTGATGGTTTTGAACATTAGGCACGGAGCAGCTGACGGAGTCATTGGACACGCCCACATTTCCTCTTCTCCGGGTCTCATTGCCAAAAACAAACGTGTCTTTGGGTCACTGTGCACTAATGCAGTTCTGATGTTTATGTGGCTAACAACAACGCAATCTCATTAAGATTTTGGTGCGTGTGCAAAACTCAACATTGTTACCATTGTTAGTGATCGCGGGCTCAGCACGTATTTGCTTCCTTTAAACAGCCTCCTGTAGATTAACAGGCTGTGTCAGAGGTTTCTGGCTTCTGGCATCAAACTGTGCCACCACACTTTATAGGACATTTTGTTGAATCAGAGTATAAAGACACAAAGTGTTTTCCTGAGCAAGGTTTAGCTGTGGGACTTTCCCCAGGAAATGTGTCATACTTTACTACATTATTAATCAGCTCTCTGGAGTACTCGATTGTGATTGGTCAGTTGCGGCATTCTGCGGGCTTATATATTTACAATATTATACAAAAAATACGTATAACTGCGTAACTGACGGTTGTCCCACGCAAGTCATTTTTATCATCGCTAATTTTGTGATTTTTAAACTCACATTTTTTTATTTTTTTAAACTCAAATCAGTGTTTCATGTCCATTTAGTTATTTACGTATTTATTAAATAGCCACATAACAAGTGGGGTAAGATACAGACGACTGGTCATTACCATCAATTATAAAACAAAAAAGATTTTTAGTCCTGGATGTCAATGATTCTTCACAGAGTGTGACAGTGTAGCACTGTTTACTTTACTGCAAGCTACCAATCAAACAGCTTTTTTTTAAAACTAACTTTTTCAAGGAACTGTGCCTTGATGATGTCACACCGCACTGACCCGCCTCTCATCATAATGTGACCAATAACTCATGCGCTATTGTGACATCACAGGTAACAGAACTACTGTTAACAATGACACCCTAATACAAAACTGTTCAAATGCAACAGTTACAAAACATACAAGTCTATTCATAATAAACCAGATTTCCGCTGAATAGAGAAACGATGTCAAAACACACAACTAAGACCTTTTAACCGGCAATAATCTTTCTCTTAATTAAATTAAATATTCTAACATGATAATTCAAGCCTTTCAGCTTTTTGACACCAGAGTGTTGAATATTCTGTTTGCCTTATTTCCGTTTGAAGTGGTTTTGTGGGCAACATTTATAAAAACAGTGTGTTTGAACCCTTTTAAGGAGTTTGTATGGAAAAACAAAAACAATGTGCCATCTGTTTTAAAACTACGGTTAAATTATGAAAACATTATAATACAAGCTGCTTCCCATTGAAAACACAAAAACTGCAACATCTTACTTTGACATTGTCTTTTTATAATAAATATTGTGTATAAGCTCATTGTAATCTGTTAAAATAAACCAACAGAAACACACAATATTACTTATGGATTTTAACTGGCAGTATCACATACTGTGTGTTGTAGTGATTTAACTGTGATTATGACATTTCACTGCCGCTAATGTAGTGGAATAATAACTGCTTATTAAAATACAGATGTGAAACCCAACAAAGCTTTCTACTAATCATATATTATTAAGTTGACATAAGATGTATGGTACATCATATTGTGATGTCCCATGATAATCTAATTAAAGTATGTCATGGTTCATGGTAGTATTTGATGCTTAGCCCTTTAATACATATATAACCACAGTACTGTTTTAAAAGGGAGTTCGGTCATATCTGATATATAGGCTAACAGGGAACGTTCTCAAAACGTTTGCTAACGTTCTTTAAAAGTCTTTCTCAAAGTTATCAAAAATGTGCTTGCAAAAACGTTCTTATAAACAAACAATAACGTTAATACAACATAAAAACTGTATGTTAAAAACGTTCCTGGAACTTTCCAAATAACATTTTAACGTTCATGTAACTTAATGGCAACGTTAGGGAAACATTCTTACAAGCTAAAATTGTTCGCTGGGATATACTATGAATTCTGTATTTTTCCCACGGCGGGCTGCTCCAGAGTGAACACCGTTATGCTAGTGTCGCAAAACCATCATTTTTAAAATGCCACTTGTATAGAACATTTTACCTTTTAACTCTGATGATCTGGTCTCGCATGGGCTTTATATCTTGGAAGCTCTGCTGGTTGACCAAACTGTACACCAGGATGAAACCTTGGCCGTTCTTGATATAAAGATCCCGCATGGACGCGAACTGCTCCGTGCCAGCCGTGTCCAGGATCTCCAGCACCGACGGCGACGAATCCACCTCGATCTCTTTGCGATAGAAGTCTTCAATGGTCGGGTCGTACTTCTCGATAAAGGTCCCCGTCACGAACTGGACCGTGAGAGCGGACTTCCCGACCCCACCGCTGCCGAGAACCACCACCTTATACTCGCGCATTGCGCTCCAACCCTCAACCGACGTAATGCGCGTTTGATTGAACCAGCTAACAGCGTCCGATCCGATCAAAGGCAACGGGAATCTTGCACTGAATATTGCAGAAGTCGATGAGAGACTGAGCCATGACTGCTGGCTGTATTGCAACGCTCACCATAGAGATAAATAACAGAGGCGCACAAAGAACCGATGCGCGCAATTCATGGCACAGAATCCTTCGGCGCAACTACAAATTAATTGCAAGAACAACGGTAACCCAACATCCGCTTGAATAAATCACATTTAAAATGCCTGCCAAGCAACTTTGCATGCATTGTAGGTTATAATAAAGCCTTATACCCTATAACGCGTTCTTCCCAACAGTTATTTGGGTGCCGTTTGGAGATGCTGGTGCATTTTAGAAATAAAGATGAAAATGACCGACTTGCGGCGTTATTTTACCCATTCTGCCTTAAATATCCGCGGATCTACATCTCACGGCGTCTCCGACCGCCATAGTCTCGGGTGGAGACCTACTGATGCCGAACCACAGTCTGTGTTCTAGGATAGGTGGTCGCCATGATAACTGATGGTGAAAACACTCAATAGGCACCGAGAATTGTGATAAGCCACGCCCGTGAATGTGCATAAGGCAACTTTCACTTTGGTGGGCGGGATATCCGCTATTATCTTCGTTATGATTGGTGACACGTCACGACAAGCGACCAATCAGAGCCGGCCGACAGTAGCGTGTCCGTTGAGGACTGCTGGGGATGCTGTTCCTATGGCAACAGCGCGTGGCCCGCATCAATACCTAAAATAGAAAGCAACAGGGATGCGGCTCTTGCGTGTAGGTCTGCATAACATTTGAACAGAGGAACGCATCGATTTCACGGTTCCTGAAGTCTTCTGGTGTATATTACTGTTACATAAGTGATAAATCAGATCTATTATGTCAACAGTTTCCTGTGTTTAAATCTAAATCAAGTCTTACATTCAGCATTAAATTGTCCTAACAAATCAAAATTCAAGTGTTAAATGATTCTATTAGTCTATAAACTCATGGCATGACACCAGATGCGGTGACTGAAGTCTGATGAGAGTATAAAGATATATAACATATATTTAAACAACAACAGCTGTACTTTGTTAAAAGGTCATAAACAAACAAACAACACAATAAACGGCAGACACCATGACTTTTTAAAATTTATTTGTTTCTCTCGATAGATTTTACACTTTTTCTGGAACCAAAAACATTTGACTATATGACATAAAATAGCACATAATATATATATGCACAAATAAAACATTTAAAATGGTTACATGAAAACTAATATTACGCAAAAAGGGCTTGGTTTATAATTTTTTCTTTTCTTATGACCTTTGTGAATGTGTCTGCGTGTGTATGTGCGCAGACAGCCTCCTGCATTACTGATGAAGGTCAAACAGCACAAGAAATACACACAAAATTACCCACAATCCTTTGAGAACGATTCTGTTCGGCGTAAAGAGCCACAGCGTGACATCTCAACCAGAAAAGGGCTTTGTAAAGCATTCACCACCAAACCTATGGGCCTCTCATCAGAAATGCTGAGAAATAATATAACTCTTACATGTCTTAGCTAAAGGTATACAGTATATTCATATATAAATGAAGGTGGGGAGTAAATTAAGTAGAGCAGTTGACACTCTAGTACATATTAAGAACACAAAAGCGTAAGAACGATGGACTAAGGTAAGGCAATGTGTTTGGATACGCTGTCTGCTCAGTATATGAACTGATCAGAAAGTGCTTCATTACCATCAGTCAAAAGTATTTGTCCCGCATTTCTGCATTCTGCGCGTCGCGTGTTGTGAGAACCCCACGCGAAGGACAAACCTTCCTTTGATCAAATGTGCAGTTACTTTTTTAGTTCTATCGCGTAAATAGAAACATTCAATATTTTTTAGTCTTAGATTAAATTGAAAATAACTTCTTTATTTAATGTAAAATACCATGCAAGATGCTTACTGAATAGTTAGTTTTCCGGTGTCACAAAAATGATAAAACGACCATTTTTGATCCAGGTTTACACTGCCGCACCATTTTCATTGTGCATCGGTTTGAAATGAACATCCTACAGTTACATGAAATCAAAGTGCAATCGTAAGTTCTTGAACAATCCAGGACAACTTTCATAAATAATTTAAAAATGATCTTTAGATAGACTCGAGATCCATACCATCAATCTAAACAACACAAAAACTACAGAAAAGGGGAGGGGCTTCGGGTGTTTGGACTATTATATAATATTGGCGAACTGTCTTCAGTTACCTCACACTATTTGTAACTGGTTAGTATTCACTATTGTATCTTAAGTGTTACACAATAAAGAGTTCGTTTAAATGCTACCGAAAATTTCTGGTAATATAACCTTAACAGAAAACGTTCCAATATCTGCTTTACAATCTAACGTTGTACAGTGCTCTAGAAAAACAAGAGAGGAAAAAGAAATCAACGATGACATAATTTACAAAAATACCCAAAATTTAGTATTTGCAACTTTAGGTTGCCACAGCAACAACTTAATATTATTATGAAATAACTATCATACTACTGAGATTTTTGTATTATATATATATATATATATATATATATATATATATATAATTTTTTTTACATTTTTTTTCAGTTTTCCTTGTTTTTGGTAAAACATTACCTATACAATAAACATTTTTACATAACACGAGCAGTTCTATAGCCTCGCTTACACTACAATGCGACGTCCTGTTGCGTCAAAATTTGAGATCTAAAGGTGGCTCCTGATTGGCTGACCTTACAGCGGAAGCCGCTGCAGCGCAGGACAGCCGCACGTAGCTAAGCCTGGCTTAATAAATTACATTCATTTTTAAAATAGGTTACACCATTGTTCTGTGACTAGTATTCAACAAAACGATCCAATGAAATGAACAGAATGACAATAAAATAAATTTAAATCACTTTCCACTTCAAAAATTACATTAAAACTGTAACTTTTGCAAAAAGAATTTTTTTATGAAAAAAAATGGAGAGAAATTAATTTAAAAAAATCGCTAAGACCAGTGCCATATATCAGCTAAACCAAATGTCTCTGTGGATTGTCTGTGTTAATCAAGCACCATGAACATACATGATGGTTTTGATTGGATCGGTAACACACTTGTGCATGCGCACGGGCATGCGCGCTCACGCCAACGCACTCAAGCGTGCGCATACGCACGCGTCGCCACAGTCACCCAATAGAAATTAGGGAGATTAACAAGGCCGTGTGAATTCATTTGTCGAGGTTCCAGGTGAAAACCACCATCCAAATAAAACGTTTGAAACTAAAACAACGATGCACTAAACTTTCTTTACGCATGAAAAAGACAGTCTAGTTGTTAACAGACGGTCGCGACTCAAGACAATGTATTCATCACAGTAAATTCATTTAAAACATCGCATGACAATCATTTGCCAAACTCAAAAGAGCACATTACAGACATTTAATTTGTCCGGACAAAATTCCGTGTCGCAATTACATTTTCAATGTAAACTACTTCAAATAAAAAACATGGAAAAAGTACAACAAAACGAACATTCTGTGTGTGCGACATCTTATTCCAATTTCACGCAACTGGTGCGAAAATGGTTTTTAATATTTTATAAACCATGTTATGAAACGGACCGTGACGTGCGTTCAATTCTACTACTTTTTTTCGGCCAAGATATTTTTGTGAGCTTTGCTTTTATCGCCATACAGTCACCCCGACCCCACATAACGTCTATCTTTTCAAGATGCGCGCGGTGTAAAATATATTTTTAGGCACTTCTACTGTTTATCAAATAAAACAGGATTATCGGCGAGGGTGTACAGCCCTCCATTCAGTACGCGTCGAGTCTACTGCGACGTCGCATGTTCTGCGCCCCCTCCTCCTCGCACCGCAGTTTGCTGGGCACCGTGTGAATGTGATCGTGAACAGGTTTATAAAGTCCATCCGGCGTGGTTCGACTCCCGCACATGACGCGGATCCGTGCGTCTGAGTGTATCTGAGTTTACAGCAGCTCTCCAGTTCAATGTGAAGCCCTTGGCACGGTACAGAAGCCACAGTCGACTCCCGGATGGCCAGTGTTTCCACGGGCGCATCGAATTCATTCATCGTTCATTAAAAAGAAAAGATTACGCAAAAAACAAAGTGGAAACAAAACAGTTCCGCGGAGACGCGAACAGAAACATTTCCATGGCACGTGTTTTGCCGCATTCGCACTTCTGACACGGACAGTTGAAGTGTTTGACGTTATGGCTTTCTTTGGCCATTGGGAATGAGAAATCACAGATCTTGACTTCTTACATTTCGCTCTTCCAGCTGTTCCGAAAACCCACGAGCAGGTGAAGTCTAGTGTGGAGGAAATGCGCGCTGATGCGTGAGGTTTGAGGGAGCGCATTGTGCACAGCAGACGATCATTCATCCCGCAGACGTCTTGTCGTCTGCTCTTTGACATTCTGTTTTGTTTGCATGTTTGTTTGTTTTGTTTGTTAGGGTGTACGTTGTGCATTTGTTTTCATTAGTTCAAAACAAAAACAGGAGAAAAATACACATTATCTGACAAGTGACCGGTCAATCAAATGAGTTCTCACTTATGCCTCTACGAAACGTGCTGTACATTGACATATATCTATATATCTCTATATATTTTTGATTTTCTCGTTTTTTATATCTTTTGTTTATAATCTATTCAGAAACCAGGTGTGTCATTTACAAGTCACTGTTTCCAAGCATAACAGGTATATTGTGTGTGTGTGTTTGGGTGGGTATATAGCACACCAGTACTGTACCAGTATACAGTAGTGTTAAGTTAACTGGTAATTTGTATATTATTTAACATGCAGGCTGCGGTAGTTCTAAGGGAGGGGGCAGGTTGTATTTACAGTGGGGTCGTTTTGGGCTTCTGAAAGCAGTTTCCTGACACCCCAGTCCTCTTCTGTGGCTTATTTCAAGATGATCTGTGCAAAAAAAACAAAACAAAAACAGCAAACAGGGGTTAGTTGTGTGTACGTGTCAAGTTTTCATCTTGATTACTGATTTACTGATACGCTGTGTGTTTGTGTTTGCAAGCTGTCAGAGTTCAAACGCGTCTCTGTAGAGGTACGAGAATAAGTGATGCTAACACAACATGAGTGCTGCAAGTCCATGCTAATCACTGAACGCATGAATGCTAATGTAGTGATTATGAGGATCTGCAGATCGTGATGTAGCAGCGAAGTAACTCGTACGCCGTGTAGAAATTTCAGATCAGATACTCCTAAATGTTCAAAATCAGATTCTCCTGCGCGCGCGAAACACACGTCTTGTTTGCATGTATCCATTGAGCAGGTGAAGAAAAATATTCATGTTAAATAATCAAACAATTTGTATACATAGTAGATCAAATGTATGTTTTCTTGGCATTTTATCACCCAGCTTCCTGAGGCACCATCCTAAGATGAGCTTAAAAACGTATTGAAGGAGTTCTCATCTATTCTAGGCTCTGATTGGCTGCTTTCTATTTGGTCAAAATCAATCATTTCAAAAACGTTTCAGTCAAGCGTACCGTATTGTATATGAAATACATTTTAAGCTACAATACTCGTTTCGAACGTTGTGGTTGTTGATATCTCATTGTATCCATCTTCAGTTCAGAAATAATAAGTGTGCTAGCATGCTATTTCGAACACAGCCTCAACGTCACGTCTTCTGCTCTTGATATAGTAACGCGTACAGTGGTGTACAGTATCACTTCACAGGGACAGGATTTATGAATTTCAGCTGGTTTTGTTACAGCACTTATTAGAGGTGGGACTCAACAGTACAATATTTTGATTCTTTTTGCGTCGTGGCACATTATTATAAACCGCCACGCACTGCAGATGTGACCACACGACACTGAGGTCACCACACAATTATTTCGCATTTGTTGTAAATATAACAGAAAGATAAACATAATTACAATAATTTAACATATTACAAAAAAGTAATTCTATACAATTTACACCTACATCTCACATTTCCTCCCCCTCACCTCTAGTAACTATTTTGGGCTAAAGAAACGGGCAACAAATTCTAGCTAGCCTGGATTCCTAATGGAACGGCATTTAGCAATAGTAAAAGCTTTTCCGGACTCCAAAACATTACGGAATGTCTTGTTAAATTAGCAAAAATGAAAGCGTATGACAAAGCAAAAAGCACCCAAAGCTTCCGATCCCAGTTGAATAAGCAAACGTATTTGATAAACGTGGAAAATCACAACAGAGCTGAGGTCAGGCGAGGCGAGTGATGGCTGGACAGCTTGTGGCACAACGGCATGATGGGAAAAAGCAATGCCAGAGAGAACAGACATGCAGGTTACATGGAGCCCATGAACTGTCAATTAATGGTGGTGTATGTTCTATTAAAACATGGTGTTCAAAGCTGCAATGCGTAACTTTTGCCTCTCTACTGCCACCTCTGTTTGAAACATACAATTGCAGGTTACTTTTCATTACGTTGAAGTCAAATGAAGCCAAACTGGCATTTCTGCTAGAAATTCGGATCCGACAGTGAAAATTATAAATCAGTATTATAAACTTGTAAGGTGTAAGGAGATCGTGTTGAACACAGATTTGTCATGTACTCATAACTGATTATCTGTTTTTTAACAATATAAAGTTATGAACTGCAGCTTCAACGTGATGTGAATTAAGTTCAGTTACTCTAAATAACAAAAAACTATTATGCAAAAAATGGCGCATTCAGATATTTCTGTCCAGGAGGTGGCGTTGTTTCCCCACATTTAGACACCGATTCTAAACAACTGAACAACCGTGAATTTCCACATCTAAGTACGTGAGACACAACAGGCCAGTGGGCAGCAGGCAGGGACGTCCCTTTCAGCTACTAGAGTCTTTTACAAACACTCTGATAGTTTCTGTTTAGTTGTTTTGAGTCATCATCTAAAGTTCTCTTCGTAGTGGCCATCATGGGTTTATGCCTCTTGTGTAACACCCAGACCTGAGGCCTCTCTCTCTTTCTCTCTCTCTCTCTGCATAATTAAACTGATGTGTTAGATGACTGCTGGCAGCGATGACTCAGAGACCAGAGCTACTTCTGTCTGTCTGTCTGGATCTGACGCAGGCACGCAGGAGATAAAGAAAGCTTCTGTACTTCATCTCCAGCTCAAAAACAAGCATTGTGACACGTTCACAGCAGAACAAGCGTTATGTGTCTGAAGGCTGTTGATGTTTGAAGTGACTGTTAATTTTCACAACACACACTTCCTGGTATTACTGTGTAATTCTTTATTAGTTAAAAGATAATGCGTTTTTGGAATCTTTCATGAAAACGTAATTTTATTTTTGGCAGTACTTTTAGACCCATATTTAGACCCCTGCGTACAATTCTCTACAGTTCTTTGTTATTAAAATACATAACATTATAGACGTTATTTGTGTAAAAAATCATGCGGTTTCATGCGGTAACAAATATTTAGGATTTGTGCTTTAAAACAAAACATTACTTGTGGCTTGGAAGCTGGTTATTTAAATGAAAATATGTATGAACTGGTTAAAATTGATAAATGTGAATTTCTGTTTAGAGGCCGTACTGATACTAGGTGCTATATTCTGTATTCCTGGCAGGGGGCGCCAAAGAGCCTCGAACCGTTTGGCTCGAGACCCTCAGGAAACAGGTTTAATTTCACGTGATAAGACTACAAATAACCCTCAATGTCCCAGTTCCTGAGTTCTGAGTATATTCAGGCCCTCTGAAACAACAGGAAAGGCCGGTCAGTGACAGGAAGTCTCTGTTTAAGCATGACGGAAGTACAAAAGAACTTACTTGACCCCAACTGAACAATACTAAAGAGACAGAGTCTATCATATCACAATTCTGGTTATAGGTTATATCTCATTGTGAATTCCCTCCTGGGTTTTACACAAAAAAAACCCTAAACCCACCCAACTAGCAGGGAACGTTCTCTAAAAGTTACCTCAAAGTTATGAAATAACATTCTTGTAGTAACATACGCAGAACTTTTTTAATGTTATATATGTCATATATCGAAAATGTTATATTCTTAAGTAGTTAGTGGAACGTTTTAAAAATGCTACAGAATTAAAAATGCTTGAATAACATTCTTATAACCAAACGATTTTTGATTGTTTCTAAAACTTTCAAAAACATTTTATTTTACTTAATGGAAATGTTAGGGAAAGGGTCCTACGAAATAAAATTGTTAGCTGGCTAGTCAGAGTCTGGGATTGTGTGTGAATGGTTGCTGCTGTCAGTCAGACAGTGTAATTGCTGGTCTCGGAGGTTCGCGTACGTCATGCGGATTCTGACAGTGGCCCTCCTCTGAAACAAAGAGCTGTACAGCTGCAACACCAGGGACCATTATTAGACCCTTTCTGAAAAGGCCATGACGCAACGCACTTCCTGTCTCTAACTGGCACCCTGATGCCGTTTCCCAAAGCACAACTCACCTTTGCCCTCCATCCCCAAACCAACCCAGAGACGGAAGCAGAGCGAGACGACAAATGGAGCTTATGCTCCAAAATTACTTTACGTGGAAGTTCTAAAATAAAGTGAGGTGTGTGAAAAGTGTGAGGAATGTGTCTACGCGCGGCGCACACGGAACGTGTTTCTCATAAGTGTGGATGAGCAAGGATATCTCGACATCAAAATAAAGCAAGGACATGCAAATCAAAAACAAGAAATAATGCAACACAACACAACTACTATTTGCCAATGTGCAAGCTCTGAATAAGCACCAGTCAGTCCAATGAACGCGGTAAATTGCCTTCGTTCGTAAAGCGCGTCGATGATGCGCGCTGAGTGGCGACGTTTGCGCCGCCGCTAGCGAAACAGTTGGCGTGAGGTGAGGGGTCGCCATGGCGACTGCGGCAGAGTGCTTGTTCAGAGCTCAGGGATTTATGAAAGAAAGCTTTTAAAAGGAGCAAACCTGATTGGCTGGTGCTGTTGTTGCGTAGGGGACACTGGCGGCAGGAGTTGTTGCTGCAGAGACAGTAGCAGGCGGAGCAGTGTACATCATGGGTACTTTTTCAGGAAGGGAAACCATGGAAGCAATGAACAGGTAGGTGGAGCATTATGGAAACCATGGCAACAGGTGTTTGGTTGGTTGGTTGGTTGGTAGGGTTGTTTGTTTGTTTGTGGTTTAGTGTTTGTTCGTTTGTTTGTTTGCATGGTGTATAATTACAGAGCAGCGAGCCATCGTTAGGTTAGACCAGCAGATGGCATGCAACCACGATGCAAAGCAAGAGAAGCATGTGAAAACAAAATACAAAAGAAACAAAAAAAGAGGAAAAAGGCTGATTATAATCACCTTAAGGAAATGTATCAGCATAATCAGTTGTGCCCAGAGAGTGTTTAAAAGCAAACTCATGCAGAGTGATTTATTACAACCCGCCTGGTTTGGGAATAGACTAGCGAGAATTAAAACTAAGGTTCAAGGCCTTTATTTAATGCCTTTTGTGGTTAAGAGAAATTATTTCTGATAAATTAGTCTGTTTTCAGGAAACCGATCAAATTTCCAATCAACAAGACAACTTGTGTGCGTTTTATCTCAGAACAGTTTACCTGAAAACATTTAAAGCAGTAAATTAATAATTAGTGCCACTGTAATGCGTTTTAAGTGTGTATGTATAAAAATGTACAGTTTAAAACTTTGTAATGATAACAAGAGCCACTGTAAACAATACATCACGAATGAAAGAAATATCGTACATCGCAAAAAACCCCAGAGAGCAAAAATCAGAATATTCCAAACAAACAGACACTCTTACAGTTGAGCAGAAGTCCAACAAAACACGACACAATGTTCAGAGGCACAATGTTGTTCATGAACAGACTGCAAATCCAATTAACAGGTGCCGGTTTGATCCAGCGGTTTGTGACGCCAGCTTCACGTCAGCTGTAAGAGCGACTTGTTCTTTACGTGTGGTGAGAGCGAGAACAGACAGACGGGTAGACGAGGAACCTACCAATGCTGCTAGCAGGAGCCATGCACAGAACTGACCCTGTAAGCATGCAGTGGGAGTGAAGAAAAGGTTAACAGGGAAGAAAAACATATTAGATACAGAGCCAGACATCCTGTATTCCACATGCCATACAAATCCAGTTAAGCTCCCCACAGACCGCTTGCCCCGCTGGGTCATTCCCATTAAAAATGGAGTATTCCAGGGAGGAGAAACGGGATCAATATTGGTGAGGGCTTACCCAGCCAACACTTGGACGTTCTCAGAACGTTAGCCAACATTTTCCGAAAATTTTCCCAATTCATCAAAATTGTTCTTGCAAGAACGTCGGTGGAACATTTTTCTAACGTTATCACATATATCAACACATAATCCTTAAGTAGTTAGTTGGATGTTTGAAAAACATTTCAGGATTAAAAACTTTAAATAATGTTCTTATACACAAAGCAATAATGTTAATACAACCTGGTTGTTTTGAACTTTCAAAATAACATTTTAAATGTTTTTGTTACTTAATAGTAACAACGTTACAGAAACATTTGTACAACCTAAAATGGTTAGCTGGGTAGCGTTTAGAGAAAATCAGTGCAGGGGAAACAGTAAATGAGCTGAAGAAGAGGTTAAACAGACAGACATGCGGTGAGGGAGTGGACAGAGTGCTGTTACAAAAGAACAAGAGCTATTTCTGAAGGTGGAACGCCCGCACAAGAGAAACGGTACAAGAAAATACATATGTGTGGGTGTGAGATGGCAAAATGCACCTATAGCTGGACTCTATGAAAATACTGCAGTGTGTAGGGTAAAGAATGTCTATAGGTGGAATATACTGCTATTGTATAGTGGATTCAGATCAAAATATAATCTTAAGTACAGTATAAAAATGCTACAAATACAGGTACTATATTTTATATAGGATTTACAGTGGCAAAAAATCGTCACTCTTTAAAATCGTGTCTCCTAACAGCTGCGTATTAGTGTTAAGAGCAAACGCGCCACATGCAGGAGAGACAAAGAGCTCTTCGATAGCCTCGGTTAGGATGCTACGCTGGGTTCACAGGAGGGAAAGGGGCGTGACGTTCAGAGGGGGCGATTAATAAATATTAATAAAGCGGTGTGGGTGCTGTGTGCGTGTTTTTACCTGTGGGGAAGAATGCGGCGGTGGGCTGCTGCAGCTGCGCGCTGGCCAGAGCCTGCTGGTAGTGCAGGACGCTGGGGTTGAAGAGCGTGCTGGCCCCGTTACTCTTCTCCAGAGCTGGTCTCTTTGGTAGAGGCTGCAGGACTCCGTGAGGAAACGCCTGAGGGGAGAGACAGGAGGAAGAGGAGCAGAGGAGGACACGTCGGTTAGACGCCACACGAGGGCTTCGACCGGAACACACATTTACACTGAAACACACTGATGACTCTAGAGGGATGTGAAGGCACATCGCTCTGTTCTAAACATGGCTGACGTCACTAGATAGTTAGCAAGACACGTCACTGTGCAAAATGCCACTTTACAGTTTACGCCACAGTGGCTTCAGTAAAGCTACTTTACACTGAATGATGACAATCGTTCAATACTGACTGATGGTAATTTCTACATACATGTACTTGGTGACTTACTGGTTTTAATACAACACAAAGAAGCCAAATTAAATTCTGTGAGTCGCTACAGTACATTAAAAAAGCTACATGCGAAGCAAAAGGTGAAAGGTCATAGTACCAGGTCTACAGATGCCTCGAAGGGTCGCTTCATTGCTTTGGCAGTCGACTGAGTCTTTAAATAGCAGGCAGAGAGCACATGATGGCAGTGGGCCAATGGGATTCAAGCGTATTAACATACAGGTAACAGCAAGCAGAGGTGCATCATGGGACAGCATTGCATTGTGGATAGGTGAGAAGGAAAAAACAAAACAAAAATAATCTGAATGCAGTATACCACATACAAAACAATAGGCATGCACATAAACGAAAAACTCGTTTCCAAGAAACATATCGCTACATTCTGAATTAGTACGAAAGCAAAAAGCATCTACGGTATCGTTGTTAAAAGCGTCAGAAATAAAGACTTTCACCATTTACAGATCCAAATAAAACACACTAATGGGACTGTAGGTATTAGTTATGCACTTGTGATTGTCTTTAGCATTAAATCAAACTGTGAACAAAACACTGCATAGTAAAGCTATTACAGAAAACACACTGACCATATCCAGAGACCCTGCAGGAGATATCAGCTAATGACGGTGTGTGTGTGTGTTTGTGTGTGTGGTAAACTAAAATCTAATGATGGCGCACGGCCAGAGCAAAATGTGAGGAAGAGCGTTTCTGTTCAGGGACATCAAACGACCTTGATGTGCTCTCTAAACTGAGAGCTGTCAGCATTCGGCGTCCAGACCGTTGGAAACAGAAAAAGCTTTAATAGCGCGGGTCAGTCAGACTGGTCAATACTGATGAAACACTAACCTCCGTTCGTCTGACTGAGGGAGAGACAGCACGCTGTCTATGGAATACCCAGCTAACAGAGAACACTCTCACAATGTTGGCTAACGGATAACTAAACGTTCTCTTTATCAGAAATGTTGAGATTTATCATATATTTATATATGTATATATATTCAAAAATGTTTTAGCAGTAACGTTGGTAGAACGTTTGAATAACATTCATCAAAAACAATTTATAAAAATTGTTAGAGATACATTTAAAAAAATGCTACAGAATATGTTTGAATAATGTTTTAACCAAGCAATAAAATTAATGCAACGTCTAAAAAACTGGGTGTTTTGAACGTCCCTAGAATTTTCAAAACAACACTTTTAACGTGTTTGTCACTTAATGGAAACATTACAGAAATGGTCTAACGACCTACAATTGTTAGCTGGGTAGTGCCGTGATCACTAATTAAGGCGTGAAATGCTAAATCTGAATAGGTTGCAAAGCGGCCAAAATTTGAAGGAAAACGCTATGACATTTACCACCACTTAGCGAAAACCAACCACACACTAGCTCGATGAGGGAGAGGGTCTGTGAAAAACGACTCCCGTGACATTCATTTTTGTCACAATATGTTGCGATTTTTTGAACACATAACAGATTGAACTGACTCTCCAGTTATAAATTGTAAAGGTCATTGAAAAACTGGTATGGGTGATCACAGAATGTGGAGCTCTGTTTATTTTATATTCCAATTTTTATCTGGTTAACTCACTGTTTTCAGCTGTATCACGTTTGAAGTGAATTGCAATGAATTAATTTGATTGTGGTCTGAACATTTACCAGATTAATCTGCTCATTTACTTTCTCATTCCTTTCATTTTCTGAAGGATTCGTTTTTCTTACTAGCAATTTAATTTTATAGATAATTAAAAATGTTAATACAGGTCAAAATTGTTTGCTAATAAAATGCCATGCAAAAGTATTAATAAGATATGATTCTGATGGAATGGAAAGTCACTTGACCAGGCAGCAAAATATTAGGAAAACAAGAGGCTTGAAATGAAGTGACAGTAAGCGCCATGCAAACATGTTTTAATCAGAATTTTCACCCCCAAATAAAATAAAAAATAATTCTAATCTTCTTCACAGAAGAAAAACGACATGAACCGGACTGACGAGAGATCATAAAAATCAACTTCAAGAAAAGCAGAAAATATTTTATTATTAACAGTTAAAACATCTAAGCCTAGACCGTACATTACTGAACTCTTACACTGAACACCATTATTATATCAACACTGTATATCTGTATATATGAATTCTTGAAATATAAACTTCATTATGATCAACTTTCTCTAGAATTGTCTGCAAAAGCTTGTCGCAATGCATTCTGGGTTTTCCTTCTCTACAACCGGCCTTAAAAAGAAATAAATGAAAAAGCACAGTCTTGCCGTCTGCCTTATAAAACAGTCTTTGAGTCTGGAGAACGAGCGTTGCTTTAAAATGCTGTGTAGGAAGACATCTTACTAGGTTTAGGAACAGAGCTGATCCGTATTCTTTTAATATACGTAAGGATGGGGTGGAGCAGAACGCGTTTTAACCGTGCCTGCTGAAAGCGTTTCTGTAACCAAGGGCTTCACGCTTTGCTCTCCACCGCCAACATAGAGAACCATTAAAATAAACACACCACCCACAGGCTTTATCATCCAGAATTACATAACCTTCCACTGAGAGACAACAAAGAGAACCTGACACAGGCCAGAAAACAACGAGACCTTGTGTCTTTATCTTCTGGCTTTAAATCCTTTCTCTGGGGTCACATGTTTGTCAGGCGTTCAGTGTTCCCCAGGGGCCGATAGAAACCCTGAAAATATCGCGCTTCGCTATCTTGTTCATTACACCTGAGTCAGAGATGTTGTATCTGAAGGCAAACGGTGGTTTACCCGGCAGCGAAAGCCGGGAGGTTTATCTCGGATCGCCGCGTGTTCCAGAAACACGTTTTCACGAGTTTATTTTCATCCTGGTTTTCCGTGTTAGGTTCTGGTGAGCGGATACTGTCCTTGAGTCAACCGCTGACCCATCCCAGCTGACCAGGAACATTCTCTCAAAGTTCTTGTAGTAACGTTAGTAGAACATTACATACCATTATATATAGAGATGAAAAACATTATTAAGTTGCTAAAGAATGAGCGTTCTTAAAACCAAGAAATAACGTTAATGTCTAAAAAAAGTGACGTCTTAAACATTTATAGAACATTCAATGTAACATTTTACCGTTTTTGTTACTTGGAAACGTTTTTATAACCTAAAACTGTTAGCTTGGATACAGACCAGCACAGAACAACTAAAGGGGAGGCGAGGGCAAAAGAAACGCCCAACAAAACAAAACAAAACGAATGAGGCCAAGCATGCGAGCGCATGAGTAAACGCAATAAAATAAAGCCACACCAGTGAAAGGGTTCTCAGAGGTGTGCAACACAAGAAGCTTAAAGTCGAATCTACACTGCAAGCGATCAACGCAAGCCATAATAATCCCCCCAAAAAACTGACACGTCACACCAGGGTACGCGGCTCTATTAATGATAACAGCGGCTATCTACCCTTTGTGCATCACTTTCATGCAGTGTTGAGTTTTGTAACACCAAATTGCTCATTGCGTGTGCAGACAGCTTTATGCATTGTAACAGGAGCGATCAAGATTCGTCTACACTACAAGCAAGCACTAGAAAACCTAGACCACTCGCTGTATAGCCAACGAAGCTGTCAGGGCTGCCAGAGCACAATGTTACACTTTTTTTGTAAAGTAAAAGTTCACCCAAAATGAAAATTCTCTCATAATTTTTCTCACCCTGGAACAAATCTGGAGTTAAATAAAATAATAATATCCTGGCTATTCCTTTTTTGCTGTTTGGAGCTTCAAAATCTCGGGCACTATTCACCGCCATTACAAAGCTGGGAAAAGCCAGGTATTTTAAAATGTAACCCTGATTGTGCTCGGAATACATCTTTGATGGCGTGAGGGTGAGTAAATTATAAGAGAACTTTCATTTTGGGTGAACTGCTCCTTTGTCACTTAAGATCAAGTTTTGTCCAATCGCAATCGCTCGCAGTGTAGACGCGTGTTAGGCAAACTAGAGCAGCGTGGCATGCGCCCAAAGATAAGGTTTCGCTGGAGTAATGGATGAAACTGCACATTCATGTCCGTTTGGCATAAAGATGTCATCCATCTCTCTAATTTAATCTGGAATGATTTTGAGAGCAGCCTTCCTATTGGCTAGAGAAATGTGGGCGGGGAGTCGACCTGTGACCTCCAGTGCAGTCAAGGGTGTGGGCAGAAAAGCTTTTAAGCCATCACTCGTATTATATTAACTTTCTACATCGACTAATTACAGCATCGATAATACTAGAGGCCCAAAACGCTGAAGATTTTATATCACACAGTCTGTTCTCAAGCAGCTTGCCTCCCTCCCTCTCTCTCTAGTTACTCACCCTGTTTAATAGGACTAAAATCCTCGCGGGACAAGATAAGGGAGTTGACATAGATTTGGCACGCAACCCCGCCCAGAATCTGCAGATGGGTCGTGCCTATATAATAATAAAGCAGTGCTCCACATTTTCTGTGTTAACATGATCAAATTGATCAATCGGAGCCTCTTAGGGCACGTGTCTCAACAGGTGCTGGCGACTGATTTTATCATACACAGAACTGCATCAAGGTTTCGCAATTCTAAGCACTGCCGATTAAACATGTAGTGACAACGTGGCAGATGAAATTCTGCAGTAAATTTGGGAAGACTCACTAGGCAAACTATATGCATTAAGGCCTCAGGATACATTGAAAATAGTGAAATATCACCAATGCGTTTATCACATCGCCATGGTTTGCAATAAACGCATGATTTAAGTCCTTCTAAATGTATAATCAAACGTTGAGGTCGATGCTGATGGCATGACTGGTATTGCGAATGTTAGCTGGAATAGAAGTGTGTGTGCATGGGCGCATGTGCATGTTTTTATGTATGCAAGACTAAAAACAAGCCGTGATGCTCCCATAGCAACATAATCTAAAGATGGAAACGTAATCTGCTTTCTTTCCCAAAAGAAATGTGAAACGTGTACGTTGGTTATATAATTTTTACTTTTTAAAATTATTTTATTATCATTCATTTGATCTTACAGATATAAACATTATCATTATTGTGTATCGCATTTATCGTGCAGCCCTAGTACACGCAAATATTCCTTGCATTACACGTTTTCTCGTGCTAAGTATGTCATGTAATTTCAGTATGATCTGAGTGTCTACACAAATTCTATACGCCGTTTGTTTGTGATTGCGCGTAACTTACCATGGCTGCAGCGGCAGCCTGCGCTGCGACGGCCGTCTGGTTGGCCTGGTGCTGCGCTGCTTTTATCTTGGCCTGCAGGTGCGCTGGAGGGTGAAAATACTTGCACTTCTCGCGCGAGCAGCGGCTCTTGATGTAGTCCATGCAGACCGTGACCGTGTTGTCACTCGTGTCGATCATCGGGCTGTCGCTGGGGTGGGCGAAACGGCAGTCGGTCTCTCCACGTGCGCAGTTTCCCCGCTGAAACTCGCGACACACCTGGTTTGAGCATGTGTGACACAACAAAGAGGAAACAAAACAGACATATGCAAACGCACACATGAGTCACTGAAGCTTTTAAAATATGAGCACAGGTTTAGTAAATAAACACACAAAACGTAATATTAATAAAGTCAGCAACGAAAACAACACAGTGTTGTCAAATGTGTTTTATAAGGACTCTCCATAGACGTAATGGTTTTTATACCGTACAAACTGTATATTCTATCCTCAAACCCTCACCTTACCCCTAAACCTAACCCTCACAAACAACCTCCCTTTAAACCATGTTTACATTGTCATATACATATCATTATACACATGTGTGTCCTCGTAAACCACATATTTAAACCCACACAGACACACACACAATCCCTTAACTCAATAGCAGAAGTTGTGTTTGTTTATGCCGTTCTGTATATATCTCATGCTTGTTTCAATTGCATTCCAGCCCTGTATGGCTCACGTAAGACTCCATTCAAACTTCATATTGTAGATAATGTGCCACGCTGTTTCCGGTGTTTATAAACAATTATATTTGAACTATTGAAATTGATCTCACTCTTTATCTCGTATTCTGCCTTTGTTAGAATATTCAGCATTCAAAATCTACCCAGTGGTGGTAAGATTTCATATTTTCATATACTATAACAGCTATTGCTGTTTTTTTTTTACACATGCCTGGAAAACAGGAAACATGCCGGACACATGCATGGGTATATTAGTATTATATATGTGTGTATGTGTATATTTGACATATTTTACATAAATATTATATACACACACACACACACATCTTCTGTCTCTAACGCACAGTTCAGGTAAAAACCGCTCATGTTTTGCCGTCAGCCAATCAGAATGAAGTATTTAAAATTATTAATCGTTGTCCTTTTCTTAAGACTCCTTAAGTTGAAGGAAGCATCATGTTTGTTACCTCCAGTTTGTCTGTGCGCAGCAGTTTCTGTGTGGAGGACGAGCTCGGCACACTGACGGGTGGGCTACCGGGGACGATGACGGGGGTGCTGGGGAGCATCTCAGTGGGGACCAGACCCATGCTGTGACTCATCGGAGTCAGATACGGTGCGTAACTGAGGCCATGGTTCGAGCCAAGCCCCTGACTGACGGAAAATGTCGGCTGCGAAGACATAAAATGGTTAAAAAAATTAAAAAATGACTTAAGTACATTAAAACCCTAAAAAACAAATGAACTGTAAGTGAGTGTAGCTCTGTTCTAGATACTGGTGAGTCGACTTGTACCACTCGACTAACAATTGATTCTGAATAGTTTAGCTGACAACTTGATATTCATAATAAGAATACAAACACTGCACACTGAACAACGTTTTATCAATATTTTACAGATTTTAAAGCACAATTCATAACTTTAGTCTCTCTGAAATAAAATTGCAGGTTACTGCAGACCACAGATCACAATGGGGACGAGCAATACATTTCTTTTTTATTTAATCTGTTGTTTTGCCTCCTAAGCGACCAGTGTAATTGGTCACGGTTTAGCTCACAGTAAAATCTCCAAAATTGGTCCAAAATGCAGCTGTATATTATACGTTAGGTGTGTTCTGATTGGCTACAATTGTGATTTCCTGCAGAATTTTGCTTTCAGTGAGGTAAAAAAAATTGTTAGGGGAAACTTGTCGTGATTGGTTAGGTTAACAGTGTGCAGATGACCTGCAGGAACGATCAGATGAAACAGGAGAACACGTGCAGCTGGAAAACCTTGAGTTTCACGGAAGTCAAGATTGTTCCAGAAGGTTCTTACCACCGGTTGCATGGCAGTGCTGGGGATCATGAACTGCATCTGCTGCGCGAGCATGGCTGCTGCGGTCTTCTGCTGGATAAGATTGTTGCGTCCGTTGATCTCCAGCTGCGTCTTCAGATGCGCGGGTGGGTGAAGATACTTACAGTTCTCTCTCGTACACCGACCCTGCGGCGAGAAAAATGACAAAAACAATCTCTTTAACATCTCAGCAGCCTTTAGAGATTCAGAGAAGATCTAAATGTCTGGAACCTGTGCTTAGATGTGCCACAAACACCTGCAAAACCTCAATATGACCTCGCATTCAAACTTCACATACAATTCTTCCCAGACCAATATAATCAGACCAAAGCAATCAAGGGTGAGTAAATGATGACAAAATGTTTGAGTGAACTATTATTACAGAAAGTCTCCTAAATGATAAGAGATGTTAAAACATGTAGAAGTCCCGCCAAAGAACATGTAGGAACAAGCAATGTCATGACAGTGCAGACAACTGCTTCATCCTGCAATATTAATTAAGGAGGCCAAAGTTAGATTTACGTTCTGCAAGGTCGTACGTGTGGTCGCATTAGACTTCCACTGCGGGATATCTCGTATCACAGAAGAGAGTCTCAACCGATCGTGAGACGTGAGGAACAGTGGAGGAGGGGTTAAAAACGCAGTGATAGCACATATTGCGGACATGCAGAGACACGGAAAGAGAATCTGTCTGCAGATGATTCGTCGCCCTGCATGGGCTCCACTGCATCAGCTGCTACCTGGAGGTGTGAGATCTTCACTGTAACCTTGAGCGCAAATACAGAGTTACAAAACGCGCAGCGTCGTTTAAATTTAAACATCACAAATGTTTGTAATTGCTATTGCAATAATAATGAGAGTCATCTACGTAAACCTATGAAATTATACTGCTGTTGTTATGTTTTGTGTTTGGTTTATTGAAAGCATGTAGTATTAAAATATATTTACATATTACATTCAGAATCATGTATGCACATTTACAGTACTCAAATGGCATAATACTTTTTACGGGTATTTAATCATAATTCCTCCATTTGTTACACCAATGTGAAGGCAGATGTGTGACCCGCATATGCTGTGTGCGCTCGCTGCATTGTTGTAGGCATGACACAACTATCTTGAAATGTCTTTGGAAACGTTTGTAGGAATTTGCGTGGTCAGCGTATCTGAGGTTTTGCTTGTTTATGCTGTGGTGGTTCGTGACAACGAGGATAAAAACGCAAGGTGGACTTCCCCGCTCGGATTAAACCACAGAAACAATCAGATGGTGCGTTTAAATAATGTGCAACTAGATTTAAACCTACGGTACTGGTGCTGTCTGTTTTTAATGACCTCTGAAAGCAGATGTTAAACTGCTGAATCAGCCCCTCACATGTGCGTCTCCTCACTAAATGCCATTAACTGTAATATTTCATTTTTATTATGCATTCAACATTGGCTGAAAAGTCTCCATTGGATCCAAAATAGTTGGTACTAACAATTAAAAGCTGCAATGCATAACTTCTTTGGGTAAAAAACAAACAAAAATTAGTTGTGGGTTAAGCAATTAACTAATTAAGCAAGTACACGACAGATCAGTGTTCAACACATTCTCCTTACCTTTAATTTTTACCTGTAAGTTTATAATAACGGTTTATAATTCGATCTGTCGGCTCTGATGTTCTACGAAATGTCAGTTTGGTTTTGTGTGACTTCAACACACGTAGAGAAAAGTACGTGAAGTAACCTGCAATTACATGTTTCAAACAGAGATGGCGACACCGAGGTAAAAGTTACAGCTCGCAGCTTTAAGCTTTATTATAAACAGAAGGTAACACATTTGCTTTATCATGAGCCCCAAAAGACGAATATTTGTTAAAGTGCCTCATTTAAGAGAACATAAAGCTGTAGGATTATACAGACTGATTCACTGAAGCATCTGAAATAAACATTTAGCATCTGTTTTAAAACACTGTACCAAATTACTGGTTAACCCTCTAAAGAATTATCAGCCACGATCAATTATAAATAACTGAGTCTATTTATTAGTCATTATAAATACATGATCAATTACAGACCGAGCTGAGGACAGGTCTAGACACTTAAGACCTTCAAATTCCCAAATATGCTCTGCAGTAATCTATAGGATCAGAGTACTGGTGTGGAGGGGCTATCAGTATCTCTGCCTGAATAACAGCGCTGCTCAGTCTTCCAGCCAAAACCTGAGAGGTGTCAGAGTCAATCAGTCTGGGCCTGGAACCGAGTCTCTCTCTTGCTGCCTCTCGTGAGATGATTGATAGGAAACAGTGTGGACCTGCACCAGCGCCGAGCTGAGATACTGACATTTTCAACAGGCTCATGCTGAAAAAATATACAAAAGGGCCTGATTTGCTGAAACCCAGCGTTCCCTTATTGAGAACACACTGCTGATTCGATAATGAAGGAGGGACGTCTATTTTTACCGCCGAACATGGCAGCTGAGAGAAGACCACAGGAAGCTCTGCCTATAGGCTGTATCGAATGACCAATCACTGTCATGCTACACAATACCGCAATGCTGCAGTTATAGATGCACCAGATTTAGAAATCTGAGATAACAAGCTTAGTCATTACGGAAGATAAAGAAAGCGCAGCTACGCTATAAAAGAAAGTGCAGAGATCATGGCAGCAGTCCATGATGTCACAGATACCTGTTTGTTAAGGGCTGCTTATGGAAAATGGTTTGACGCATTTCAGCCAGCTAACAATTTTAGGTTCAGAACATTTCCTCAATGTCTCCATTAAGAAATTTAAACGTTCTGAAAGTTCTAGAAACATTCAAGATGTTGTTTTTAGACATTGTATTAGCGTTACTGTTTGGTTATAAGAACGTTAATCAAACTTTTTAATCTGGTAATATTTTTAGAACATTCCACTAACAACTGAAGAACAATTTTTTTTCTATATGA
>JAZGTJ010000156.1:57721-93707 GCA_036877575.1 Botia almorhae
TATATATATATATATATATATATATATATATATATATATATATAGGGAAAAATGGACTTGAATAAACTGCGGCTTGAAATGGGTTAGCACATGGTTAAAGGTTAAAATCGTCACCATTGGGGCTGCGTTTAAACTAGCGGGTGTGACGATTACGTCAGTTACTGAAGAAAGAGGTCAAAGTAGTTATTTTTCCAAAGCAGAACACAAACACCATTAATACTGCCCGGTTCCTCTGGTTTCACGTAACTGCTCCAACGCTCTTAGCAAACAGTGTGAGTCAATGTTGTGGTTTCACACAGCTAGCGAGAATGAAAAACGTCTTGTAGTCTTTTGATGGAACTCTGGAACACTGTGTCTTTCTGCATCTGTAAGATACATGGCCGTTAACCCCGCGGTAGGAAAAACCCAGCAGTCATAGCCAAACGATCTGCCAGCGGAAACCGTCAACATCCATTCAGCTCAAGACGCCCCTTGGTTTTTAAAGATGGCGGTTCAAAACATCCAGTTTTTTTTGGGACATTGTATTAATATTACTGTTTGTTCATAAGAACGTTATTTAATTTTTTACAATTCTGTAACGTTTTACAACGTTCCACTAACAACAAAACAAAACAACAAAAATGTTTTTGATGTATAAGAGATATAATGTTGAAAAAACGTTTTACTAACATTACTGCAAGAACGTTTTGGGGAACATCCGCCCGTGTTCTGAGAACGTTCCGGTTGGCTGGGGAGCCATCTCAATGACACAGCAGAACATCACAGAGGCCGCCAGCCAAACCAGTGTGAGGATTCTGTGGATCCAGTGGGTTGCCATGGCCTTGAACTCAATCTCCCAGCACTTCAGTAAACACGCTTGATTATAACGAGGGTTTGTCACGGTGCGAGAATGAGATCAAAGGAGCTTAAGAGGATGAGCTGATGGAATGCTGAGCAGGACAATCTTCTGAGATCAGCGTCCTTGTCATCCTGCTGTAGCTTCACTGCACTGACCCACAACTGCAGCCCAACTGAAGTCAATCCCACTGTTCACCATCCACTCCATTCCTGAATGATAAACCGTTCCTGATCTCTTTGATTAGCTTGTTTTAAACTGAGGTCGGTTACATTATGTTAGCAAAACAGGTATAAATGCAGCTTCACGTTAAATTGCAAGTGATATGCGAAACGTCTAGTCATGATTTTTTGATTATGGCCTGAGCGCCTTCATAAATCAGCGACACAGCGACAAATTTTTTTGGTGTTATTTACTGTTGTGTTGAAGGAAATGTCTGAGAATTAAGTCAGAACAAACAAGTCTGGATTCATCAAATCACCCAAACAAGCACCACAGCTCGAACTTGGGAGGAGCGAATGCACTGCCGCCACACGACACCCCCAACGACAAGTCGCAAGTTTCGGCGCATCTGAAGAAGTCTTTTACTTCCAATCCAATGTGAGCTCCATCCTCGTATCAGGTAACCAGAAAGCTTTTAGACAAATTAACTCCACTTACTGCGACTGACTTCTTTAGAAGCATTTGACCCTTTCAAAGCGCAGAAACAACATCTGAATCCCTTCAAATGAAGCATGAATACCGAAAAAAATCGAGAGTAAGTGTTCTGTATACTCTCCTCAAATCGGTCTCAAAGAGAGTTGGGAACAATGTCATTAATATCATGGAGAGATTAGGATTAGGAACCACTTAACCTAATTAGTATTTTTGCCCCAGACTTAAGACAATTAATTCCCATTTTTCGCCCATGAAAACGTAACTTAGGCGAACATGCTAATTAGAGTATAACTGAGGTCGAGGGGAACTCAGCTCTCAATTATGAACGGAGAATTAATTTCTATGGAACGCCAATAATAGATTTACAAAAAAGATCCCCGTAGAATAAAATCTCACCATTGTCAATCCGAACAGAACGTTCCCAGAATGTTTTCATTGTCATCTATTTAAAATCCAATTTAACAGGGAATGTTAAATGTCTCTCAATGTTTATTATTCTTCAATTACCGGCAAATTTCCTTGCAAAAATTCTTCCCTTCAAAGATTTCCCTACAGAACCAATTCTTCTCCCTATTCTCCATCCGAACAGAACGTTCCCTGAATGTTTTAATGTCATTTATCTAACATCAAGTGATTTAAAGGGAATGTTATATGTTGTCTTCTATTATTATTTTTTTTATTCTACAAATCCACCAGGATTGAAACTGCTTCCTTGAAATGATGGCAAATATCCGTGTTTCAGCCATGACTCGGTTTCTCTCCTCTGGTTTCCTTGATGTTCCAGGCTTCAGTATGAAGAAACCCAACTGTGCTTGTGGGTGGGAGAGAAAAACAGGGGCCACTTTCACAGTAGCAGGAGAATTCAGCCTCAGTTGTGGCCTCCAACACCCGAACACCCATTTGCATTTCAGTCTCAATGGGTCTCTATTCCAACGCCGACACGGTCGGCACGGCTGCGTTACTTCTGATGAGGGCGGCACTCGCTGGACTTCTCTTGGCAGCTCACAAAAGCCTTTACAGCTAAATAATAATGTTAACATTAATACTGTTAACATCATTTGATGAAAATGTTAACATTATTTCGTGAATCATTTGGCATTTCTCTTGTGGTCATGAACAAGTCATCGCACACATTAGCTGGCTGTTGAAATACATGTATGTGAAAAGCCACTTACCAAACACTTTAAACCAAAGTGACTTAAAGCACAGTCAAGTCACCCAGGAACAATCCCCTGGAGTAAGCCACATTTACAGCGAACACATTTTACAGGCCCATTTTACAGGCCTTAATTTTATCCGTTGGGAATAGTAGGTGAAAAGTAGGTGTTTAATAGCAGAACGCAGACAGACCTGTATGCAAGAGTCTGCAGTTGATTTGTGGACAGCGTTAAAATTTTACATTTACATTTATGCATTCGCCAGATGCTTTTATCCAAAGTGGCTTACAGTGCATTAAAGCTATATATTTGTGTGTGTGTTCCCTGGGAATCGAACCCACAACCTTTGCACTGCTATGGTTGCAAGCGATGCAATGCTTTCCCATTAGAGCTACGGGAACAGTATATATTTTTGTCCCAGTATATAATTGACAGTATATCATTTTATCATATTTTTAAAAGTTAAAGTAATTTCTAAGGAGCAAGTTACTTTTTTCTTTTCAACAATGTGCTCTGATGAATGTGTATATTAACACCAGGAATGTGTCTCAGGACCGTAAAAGACTCACGGGTTACAGACTTGAACCAGCAACCTGGCTGGCCAATCCTTGTTTTCCTCCTTAAAACAACGTAAAAAGACAAGTGTGCTATCATGACACTGTCACAACTGTCAAATGATGCTTCCAGACAGTACAATCAAAGGACAGAGAAATCTGGCCATGCCGTAGCTGTCTGTCTACCAGCCTGAGAAATACATGTCAGTTTATGTTGGCAAAGCACAGCGGGGGCAAAATAACACCTTTGACAGGATTTCATTGAGTCTATCTCTCAAGCTTTCAAACTCACAGACGCCTAAAATTGGGACTGACAGCAGCTTGTCTCTGTATACAACAACTCCTTCTAAAAAATGAGAGTAAGCAACAGAGACCAGGCAGAACGTCTTGTAACAGTGACACGTTCCGGGTGGCTGGCGCTCCTCAGGCACCCCACTAAGTGAACTAGTTTGAAACCGGAACCAACATGGATGTCGGTTCAAAGGTGGATGAAAAAGAAGAAATGGAGACCGTCTCATTCCTCATGACTGAGTGAGTCTCACTGCTTCCTCTCCAGAATTTGTAATCCAGTAAATATGAGACCGCTTTTAACATATGGAATATCACCTACACAACCATGCGCACCGTTTACGGACTCATTTCCTGCTTTAGAACGAGAAACTCTGAGAGTCCGAAACGCGAAACATCACATGAATTCTCACCTAGACAGCTAGCTTAAAGGTTAGGTCAAGCAATCTCTCCTGATTTATACAAACGATGAGGGTATACATTTGGTAACAAGTGCCAAATGCATATAAAAACAGTTTATACCCGTTTAAAAAAATAGCTACTGGCCAGTTGGAAGATAACTTTAAGACATGTCAATAAAATATTTGGTTTGAAGTCAACATGAAATAGAATTTCAACCCATTGTACTTTAATATTGTGATTTGAAAGTGAAACAAGATATAGAATTTGTTAAAATTAAATTTATTTTGTTTAATTTGCTAAAACTGCTCTATAATGGCAGTTTTAGACGGATGGAGGATTCAGCATCAGCTCTGGCTGCTGGTGTTGGTCTGGCTGCAGAAATCTGCATGCGAGGCGGGTGAGTTTATCAGGATATGGCTGATATAGCCATAACTGCTAACTCAAAGTGGGTTTCACTGTGGCGGAAAAGGCAATTACAAATAATGATCTGAAGGAAAAGTATCGTCTGAATCTGGGTTAGTTAATATTACTAATGCGCATATAAGTAAATCTTACATATACAGTATCAGATATGCTTGCGTAATTGTCTGGAGGGCTATATATATATATATATACAGTATATATATATATATATACACACCAGCACTACAGCCTTCGGCAGTCAAAGCCTGAATAATTTAAAGTCATTGTGAACGGTTGTGAAGTTCCAACTGACTTCAGTTTTGTGACTTAATTCAGAGTGAAAGGGGGCGTGGCTTATTTTTCCCCTGGGAACTGATTGGTTCTAGGAAAGTAGGCGTTTCAAAGGTCGCCGTAACTAACCGTTGGAGGGGATTGGTTAGCAGCTCTGGCTCCGCACAAATTGTCAGGCTGACATCATCAGAAAAGGTCTGCCGTTCCAGAGGGGAAGTATATTTTCAGATTTTGAAGATTATGCAAATTACATGGACAAATCATTTATAATAAACACTGCAATAGTTCATAAACAATAAGAATGTAGTATATTTTGATTTTGTGGTGACTTTAAAGGGGACAATTTTCTAATGTTAAAACGCTTTTTCCTAAGGCAGCTTAAAATGAAGCCAACTAGAAAGACTCAAGAGAATAACAGGAAAACGAACACAAGAAAGTCTAGATTCCCCATCGCCTAAAGATGACCTTCCACTGAGATACAGACTTGCTCATTAAAACACATGCTCACATAACTGTCATCTGTAGAGAGACAAAATATCACCCAAAACACACATCTCTCTGTCATACTGCTCATCATATCCGAACACAACACAGACACTCACAAACAGATATTCATGGAGTCTGCGTCCCCAGAATTCCACAAAATCCAAACTCCCTTCGTTCAAGTTTTACAAAAGCGTGTTTGTGCGTTACTTATTTAAGATAATTCCACAACGCTTTCAGCGACCAATGAAAGTGAAGTACTCTCAGCTCCATTTAGCATATTTTACCATGTTTAAAAGCACAGTTCACAAAATGAAAGAAAACTGACCTGAATTAAAGAAGACTCACCCCCCTTTGTTACTGTTGCAATGTCCAATAAGCACTTGGTGCATCAGTTTGTTCACTTCATAGGAAAATAATGAATAATTTCTGGACAAATTACATGTTGACTGCAGACAGAAAGCAATATGCAGTGGAAGGACTTATTGAGGATGTGAAAGTGCCTCAGAAACAAACAACACAATTTAAGCTATAGCCTACAGAGGGTAAAACGTCTGGTTAGCTCCTCAAGTTTCTGTCAGGTTTACGTAACAGGTAAAACTGTAGATTTGCTAGCATGTCGGGGTACTTGCCGTCTGCGTTACAAATCCCATATGAGCATCTTTTCACCATTTTTACCTTTAAATTCACCCACGTTAATCTACATCACTGCGTGGTTTGTGTGTTGATCACCTGTCAATCAAACTCCTGGTGAAGGGTCAATTCTGGCATCATTTACTCGCCCGTATGTTGTTCCAAACTCACAATTTTATCCTCTTTTTCCAAAATGTTCCAACATTTTTGATGAAAGTCCAAGCTGTTTTTTGTCATACAATAAAAGTTAAGGGCGTATTATCAAGTTCGAAAAATGACAATATAACAAAAGCACCATAACAGGCATCCAAACAACTCATAACCACGTCATTTCATTTGTGAGTGAACTGTCCCTTTAAATCCATTCCACAGACGTTCCTCCACCACTGCCACAGAAAATGTGCAACCATCAGTCAGATTGAGAGCAGACCTGCTCGTGGCCTGTGTGGGAGGTACAGTACAAACAGAGGAGGGTGATGGGAAGCACACAGAAGAAAGGATAGGAACAGATTCACATGCTCTGCTACCTCGCATAACAACTTCTGTGTTCCTCCGTCTCACAGCTGAAGCTTCAGAGCGGAGGCTGAAGATTCCAGGTCTGAAAAACACGTGCGTGCACTTCTGATGACCGTCAAGCTTGTGTTGAGTGATCAAAGCGAGTGAACAGACTGAAATATTCACTCGCAATACGTTTAATAATTCAAAGCCCTCTCATACTTTACACATCTACACGTTGCAAAGCACATCACGGGGATAAGAAAAAGTGTGTGTTTCAATCATTTCTTACTTCANCACACACACACACACACACACACACACACACACACACACACACACACAAACAAACAAACAAACATGTACCTCACAAAGCAAGTAGTTGATATATGAACATCTGTGATGGTACAGCAATTAAATTTTATATTTATATTTTTTATATTTATTTTATATTTAATTTAATTATATTATATAATTATATATAAAGTTGACATATAATTTCTACTTTACAATATCCCCTTACAGGCAGGAATTATAAAAATGACATTTACGTTCGTATTTTTCGTATTTTTAAAAATTTACATTCGTACATTTGGCAGAGGCTTTTTTTCCAAAGCGATGTAAGATTAAAGTGATGTAGAAATGCATGAGTACAAACATGAATAAACGAATGACTGCAGGACTGAACAGATAAATAAATGAATGAATGAATGAATGAATGAATGAATGAATGAATGAAACACTATATGGATCAGCAGAGCATAAAGAGACCATGTGCAGTGTCACATCCAGCCAACAGTGTTAATGTGATCATCTGTGAAGTGTTGAGATGTGACACCCACCCAGAAGACATTCTCCTTTTCACACTTAAATAAACGCTCTCCAACACACACACACACACACACGCACGCACACACACGCACACACACAACTGAATCATCAGGAGATGCAAAGCAGTGCGATCATCTTTAACCCAATCACATTTGTGTATGTTTTTTTAAGTTAATAATGGACTAATATATACTAATTTAATATCATGCAGTAACATATAAACACTACACAACCCTCTAGCATGAAGAACACGTCAGTTTTGCTTCTGTTGAAGACATCACTGAAATGATCATGACACATGGAGAACCTGAGTGAGAAGATCTCACTGCACATCACGGGTGAGCGTCAGTCCAGAGCTGTGAACCTCACACAGGCCAAACCAAAAACCAGCAGCAGGACTTTTCAATGACAACATCAACAACACTGTTATAATGAAAGAATCAATGAAAGAATAGAGAGAGAGAGAGAGAGAGAGAACACAATTATGCTGATAATGAAATGTAAATCTGAAACTGTAAATCTGTGGGGATTAATATATATATTATATATGTTGTGTTGTGCGAATACATGTTTTGCAAAAAGTTATGAATTGGGAATTGATTACAATTGTGTGCAATACCCGCAATTTAGCATCAAATTTCAGTGTTTCAAGTAATATTTAAGTAAAATATAACATATACTGTTATTAATGTTGTCTTATCTTTGTATTTACTGGTATTCATCTCATGCACATTTTGAAGGTGGGTCATAATACAAGAATCTTCACATAATGTTAATCTCTCGCATATGTGACAGTTAATGCATTCAAATACTGTTCGTCCCACACACGTCTGATAGACACTTCATCTCTGATTACAATGCAGCGCTGTTGACTAGACCAACAGCGTGTCGCAATAAAAGCAACAGCGGCGCAAAAAAAACAGGCGTCTGCTCCACCCTTGACATTTTGCGGCCTTCATCAGCATATTCACTCGCACTCAGTCTCTACGTCATACAGACAGCGCAAGTCTCTTAACGCGACTGGAGTGGCTGCAAATGATGGCAACTGTGCAGGAGGCCATGCGCATCTGCATGACTCACCCACTTCAAGAACGCTCGTTCATTTCACAGTCTCAGTGCTGCATCTATACAGACGTCAATACTCAACATTACTGATTATACAAACATACAAAACACAGAGGGTTGAATGGAGGACATTTCTAGCTAACGGGGAACGTTCGCAGAACATTGGCTAGCTTTCTCTAAAAATGATCTCAGTTATCAGAGAATATATAACAGAAATGTTATATATCATCATATATATCAAAAACGCTGTTCTTAATTTGTGAGTGGAACGTTTAAAGAAAGTTACAGAATTTAAAAACTTTGAATAACATTACATTAACGCAACCAAACAGTTAATATGTTAATACAACGTCTATAAAACTGAACGTTCTGAACGTTTCTAGAACTACAAATCACTGTAATACATGGTTTGTTCAATCTTATTGCTTTCATAAACTATTTTGTGTTGAATTTCCAGCAAATTATACACTACAAAATATACATTGTGGTTTATAACAAGCCCCCACAGCAGTAGTAGCAATAGTTAAAGCTGCAATCTGTAACTTAACAAAACAAAAAACAACAAAAAACAGTTATTAAGCAAGTACAGGTCAGATCGTTGTTAGAAACAAGCTACTTATCCTACCCCGATTACCAACAGTAAATTTATAATGATTTATAATTTGAGCTGTCAGGTCCGATTTCCTGGGATATTTTCTGGGATATTAGTTTGACTCTGTATGACTTCAACATATGTTACAAAAAGCATGTAAAGTAACCTGAAATTTTATGTTTCAAACAGAGATATCGGTAGAGGGGCAAAAGTTACTGCAGCTATAAGGCGATAAATCATTTCTCCCATTCATAAGCCCCTCCCCTTTTATCACACTTACAGCTCTGCGTCATATCCAGCCCTTCTGTAACACACATGCTGCCAATGAGCCACCCGCACCTGTCGCGACAGCTCAGTGGAGCATCTGCTGGGTAAGAAACGATCTCACTTTCACCCATGAACCCTGCCAAACCCCTGCTGTGTCCTGACCTCGGCTGGCCGTGACGTCCAGCAGACATGAGCGCTCTGCTCCACCACACCTACTCTCACTGGACAAATCCACTTCCTGTTTCTGCTTGTTTGTGGCCGCTGCTATGTGATACGATGTTTGCAGATAGCTGCTGGAATGCGTGCTGTCAGAAGTGGATTACAACACGCTTTTGTTTTAAATGTGTTTTGAATGCACTATTCATTTTGTATACATATGAAAACACATGTAAAACTAAATATATACTGTATGTTCATGTATGGATTCTACAGAAAAAAATGTCTCTCTGTCCTTCTCTCTCTCCCTCTTTCTTTATTCAAATATGGACGGCCAGACAAAGATATCTTTCTGTCTGTCTATACATCCATCCATCCATATTTAAATAATAGATAGATCACGAGCCCAAAAGTATCATGACTACATTACTTACAATATTAGACTAATCAATCATTTTACACACAGATTATTAACACATAAAACAAAGGACGGCCATCTTAACCTGAGTATCTCCATGGCCAATGAACTGATGTTACATAAATCAGATGAATTCTTCCAGAGAGAATAATGTGCTATTTTCATACTGCACCTGCCTGTGTTATTAATGACAAAACTCTTCAATGGCCGTGACTCCTGTAAAATGAAGTCAGTTAAACAACACGATCTTTTTAACAAGATCTTTCATTCCAAGCAAACCTAATTTTAGTGTTTGCTTTGTTTTCTGGAAGTCTTTCCAGGATAACTGGTTTTAATTACAAGTCTTTCTTGTTTTTGTCATTTGACGGGAGTGTGATTTGAACAATTCTTTCCAGAGACAGAACACAAAGACTTCAAGCCGTCTCTCACATGGGCGTTCAGCTGACAGGCTTGTGTTCCCAGCTAAGCTTGGCTTTCCCAGGCAAAGGAGAGACATTTTTCAGCCATGTCAGGCAGAACACATTGCATCTGACAGGTATGTGCGGCTGACAAACTAGCCAATCATGGACACTTTATAGTTATGACATCATAAACAACAGCCGTCCAACCATAAAGCATATCGAACCATCAATTGTGAGATCAAAGCGTGTGCTCTTTTTTTTTTTTCACCTAAGCACAGTTTTGTTCTACGGCTCTATGCTTCAACGATGCTTGTAGGATTGCGGCATTAAACGAATAAGTAGATGTTTACATTTCAATGAAACGCAAGAGGTGCTTAACCATGCGGAGCTTGTCGCCATGATGCTAGAGGATGCGGTTGCTAGGCAACCACTTACTGACACAAGTCCGTCTCGTTAATATTCTGCTCTCTAGATGTGACTGGGATCCCTCCTTCAATGTAACCTGTGAGATTTTTTACCGGTTTTATCGTTTTTAAGTAATAGTTTATCAAGCATCTAGATAACTAGATAGCGTAACTCACCTCCTGCTCTACGCATTATTAAGCACATTGCTGAATGTTTCTGGGATTCCGGACGCATTAGCCTGTGGAAGACAAGCTGGAATTCTGCCACTCATGTAGGCTAAACGATATTCACTAAGCCGACCTCCAATTGGGAATCCTACAGTAACTTAAAGGTTACAGCCTAATTAGACAAGGGTTCTGATTTCAAAGCCTCTCAGCTCATTAAAGCATCTCGGCCTTCCAACACCAGCTGTGGCCTCCATGTCTCTGCCTGCTGGTCTCTTGTGGTGACAGTCATTGCCAAGGGAACCAGAGAAGACAAGCAGATCGATCATCTAAACATTCGAATCTACCTCACGACCTGTTTGTTTGCTCCATGCCTCGCTGTGGTTCCTAAATACAAAGGACAAACTTTGGGAAATCAAAGATGATTCGAAGTGACTGCAGATTTTATGGAACGGGATTCATTTTGTTTTGCGGAGGGCTTTCTGAAAATTCGTGTAGTTTGGCTCAATTTAATAACAACGGAGACTTGCCAGGAAATGCTATAATGTTTTGAGGTAGAGCAATTAATTTAAAAGTTGATAGTTTTAATCTACCATTTGATGGTAACTGCAACAAGGGCCTCGTGGAATATTTTGCTTGTAAATTCATGGCCATTACAGGTTTTAATGTGAACAACAAACAGCAGCTGGACAAAGTCAGCAGCAGTTGTGCTTCTTATTTTTTATGCTCATACTTTTCATGTCTACAATTACAGTATTACATAAACAAGAAAACAGTGAAATGCACAGATCTTATTGTGTACTAAACTCTTTAAACATGTTTTGATATATGCAAAAAAATCGCAAAAAATATATGCAAATAAAGTGATTATTTCAATCATGTATTTGAGCTTGTTAGTGCTTAGCCCCCACATGACAATAAGTGCCTCATCCTTGGACTAGAAACACGCTTTGCTAAGCGCGTAAACGCAGATGCAGCGAATGCCCAATTCAATGCGTAGTTGCGCAGCAAGATGCGCCTGAGTGTCTGGCCGGAGTGCGGATGTCTGGTAAGCTATTCTTCCTCTATACGAGCGCTGTCAGGGCTTGATCTGATGCATGGATCGCTGCAGCCCCACATTGACAGCGTTTATGGCACAATGTCCATCGCTACTAAAAACAACTCTAAAAATGTTTTTAGCTATTGTTTATGTTATATTCTTAACTTTTATTTTGCATTTATGAATTATTTCCAAAGATTATTTCCATATCAGGTCGAGTATGCGTTAGAACATTATTAGGAACAGTGGCTGCGCCCAGTTGAAAGAATGCAGACACGGTAGCCAAGAGGTCTGTTTCTAATATCACATTATTTCATAACAGATTCCTCGCAGATCAGTATGTACTACTGAGGGAGGCAAGGAACCAGCGACGCAAGGAAGTGCACTGCAACATTAACCAGCAGCAGCTGACAGCGAGAGCAACACGCCACTCAAACCTTAACGCACGGCTACTGCAGCGGCAGGCTAACATACACTGCTTCCTGTTTAGTTGTCACAAGACCAGATACTGCAGTGATGCTGAAGCCCCACCCCCACGGCCACGGCCTAAGCAGGGCTAAAGTGAAGTCACATGGACCAAATGAAGTCAGGCGTGGTGGAGGGAGGCCCCGGCTGAGAGAGAGAGAGAGAGAGCTGTAAAACACAAGTCACTCCACACAAGCGCTCCCATGTTAAGCCCAAGTCAGCGTTTCATTGTTAACTGAATGACCTGGGGGATCACCACCGTGCCTTACAGCACAGCACGCATTCCTCCACATGTTTGCTCTGCCGAGGGTGCGGCTTGCTTTAGGAGATTACAGGCAGCTAACAATTTTAGGTCGCAAGAACATTTCCCTAACATTTCTCTCAGTAATAAAAACATAAAAAATGTTACTTTGAAAGTTGTACTACGGTTCAAAATGCTTTTTGATGTTGTATTAAAGTAGTATTCAAACGTTGAAATTCTGTAACATTTTTTAAAAACGTTCCACTTCAAAATAACATTTTTAATTTATGATTCTTTGCACAAACCTTTTTTAACTTTGACAGAATGTTTTTAAGCGAACCAACGGTTTCATTTTTACAGTTTGTTTAAACTGCAGTCACAACATATTTGAAAATCTCTTGACATGATAACTGAATCTGGGTACAGATGTAGCGTTGATCACGCAACAGAAACACCCCAATACTGTCCACCAGTCAAAGACAAAAACTGACAAAACCAGCCAGGCAGCTCAGACAAAGCCTGTGTGTGTGACATTATAAGCCCTTGACATGTGTTCACTGTCGATACGACATTTCTGCATGTACTGCCGGCTGCAGCCGTGGAAAGTCACAGTGGCTTGTCAAGCGCAGGCTTTACTTGAGAGCCAAGCCAGAGTGACAGAAACACAGTGGCTCATTCAGCGCCAGGCGTCACATGACTCTGCTGTTTGTATATTATCTGGGAAGACAGGAGCGTTTCTCGTTCTCCTCCCCCACACCTCTGCATGAGCTTCCTGTCGCTCTGTCAATAGTGTCGCCCGGCTGCAGTTTAACCAGCCTCCAGATAACTAGGTTAACGAGTGCAGATTTGACATGACAAAAAAGGTTCTCATTCGTTAACATTATTAAATGCATTAGCTTATAAGAACTAAGAATGAGCAAAAGATTTTCCCAGCATTTGTTCATCTTTGGTAATGTTAATGCAAATACAATAATTCATTGTTTGTTCGTGACCATTCATTGTGTATTAGTTAGATACAACAGATACAACATTTGATTTAAAACATGTATTTGTAAATGTCGAAATGAACATTAACAGAGATGAAAACATCCTGTATTGGTAATTGGGTAGTTAACTGATGTTAACAAATGAAACCATACTGTAAAGAGTTAAACAGTAGCATGCCGTTCAACAAACTCATATTTTACAACTGCTAAACTACAGTGCAAGCTTCCCCTTAAAAAAACCATTAGCTACATGCTACTGACAAAAAACAGCCAAATAGATTCAAGCTATTTAAGGGAACTGTACCTTATTCATAAAATATTTCATTATTTATTTTTACTTATTATTTTATTTAAAAAACAACACAATCTATCTAACACAAAGAACAAGGATAAATTCTAATGGCAACAATAAGTATGAACACATCGCGTATTATACTAAACTAACTACATAAAACAAACAAAAACACCCATGTTACATAACTAAATAAAAACTGTTAAACAGAACTATTTAACAAATATTTATTTTGAACAAACAGCGACTGTTCTCGCGTACAGACTTCTGTAAACGCACGTCAAAATAAAAAAATCGTGAATTGTTTTCGCTTCACTGCGACAACAGTCTGAACGCAGTAATTTGTTCAAATGAATTAGACTGCTTTTGATGTCATGGCCTTGAAAACTTCTCACCGCGGTCGAGCAGGAAATTGCCTGTGCTGTACTTTATATATAAATGGAAAATTTCGTTAGTGGTCTTTCTCCCCTGCAAGCCGCACTCACGACTGCATTTCTTTCTGCTAGTCTGGACAGGATGTGCAGCACAATGCAGCACATGTGTTTTAAAAGAACAAACGACAGAATCTCACGGACGCTGTGCAAATGCTGAGAGCAGCGGTATGCCACAATGAAACAGTGAACGTTACAAATGAGGCAGCTGACCATATTCATTATCTTTTAATGCAGGCCGCGTGGTTGATTAAAAAACAGCTCTGGCTTTTGTGCATCTTTGCGAGGTCAACGCAGTCAGAGTCTCGGCTGCACCTCGGGTCGACCGAGTCCCCTCAATAGCCCGAAAATCTGATGACTTCAGTCTCCCAGGGGCCAAAGACAATAAACTCAATGGCTTCCTGCGCTCTAGACAGAACCTGCGTAACAACACGCCATCCTGAAGAACCCTCACATATTCACTTCTAGAGTTCTGCGTCACAGTCCGGGTTCAACAGAACCTGGCAAACCTGGCTCTGGAAGTTTTTAAATGGCTTTAGCGTGGAGCAAGCAAAAATAAAGTGTGCAAAACTACGCAGCTCTCCTTGTGCTTTTGTTTACGACAAAACTCAAATGTTATATGTGTTGATTGGTTATATATTTAAATAAGTCTGACCGTTATAACAACGGTTCTGCAATCCGTAACTTTTGCCTCTCTAGCACCATCTCTGTTGGAAACATCAAAATGCATGATGCTAGCCGGTTATTATCTTAACATGGATGACAAGTCTAAAACAACATAGTAGCACCATCTATAGCACCCGAACATGCGATATAGCAGCACCATCTACAGCACCCGAACATGCAATATAGTAGCACAATCTACAGTACCCGAACATGCAAAATAGTAGCACCATCTACAGCACCCAAACATGCGATATAGTAGCACCATCTACAGCACCCGAACATGCGATATAGTAGCACCATCTACAGCACCCGAACATGCGATATAGTAGCACCATCTACAGCACCCAAACATGTGAAATAGTAGCACCATCTACAGCACCCAAACATGTGATATAGTAGCACCATCTACAGCACCCAAACATGTGATATAGTAGCACCATCTACAGAACCCGGACATGCGAAATAGTAGCACCATCTACAGCACCCGAACATGCGATATAGTAGCCAGACCTTTTTATTTTTGCTTACAGAGATTTCCTACAAAATCGGACCCAACAGCTCAAATTAAAAATCATTATTATAAGATTACCATTGCTAATCAGGGTAAAGATGTTGTGTTGAACACAGAAATGTTATCTACTTGCTGAGTTTTGTTCATTTTTAACCAAAAGGAGTTACAGATTGCAGCTTTAAATAACATTCAGTCTGTAAAGACAATATTTTTGGCGCTATATTTGTTTGCGATCAGGTAATGCCGTAATATAGTTACGTTTCCATGAATCTGTTACATTATGCCTGTGAAGACACTCTATTTACTTGCATTTACTACAACATGTCTGAGGAAAATAACTTGTGAAACTGAGGAAAGCCTAATAATTAAGGGTTAAGCTGCAGGCACGATCTTACTTTGTACACTGGCAGTAGTGTGAAGTATGTGCTAGTTCTGAGTGAATTATAAGACACAACCGCTAGCTGACTAACCAGAGGCACTTGTCATCCATTAGGCAGTTCACACCTCTGACAGACCTGTCCTGCTGTAATAGACCATCAGTCAATCCCAAATTACAGCAATCGTACAGACGTCTGACTCAAGTACACTTCCCTTTAAATAACTGAAAAATAACTACAATAACATCATGCCAAAAACAGCAGTGGGGCTGATGCTGCCAAAACAAATTAAGCAACAATAAAAACTTCAGCATGTCAGAGCATGGGTTAATATGATTTAAGCAGGCTTAGCCTATTGACATGCAGACAAAAAACAACACAAGCTAGACTCCTATGGTAAATCCTTTTAAAGCGCCACAAATTACCTTTAGGCCTACGACAGACGAACAAATGTTGGCATCCAATCGAATATAATTGAACACGTTTCCAAATATATTTAGTTTTATGACAAACTCCATAGTGACAATTTCAGGTTGTTAAAATGTTTACATTAAGAAACAAAAACATTAAAAACGTTATTTTGAATGTTTTAGGAATGTTTAAACATCCAGTTTTTAGACATTGTATCAACATCATTGTTTGGTTATGTTACTTAAGAATGTTACTTTAACATTTTTTATTCTGTAACGTTTCTAAAACGTTCCGCTACCTACTTAAGAATAACGTTTTTGAAACACTAAAAAAATGCCAGTAATGTTGCCTCAAGAACATTTTTGATAACCTTGAGAGAGGTTTCGGGGAACTTTTAAAGAACATTAATCAACGTTCCGAGCACATTCCCTGTTCTTTTAGCGTGTTCTTTTAGCGTCGCTGTTCGATACTGCCGGCTTGCCTTGTGGCCTCACGTGCTCGTAACATCACCCTTTGTCAGCGACCTACATAGTGACCTTGCCCAATTTGTGAGATAAACACTCGACCCGTGTAGGCTGTTGATGAGGTTTTTGCAGGCGGCGACTGTAGAGCGCAGGAAGGTAAGCGCTGTCTCCAGTCTATTATTCCCATGCGAGATGGGACCTGCTCCACTTTAACTGCGCATTTGTCAATGTCACCAGCGCTGTGTTTGCAAGCCTTAACTCTGCATTAAAACACACAGGGCTGCGGTACTGTTCACTCTATGACCATCTGTGTGTAGATACATTAGGTGACCCAGATTAATCGAACCCTTTTGTTTGCAGTATGACACCAACCAAATGTACTTTCATTTGATTAAAGCAATAAGTCATGCTAGTGATATTTTACGCTGCTTATAATAATGCAAGTACAATTCATTACTCCTGTAAAATGACTGTTACTGTAACTTTAAGCTTTTATAAAATTGCAGTAATACGATAAAAGACAGAAGCGTTCATTCAGAAATTACATTTATTACTAACGCTAAGTTACTATTCTGTGATTTTTTTATTTTCTGAGTGCTACATTCACCCAGCTAACACAGCTAACAATTTAAGGTCGCAAGAACATCAAATCTGTTATTTTGAACGTTCAATGAATGTTTAAAACAGTCCGTTTTTTAGACACTGTATTAACGCTAGTGCTTGGTTATAAGAGCGTTATTCAAACTTTATATATATCTGTAATGTTTTGAAAACGTTCCAATAACAAATTCAGAACAGCGTTTTTGAAATATGATATCAATAACGGTTACTGTAAAAAAATTTTTTGATAACTTGAAAAGAACGTTCTGAGGACGTTCAACCCTGTTGGTTGGAAACAGCAGCTGATGTGCAGTCACAGGTGTTTCTCTATTTTATGTTTTATAAGTCTTGTTTAATGACACGTGTCAATGCGTGGCAAACATCTGACGCCTGGCTTTAATTATACGCGCTGCGTTTACAGCATGTTATATGTGTTATTTGTTTTGATCGCGGTCAAGGTTTCTCGGCATTCTAAAAACAGAACAGACTTTGGAGGGACCCCCAGACGCACATATAACCGGTTGACGTTTCACGGTAACGTTAGAGGGAACGATATAAAACTGCCCTGACGTGTGATCTGCTCTGCCCTTTCTCTCTATAGGTCAGCTTTATTTGAAGTATGCAGTATGCAGTGTGGTCGAGCTGACACATGCGCTCTAATTTAAGAGTGCTGCACTAACACAAGCGATCTGCCAGCAACACAGAAAGTCTCCTCAAAAATCTGTTGACGCGCTTGTTTGCTGGGTCAGTTACTGAGCTCCAGTGCCTTATATACATCATAATTATCTCCTAGAAACTGATCAACAGCCAAAACTGCTATTCCTCCACACGGATCAATGTTATACAATGTAAATTCTATCTCTAAAATCTGATTGGATGAGAAAGATTTAAGCCAGTGAGTGCACACTGGTTAAATTTAGGAATAGGCCACCTAGACCTTTACGCCATGAATTTACAGAACTTTTGCCGCAATGCATCGGCTCACCGATGAGAATTTTACTGTAAACTTTTACTGTATTTCTGCCTGATTTCATACTGACGGCCCTTTCCAGATCATACACTTTACGATTAATCTTGGCAGCCATAAACAGCTTAAATTTAGACTTCTAAACTATATATTTCATAAGAAGAAACGTTTATTGTGGTTATCATAAATAAATGTATCAATTTATTAAACATCAGTTTCTTTTACTTTATCTTGCTGTTTTTTTTCTATAAAAGCAAAATGCCAGCTAACATGTAGTGTCCTCCGAACACTGGCTATAAAGTTATCTAAAGGTTCCTCAAAGTTATCAAACACATTTTTGCCGTTAGTAGAACTTTTTTCAATGATATATATCATGTATCAAAAATGTTTTTTATAACCAAGCAAAATTGTTTTTAATACAATGTCTAAAAAACTGGAAGAACAAGGTTCAAAATAACATTTTAATGTTTTTGTTACTTAATGTAAATGTTAGGAAAACGTTCCTACAACCTGAAATTGTGGGCTGGGTGCTTTAACAGGGTTATGCCTATTATCAATTCAGTCATGGTAAAATACACATGGTGCCAGATTTGTACCAGGGCACAAACAAAACTTTCAAGGTTGAACTTCAAAATGTCAAGCACCTGACGTTCTCCTGAGCAGGAGAAAGTGCAGGGTGACAGCGGCTTCATTAAAGGACTCACCCTGTGATATTTATACACCCTTTTCAGTTGTCCTCCCTTTTGTTTTGATTTACTGAGACAAAGCGAACATCTTCAAACATCACGTCGGGTGCGTCTTACCTTCAGCGAGTCGAAGCAGGCGATAACTCGTCCGTTCTCCACCTGGCAGCTTTTGGGCGGGTGTGCGAATTTGCATTCCTCGTCACTACGAGAACACGTTCCCCTCTGAAACTGCCGACACACCTCCAGCGTCAGCCATTTTGTGTCTCTCATCGAAGCGATGTTTAACGCCATAGCAGGAGGACTCTGATGAAAGCTTCTTCAGCGTAAGATGTCAGGAATCGGTCTGATTCGGATTCAAATAGCGTGTAGATGGTCAAAACGTACTTGTGAGTTGTTTTTATTTGAGATTTGCTGCAGTTTGTTGGCGGGACCCTTTAAATAGAAATGTCGCATTCAGACTCCCGTTGGAAGTAGCATGGCAAATGGCCGCTATTAGTACACCAGTCAATTTCTGCCAAGTCACTCATCAGTTATTTAGTCCCAGGTGCACAACACGGACACGACAATAAAAACATGTTCCAGGACATTCACTGCTCTGAGGGACCGTCTCCAAATATTCTTTTCCGCTGAACCGAGCCTGGCGGTCAAAGCTAATGCTGTAAGACAACGGCTCTCCTTGGAATAATATCTAATAACGGTTCGTGAATGAACCACCGAGCGTTTGGTTTCTTTGTGCTTTGGCAAGACTGGGGAAATGAGATCCTCTCGCGGTTTCTGGTGCGTTGTGCGAAATCTACGTAGGGCCGACACGATGGAGGCTAAGCTAGTGTTGTTTACAGTGTGGGATGCGAGTGGCGAGCAGCTTCAAGTAGATACATTGTCAGAGAAGGCACTTTCTTCTGTCCGGAATCTAGAAGAGAAAGAGCACAGATCAAAGTTTGGTAAGGTTTGGAAATCGGATTATACAGAAGCTTACATGAAGCTAGCATGCTCCTGTAGCTCAACTGATAAGAGCACTGCAGTACGAAGGTCGTGGGTTCGATTCCCAGGGAACACAGGTATTAATAAATAGATAAAAAACTGTATACCCTCAATGCCCTGTAAGTCACTTTGGATAAAAGCATGTGCCGAACACATAAATGTAAACGTGACATTACTGGTTAAAATGACAAAAACCTCGTGTACTGTCACTGTCCCACAGAACAACTGAAACAATCAAACAGAGCGATGGCTCTCAGGAGGAAACATCTGAATCAACAGTGTATTTATATCTAGTAGTTATATTTAGTCTCCGAAAAGGTTACGAAAGGCTGCATTTAAAATGTAAATTAGAAAAACAGAAAATAAAAACAGTGTTTTTTAATTTTTCACACATACAAAAAATAGAAACATACATTTTTTTATTAAGAGGAACTAATTCAGTTTCCTTTTATTCAGTTAAAATTTCCATTAAAAAGCATTTAAATCATCTTCTAAACTAGTATTGTTGCACAACTTTCAAACTCACTCCAAATCACCTTCATATCAAAAGCGGAGACACAGTAGCACCAAAGAGAACACACAGACCCCCCAAAAGCATTTAAGACTGCCAAAACTATTGAGAAACGTCTGAGATGCGTCTGAAATGCAAATTCCAGATGTGATGACCTCACCACCACACCTCTACCCAGCATAACAGTTACTATGCCAGCAAAAATACACAGACACACCATCTGAGAAACAGAAAGACAAACAGACAGACAGACAGAGAGAGAGACCGGCAGACAGACCCACAGACAGATAGAAAGACGGATAGGCAGGTAGACACCGAGAAAAACAGACCAACAGAAAGACAAATTGACAAAAATACAGACAGACAGACCGATAAACAGACAGACAGATTATCAGGCAGGTTTACACACAGACAGACAGGCGGACAAAGAGACAGACAGACACACACAGAGCAGCACTTAAACTATCAGGGTGATATGCACCGCGCTCTGTAGCTCATCACATTCTGATGAATCTGTGCTCTAATGTCAGATTCTGAGAAAACTCACAGCACAACCACTGAGGCTGGACTCAACAGTCAAATAACAGGCAGCTTCTGGCATGACTTATGAACCCCGCTGCTGAAATAGGACTTTTCTGGGAACATCTGGCAATATTTTCTTGTGCAAACTGAGAGAGAGGAGGGGCGGAGCAGGTGGGGGTGGTGCAGTCAGATGAAACAGGGCTGTAAAAAGCTCCAGCTGCCGTTTCGGATTCCCTTTGCTGTGTAATGACAGACGCGTGCGTCCCCTCCATTTACTGCAGACCCAACACACATGTGCCGAACTGCCGCTGAACAATATACCTGCCGAAACCTTTGGATCATGTCAGATGAAGCTATTGTAGCGAGGTAAACCACGGCATGTTGAAACTGGGCTGTTAGGTGTGTTCTATGTGAACGACTCTGTTTGTTCTTAAAGGTACCGTAGGCAATTTCGAAAAAGCTAGCAATAGCAAGCTAGCTTTGAAAGCGTAAGATCCCACCCTCCCTTCAGAGCGCTCTCCAAAGCCACGCCTCCTCTAATATGCATACATGCGACGTAAATACAAAACTTGACAGGCAAGTAGGACATCCTATCATTGCATTAGGACCGAATGAAATGATTGGATGAACATTTTATGGTCCTGCGCCTTCCACAGAAGACAGACCGCTTCACTCAGTGATTGCTAACATTATGTGAAGAGACTTTTAACCAGCAAAACAAAGAAATGCTTCTATGAAACAAACACCTTCCTTGTCTTTAAAGGCAGTGGTTCTCGTACTCATTTCATAAGAATGCAGTATGTAGGCCTATACACTGCAGAGTGAGCACATTTTAATATGCATGGAATACTGAATACTACACTGCCAAAGCACGCAGTATTTTATATGCAGTATCCAGTCACATTAAAATAAAAATAATGATGCAATATTAACCGCACGTCATTAACCGAATTAATCAAGCAGTAGTGACAGGTCATGTGACAACCACATTATTGCTTCACGTACAATTAAAGTGTGTGTCGTATGCAGTAGCGAATATATTAATAACTTATTCCACACATAGTAACTATGATTCATACACTTCATTACTGTAGCCAGTGGTAATCCTGATCCATCTTTTGTCTTTCACCAATAATACACAGTGAGCATCTAATGAACTTGAGTGCGTCTTTCATTTTCCTCTCTTGTTGCTAAGGGTCTTTTTTTCCTCCATTTATTACCCACAATGCCTAGCAACCACAAGAGAGTTGATACAAAAAACCCTAATTGAGCCATAATGAGAGAAAACAACCTTTTAAAAAGAACGCAACAGGTGTGGTGCATCAGAAACTCAAGCTAATCTGCATAATTTACAAGGGCCAATCATACAACAATAAACACTTTACATACATGACATTAACATAAATACGCCCTTTATCAAAACAGCATTCATGAGGTTGGTGAGTTATAAAAACGGTAAAAAAAAACACACTTGGAAGCATAATATCTTCTGATGCTTAGCTAACTAGTCATCTGTTTTAACATAAGCCAAGGTGACAGGCCTCATAGCTAGTTGACAGCACCCCGATCATGTGACTATTTCTTCACTAACCAAAGCTTTCCGGTCTGGCTGTAATCTGAGATTCTTGTGCACTATCTCAGCTCCTGAAAACACATTAGCACAGGTTTTACTTTGGCAAAACGTTAAAGGAGACCTACAGGGTTGGTTTCACTGAAGGTGGCAGGTACCCTTGAAACGGAAAAAACCCTGAAAAAAGCCAGAACTTGTGATTTTCAATCTACGCCACATTGGCGCACCATCGCCCGCTGGTCTATTCCAATTTTACCATTATAAAAAAATTAAATGGCCTGCCATACTCGGCGCACACGTAGTCTCTACAGAAAGATTTAATTTCATAGCTGTACCCCAGAGAGTCGACCATAAAAAAAGTCGGATAGAAACCGTGTCAGTTGTGACCCCGTGCAATTAATCCTCTTGTATTTTTAGAGCGCAGGAACCCGATGGTCTAATTTATGAGGTGAATGACAGTTAAAGAGTTCTTCAGTAATGCGATCTGTCAGCTAGAGGTGCTTAAAGCTTGTAAACTGACATAATGGACCACCAAAGTCTTGGGTTTTGCAGGGCTGTTTTGGACCAGCCCTCTTTTCGGGGTGCTATCAAGCAAACAGAATTCTTCCCGGCAAACCCACAGTATTTAAAAACACAACGAATGATTGAATCACAGCTGTAAACCAAAATTTGCTTTATTCGTTGGAGCCACTGCGATTACAGTCAAATAAATGCAAATGGCTCCTGTCAGCTGATCTGAGGCCAGTCTCTAGATGACACCATAATATGCAGTTGGGCACTTCTGTTTGTCTGAGCGTAGCCACAAGACACTGCCAAGTATCTCTGTCATAATAGCAGTTATCAAATTATATTGGGTTTTGAAAATCACAACTTTCACAGCTAACAATTTTAGGTTGTAAGAATGTTTTCCTAACATTTCCTTAAGTAACAAAAGTGTTACAAATATTACTTTGAAAGTTCTAGAACTGTTCAAAACGCCCAGTATTTTTTAAAAGTTGTATTAACAGTACTGCTGGGTTAAGAACGTTATTTTATTTTTTTTATTCTGCAATGCTTTTAAAAAGCTTCACTAATAACTAACACTAACTATCCACTAACAATTTAAAAATAATGATATATGTAATTAAATTTCTACTAACATTACTGCAAAAACATTTTCGAATAACTCTTAGAGAGCATTTCAAAAAACGTAACCCAACGTTCTGAGAACATTTATCTGGGTTGATGGACAGCAGAATCCTGAAACATCTGCAGAATAGATTTTAATATGATGTTGCAAAACTGCTGCTAAGTACTACGCTCTTGTTTGTAAATACAATATAATCAAATTAGGCCAAACGCTTAACAAACAAAGATGTGGGAGATTTTGTGAATGATGTGTGTTCAAACTGTGTGGACATGTCCTGGTTGCGGCTAAACACCCAAATCACAAGCGATCCTGCAGCTACTGAAGTGTGAAGTGGACGGAGAGCTTTGACAGACAGTTGTAATGGAGTAGACATGGCTGCAGTTCAGGGGAGGACGAGGGCAGACAGATGGCGTGCAGGTAGGAAGGTGGCTGCGTTATCCTTGTTGTGACCTGCAGAGATTAGCAGCGTCTGCAGGCTCCGCCCCTCCCACACTGCTTCTGGAGGAGGACGCTGGGCTAAACAGCAAAACCGGGCATTCCACAGCCGCAACTGTCTCCATTATAACAAAAAATATCAGATCTTGCGTCGTGCTGGAACAGAGACTTGGTGCCATCAAAGTGAGCAATCTATGCCGCCTAAGCAAAGACAACAAGCAAACCTACGCTTGAAGACGACATAAAATTAAGACTGAACCGGCTTACTTTCTTACACGTTCTAAACGTCACTGTAAATTATTAATTGGTGCAGGTATATAAAGGAATAAATGGTATCAATCCACCTGCCCCACTGAGACAACAGCTCAATTCATTTCCGGTGGTTTAAATCTCACTCAAAATCTTGATTTTTCACTCTAAAACGTCACATTACAGAAGATAAATGGATCTTAGTATATTAAATGTTGACTTGCTGTTGAGCACTGACTTAGAAGATCTTTCTGGTTACTTGGATGGTTAATAACCAGGTGCTGTTTGTTTTGTGGCAAAGTAGCTAAGCTATAATACAAAGATAGCAGCTTCAACCCCAGGCAGGGCTGATCTGTGTACAGATCGTTCAGTGAGAAGCCCTTCATTATAAGTGTCTACAAACTGAAGAGCGGACTAGCCAATGAGATCTAAAACAACACCAACAAATAAAAAGAAGTCTGGTTGTACCCCTCCGCACCACTTAAGTTGCGTTTTACAGGTTCTTCCAATCAGCTCCCATCTGACAGTAAACTTTCTTAGAATGTTGGCTAATGTTCTCCAGAAGTTCTCTCCAAGTTATCATAAATATTGATTACTCGCAGTAATATTAGGGAAATTGTTTTGATGTTATATGTCATATATCAAAAACATTTTTCTTAAGTGGAATAGTTAAAAACATTACCGAATTAAAGAAAGTTTGACTAACATTCTTATAACCAAGCAATAACGCTAATGCAATGTTAGAAGCTAGACATTTTGAACATTCCTAGAACTTTCAAAAATAACGCTTTTAACATTTTTGTTACTTATAGAAACGTTAGGGAAATGTTCTTACAACCTAAAATCTTAGCGAAAACAAAATTACAGTATAGTCTATAAACTTGCATTTGGGTCAAAGGAGTTCCAGACCGGTTCCATTCACACAGGGTCTTTGTTACACTAATTCAGTTCCAGGTCTGTGGATGAATGTGGAGTAATCCCGCATGGCCTCACACCAGCTCTTTAGAATCTGAGCTGTCTAAGCCAGCAGGCATTACATAATATCGGTCATCTCTTCATTTGCACAGGAGGTGGATTGTAGTTAAACATTTTCAGTTTTTGGACTGCATGACGTCTAATTATTTATGTCTCCTATTGACTCCCATTTCATACAATATGTTTATACTGTTGGAGTTGGTTTTCTGCTGAAGATTTCATAGGCTATAATATGACCAGTTTATCACCAGTCTGCTGTTCTGAACTGGCAGCTTTATTCTACACGTACCACAAGAACAAAAGCTAGACCCATGAAAATATCACAACCAGCTAGCCAGCTGACTTCAGAGCTAAAAAATGTCAAGCATTCATTAAAGTTATTTGACACAAAGTTCTCAACTAAGAATTCTCTATTTCGGACTGTATTTACAGTATTGGCCTTCTCAATCTTCACTGTAAATCTATGGGATTTTCTGCTTATTTTATCATTCAGCCGTATTACAATCTGTTAATCTGCGTAAAATAGAGAAGATGCATATCCCAGCTAACAATTTTAGCTTGTGACATTAACGTTATTGGTTTTAAGAACGTTATTCAAACATTCCACAATTAAAACTTTCCACAAACTATGTAAGACTACATTATTGATGTATGATGTTAAAAAAGTTCTACTAACGTTAATGCAAGAACAGCGTTTTATAATGTTGAGAGAACTTTTAAATAACATTAGCCAACGTTCTGAAAATGTTCCCCGTTCGCTGGGATCTCTCGTCAACAAGTTTAACATTTTTGGTAGCATTCATACCCACAATAAACTCAACACGCTACAATAACCATTTCACAAGCCATTAGGAGGAAATGTTTATTCATAGTTAAAACAACCGGAACGCTTGTTTTAAAGCGTAACGCTTGCGAAACCTTCTCACTGTTAATCAAATGTAAGGGGGATGTGAGAAATAACAGTGTTAATAAGTGTTAATATGAACACAAACGTATACACTACATGAACTGAGCTGAAGGTATAGAAGCTTATGCAGCTTCGACTCCCAACAAAGCAGCACAGCTCTTATTCACCGTGGTCAGCAAAACTGGGTGTGTCATATGATAATAGCGCTAATGTAAAAACTGAATCTCAGTGTCCTAAGTTATTATCTTCCTAATACCAAGTCCTCTTTTATCCCCCCAGATCATCGTCTCTAGTTATTTATAGCGGCGCGGACGACAGACGCACCGGGGCTGGTACTGCGCTCATACCCGCGGGCTGTGTGAAACTGATGTGCAATTTAATTAAGAAGATCATTTAGGCTCAGATCCGATCTACTTAGCAGCTGACCGACATATGCATTGTTATAGTAACTATTTCTTTACTTCCGTGTGAACCCGGCGACTGTATAGGACTTTGTCAAGGATGTAGGATGACATGTTTGTTCTATTTATAAAAATGCAAACTGCATTTAAATGTCGCCTTTTGTCTACAACAAACACTCTTCTCACAGCACAAATGTCTGAGAGCACACTGGAAAAATGTTGGCACAAAGTCGTGCTTTTTATTTTAAGTGCGCAATGCGATGGCCCCACTAAAATCGTCTCGTAATAAAGAGTAATTTGTTCGTGAAAAACGTCTGGCAGCTGTTAAGTGTTGAAAGGTGTGAGATAATTACCTTTCCATGTTTGTCTCAACGTGTTTCTGATCGATTCAGACGGCTGCTTCCACAGTCAGTGGCCGCTGGTCTGTTTTCATGTGTTTTTTTTTAACGGGAAGGGCAGAGTCAGTCTTGCATTAAAAAAACACGCTCTTCCTCTCGACACGTTTGCCAACTGTTCAACACAAATGCGGCCTTTTCCTGCCACGGCGCAGGTCCTGATCCCTCTAAAGTCTAGGCTGCATGTCTAATAAGACCAAACTTCTGAGCAATCGCATCTGTACACGCTACTAAAATTCACTGCATTTAAATGAATTTAAAGCCTCTTGCTAATCACAGACTGGACCGTTTCCCCAAGACAGATTCGCCTTCCCTTTAGCACCAAAATGAAAAACTTTGGACGGATTTCAGCTGGCTCAACTTGCGATAAGAAACGGACGCCAAGGAAAACAAAACTTTATCTTACAAAGAAAACTCTAAGAAACGCCGCGAAAACAAAGTCAAAATCATCTCACAAATATGGATTTGGTTCGTGGCCAAATGCAAACAATTAATCCTACTCGGCGATGAGAAAAGCATTATTAAAAGCAAAATCACATTAGTGAATTCAAAATTTAACGGGACACACATTGGAGACAAAGACAGGAATAAGATAACTTACTGACACAAAATCCACACCTCATGAACCCCCCCCTCCACACACACACACCCACACACACACACACACACCGCGCCTGCATGCAGCAAAATTCCTTGTGCTGGGAAAAAAACAGAAATAAAACAAGAAAAGGTCTCCACACATCCCACCTTGATGGAAAAGCGGCGCTTCCTTCTTTCAATCTTCTCAGTTCACGCATGCAGGAGGCACCTGGTGCGACCTGGACTCGCTCGCTTCACCCTCTCCTGACAGAACGACCGGAGGAACGGTTGTCATTTCCCGCGTGAACTTGCGAGCTGACGGGCCATGCCCACACAGAGGTTTTCTCTCAGCTACGGTGCAGGAAGCTCTAGCACGTCTTGCTGCTGAACTATCTGCCTGAAACATTTCCACTGCCATTCCCGCCCCCCCCACCCCTTCAATCCTGCAACCAACCCCTTCCTGCCAGACGGCCTCCAGGCTAGGGCCGCCCATCCATGATCTAGCCAATAGCGTTCCACATTCTCCCTCTCAGGCTCTGTTGTTGGCCGAGATTCCCTAGACCGGCAGGCTGTCCTCAGAGCTTCAGATGACAGCCCCCTCGCGCTCCTAAACACTGATCTTAAGAGGTATTTCCCTGATTTTATACCATAGCAACAGAGAATGTACAGTCTTCTCAAAGCATATACTGCGTGTGGCATTAATCACTGTTAAATCTATCACTTACAATGTTTATATTAGAGCTGTGGCTGTCCTATGACTTACATGTTAAAATTGTTTTGAATAAATGACATGAAGCGCCGTTTATTTAGTGAAAATAAGTCGCAAAAAAGTAACATGCCTCAATATTTGATAGCAAAATGTCCCAAATGAAGACATTTTAAAGACATTATAGTAAAAGATTGGTAAAATAATGAATAGACATTACAAAATGACTTTGACTAGTCCCCTGAATTAAATTATTAAATTATTGCATCATTTTTTGTTATTAATTGCACACAATTAACACGTTAAATTGACAGCCGCAGCCCTGTAAACAAAAGGCAACTAGAACTGCCACATGACAACAGCTTAACAATACATCTGCTCTCAGAGCAGTGTTTGTACAGTCACACTGAAGAACAGAGACCGAATTCTTCTGCATAGCTAACACCTCTGCTTCTCTGCCTGCCTCCAAGGTCTCTGCATCTCCTGGCAACCCATCGCTATGACAATGAGCGTCGTTACCGTAGGGCGATGAGGACACGTCTCCTCCCCACCTCCGTGCCAGGAAGCCTCTCGACGTCACGTGAGGGATGATGCAGTGGCTAAAAGTGATGAGTCAGCCTGGCTGGCTTCACAATGTTTCTATGGAAATCAACAGAACAGCTGTACCCTCCTGCTTTTAGGGCTCGCATTCCTGCAGCCTCACTGCAATTATGTGGCAGCCAGAGTGCTTTTACAAAAACGTCAATGAGCAGAGACGCTCTCACTCGCTAATGCAGCTGCCAACTAACCTCGGTAACCCGACAGTCAACTCTATCCGATTAAACCGAATTTACCATTTTTACCGGTATTTACTGGTTTTGTTTTTTTATCCACTATGGAAACAGGCACTATGGAGAAATACAGAAGGAACTAACGTAAACATGCATGCTTCTTCCACAATGCATAATTTGCGTTTTTTGTGCTTGATGTCAGTGCTTTAGCCACGAGTTATTTCGAGTTTAAGATGCTGTATCACTTCCTGTCACTGGTAAATCGTTTAAGCTATGACATCATTTCTGATTTAAAACGAGCAGCCAGTTTGTGGAACCTGACTATTCCCCTTTGGACAGGATTTTACGTCGAATCGTTCACAGATTGAGACATCAGCTCTACGTATTTTATTTCCACATCTTGCTTTTCCTTTTTTATTTGATCTGAGTAATGCAGCGATTATATTACAAATATCAATTATACGTTTTTGTGGGACACAGGTTTATGATTACTTTATCAAATGTGTCATTTTTTATGTTGTACAGAAATATAAACCATCTGCGAGTTTCCTGTTTCGGAGTATAATCGATTCCCAGTGGCACGCTGATCTATCAAGATGATGCAATTTAGCGTAACTGATTTTCAAGTGACTGATGTCATAAGCGACTCAAGTAAATAAAGTTTTGTTACGACCCGCACCAGAGCGCCACGGGAAGTTTCTTTACAATGAATCGCTTGCATTTGGTTTTCCTTCGTAAGCTTTCGGATGAGTAAGGATAAAGGCATCTGCTAAACGAATTGATGTAAATAAATGGCAATGGAAAAAGACAGTTCACATCATGGAAGCCATTTCTGATTGGTTAACCTAAGCAACACTCAGGATTGGATACTTTAACGGAAACATTTTTTTGCATTGGACAGGACTAAAATGCGAACACAACTGCCGAATATAGCCTCCACTGCGCAAAACAAATCCGTTAAATATTACTGCTGTCATCATTTAATACTAAACTTGATTATATCGGTTTTTAGAACCCAAAGGAAACTCATTTTCACCCATTGGACATCCTAATGGAGACTTAAGTAACTCACACAAGAAAGTGGCAATACCTGCTGCCAGAGCAAATATAAATGAGATCATAGAATTAGATTGCTAAATGGGTCATACCTGCATTATGCTTACTGAGATTTAGAAAAGCATCTTATCATACATCCCTGTCCATATCATATCATATATCTCAGCAGTTTCTCAGGTAACTCACCTATCACCTGACTCCTTAACAAACAAAAACTAAAGGATTGTTTGGACACAGAAATATATACACACACACATACACACATATATATATACCATGCTTTTATATGTATGTAAGCACCGTGTAAATACTTAATAAATATTATAATACTTGATAAATATTTTTGTATTAAGTATCATGGTGCAATACTTTTACTACGGGTCACATCGCCCGTCCACAGTGAGAACTAGAGCTCGTTATCAGCCGCGCGCATTATAACGGAAGCGTTGCAGCTGTGTCGCGTCGCGTCGCTCGCGTTGAACGCAGACACTGCTGTATTGGTGATGATGGTGATAATACTGTTTTGAGGCACTGGTTGTTATGGCTCTCACGCGCTCGGCGCGCGCACAGGGTGTGGCGCGGGATTTCGGGAGGGGTTTCGTGACTGGACTAGTTTTTGGACCCGACGCGCGACCCGAATCCAGCGGCAGCGACTTATATGGAAAAATAATTATTTCCATCACAAACACGGCCACTCTCCAAACGTTTCTGATACGCTATATTCACATTGACCTGATTTCCACTACATTTCCCTCATGGTTACTCCAGGAAATAACTATCGCTTTAAACACTCAAATAAACCTACGTTATAAAACCAGTTCCGTTGCTGTCCGCATATTGTCAAATTATTGTCATTATTTACAAGTTTCCTCTCGTTTGCATTTTGCCCATCAGGCCACATTATTTGACGGAAAATGTTACTGTCGAAATTGTTATTGCAGACAAATCGCGGAAGACTCATAAACTGCCGTGATTTATTCCGCTTAATTCTCCTCACGGAGCGATGACGCGGGGAAAAGCCATCCCCGTTAACTTAAACATTAACACAAGCATGAAATACGAGTCTGCTTTTCACCCAATACTATTTTAAACGTATCTCACCAATGATCTGTTTCCTCTGTGTTAATGTTAAATAACGATATAAACTGAAGTCGCACTTGATCGTGACGACCACTTCTGACGAAAGCTCGTCGGAATCGACGCGTGATTTATACACTGACGCGATATACATTCCCGGTTTAATTCTCCTCACGAAGCCGTGACGCAGAAACCAGGCGATCACCATAACTTTAACACACAAACAAACCTCACATACGAGTCGTCCGAGCTTATTTTTAGCCATTGCAGCGAATGCGGCGCCTAAATCAGCTTCATTTGTACCACGAATGCTCATTTATACGAGCGAGCACGTCTCGCAAACCTGTAAACTTCTCGTGCTCGCGCGTGTCTTCACTTTCCTCGATGCGCTTATTTGTCGCTCGGCGTGAAGGAAACACATTTTTACATACAGTAAATCTATGTCGACATCACTGGGCGACGAACCCAGCGCTGGCTTAACATGCTGTCGGCGGGCAAAGACGAACATCGCGCAGACGTGTCGCCCATTTAAACTGGGTACCTTCCCAGCAAAGGTTTTCACACCGTGTCAACTCGTTTTTCGTACTTCAATGATCTGATAGATCCTGCGGCTTACCTGGTTACCGTGACCTGTCGCTGCTGCTGCTGCTGCTGCTGTTACTGACCACAAATCACGCAGTACCGCCTCGAGTGACTCGTTAGGTCGAAGGAGTTAAGGCTTGTCTTTTAACCGAAGCGAACATTCTCGTCGGTCCACGCTAAACGCGGCTTGTCAGGCAACTGGTTTGGATTTTACACCCAACTCAAGTTAGTTTACCAAGAGCTGTTCGCGCAACAAGCTGCTCTGCCTCTGACAGCTCGTGGGAGGAGGGACAACGTCATGTGACAGGGCCGGGGGGGAGTTAATTATTTTATTCCTAAATATATCTTTAACGTGTTCGTTCCCTTATTTTATTCGCTCATATATCTTTTGATATTTCTAAAGCTGTTTTTAATATGTAGTCCCGTAATGTAATCAAGCTTGTTGCCCTGAGAGCCGTTTTGTAACCCCCCTATTTACAGTCTGAGGTGGTATGGCCCGAATGAATGTCAGAAGCCCCGGGTAGGGCAAGGGTCCGCTTGTTGCCGTGGAAACAACAGTGAATCTCCCGAGGCTACAATGGATGTGGGCTACAGTGCTGTTAAATCAACAAGCTGAAGGCCTGCTGTTCATCTTAGTTACGCTCCTGATGGCTGAAGCAGCAACAGTTTAAGTTAGTTAGGTGACTGTACCAACCACTAGAGACTGAAGGCCTAAGGTGAAGACCGGAAATGAAATGAACAGTAATAAGAACAGGAATTTGGTAAAATAAATGAGAATATGCATGTTTAATATGAATCTATTCGGTACCTTAATGCTCCAAGGTTACTTTTAGAACTGCATTAAGGAAAAATAGTATGGGGCTTTTTACTCTAGTGAATATTTCTCAGGAGTGATTTATTACAAACTTATACAAATCTCAAGGCTTTGACTTACTTTTCATCATATGTCCAGTGAAGAACGATACAGTTCATTTAATAATCGCATGTGTCGTCACACATTTAAGCAGTGAGCAAAGTAACCAACTAAACAATCAAATCGTTGTTTCGTTCAACAGAAATTGTGTAAAATTACAACAAATAAGACATGCGACAACTTGCTATTAAACATAATATACAAAGCTATAAAGACTGTTATAAAATGGTAATTATCATTTAAAATAAGTTTTTAATTAAATTATGTAAACCATTGACTTGCAATCAATAATACAGTAGTTTGAAAATACAGTAATACAGTAGTTAGGAGAACGAATAAAATTATGATAACTGCAGATTACTAGTTGTCTTGTGTGCTATTTACTGTATATTACTGTATATTGCTAAAATTAGACACAAGCTAGCAACTATGATACAACACAGGTTGTCAAAAGCATGGAAAGCTATGAAAGCATCCAAACCTTTCATTTTCATTTCCACCTCTCTGTGTATCTTTCTCTCTCTCTCTCTCTGTATTTGTTTTCCAAGCCGTCTTGCTACATTTTAAAATAAAGGCAACACGTTTGTGATTTCATCTTTAGAGAAAAACCTCATTCTGACTGGAGTAAGTTATGACTGTGAGAAAAATACAGAGCAAACGAGAATAAGACTTTAATCGCTGTCCAAGATTTTGCATTTGATGAAGAATTGTCTACTTTCCCGAGCTGTGTGTATTGATAAAGTAATTTGCATTAGCAGGAAAAAAACTACAAATCAAAGAAAAGCAGCCATATTGAATTACATGTCATTACATATCACATTTGAATTAAGAACTGTGATGGATTATCACATGCTCAGCCCTTAATCAAGATTTACTGCAGGAAAGTGATGAATGTGTCAGTATTTTAAGTCTCAGGGGAGCTCGTTAGGCTGGCGGATCGTCAATAACTTTGGCGTAAAGGTGACAGAATGACAATTCTTAAAATATAAATGATTCCAGTTATGTTCTGACAGGCATTTTAAGGACAGCTGTGCTTGGTATGTATAACATTATAACCTCACTTCATACATGTAAACAAACCTAATGAATTGATTAGATAACCAGAGCGTTTTCTACGAGCGTGTGTGTTTTTCGTGAGCATGTTTGGTATTTAAACAGTAAAAAACTTTAATTTCTACATACTGTATAAGCCTGAAGATGATTCTCATAAGCAGAATGTATCATGCAGATGGGGGAGTGTGTCAAAACATTCCTAAAATGATTCAAAGCTCAGTGATGTTATCGTTTCCTGCGCGACCCATTCCACGAGTGACCTGTTCAGTTATTACAACTCACAACCGTACAGTTTTCTTAGGTTTAAATGTAAAATATTAATTACAGTATGTAAACATACTGCAACATGACATTACATTTTTGCATTTGGCAGATGCTTTTATTCAAACAGACTTTGATTTGTATGCGTGTTTCTTGGGAATCAAACCCACAACCTTTGTGTAGCTAACACAAAATAACTTAATGTTTGTAATAACCGCAGCAAGCTAGTCCAAAATACATTTAAACAATTCAGGGTTATTTTGTTTTATTTTACTTTGGGTTATTGTTTGATTACAACAGCATTTGCTTGCCGTATACAGAAATTCAATGCTTTATAATACAGTTAGGTCCAAACATGTGGGTTAGCTAACAATGTTCTCGTCAGACATGGATGTTTAATTTATGTCAGTATTCATACCTCCACTATTTTATAACATCCGTGCACAATTAACACATTGCCACAAATGGCTTTAAATATGTCATCGCTTATTTTAAGCTTAAGCAACAACAGGGCTGCGATGCCAAGAAAGATCTCAATCAGCATTCCTCAAAGCCAAATAACTGCTGAGTGAGACCTCCTCCCTACCCTTCCCAGAGTTCAACAGTCCTCCACAAACATCACCACAGGTTCCTCAGGGATTAGACGCCATTACACAAGCATAAACGACACAGGTTTCGCAGTTGTCCCAACTATCACGGAACGTTCTCAAAACATTGGCTGATGTTATGTAAAAGATCTTACGCTAACGTTAGTGGAACGTTTTTAATGTTATATATTATATATTTTAAAAACGTTATTATAAGTTGCTAGTGGAACTTTTTTTTTACAGAATTTAACATTTTTTTAAATAGCGTTCTTATTACCAAGCAATTTTTACAATAACATGTTTAATGTTTTTGTTACTTAATGGAAATGTTAGGGAAATGCTTTTACAACCCGATATTGTTAGCTGGGGTGTCTCTGAGACAATGCTACGCAAATGGTGAATTGTTGAAGAGCACCATTCTGCAGAGAGCAGCATCACTGGAACGAGGTCTCCATGACACATTCTTTCTGTTGCTAAGGAGCTGTTGAATGTGGCTGTAATGACATAAGTGTGGTCTCTCATAGACATGTGAAACTGTGTTGTTCAAGGAGCTGGGGAGGGAAACACTGTGGCCTATTATCTTAAGTAACCGCCTAAATGACAGCTAATTCCAGACTTTTGCATCATCTCCGAGATGCTCCATCTTGAATAATCAACAAAACCTTGAATAACATGCTGCCTCCAAATTTAAGCCCCATTAAATTTAAACGCACAACAGACGAGACCAAAAACATCTGAGAATGAAACCCAGACATCTAGTGTGAGGATTGTTTTGATGAGAGTCAAAGATTTATTGCTGGTAAAATATGAAAGAGGGACACTGGTTGAGCTCCACTGTGGAAAGGTCAGGTTCTCTCTCTTTGAGCTTTTAATGGTGACCACCTCCACCCTAAACACACACGCCACATTTCATAAAAATTCAACGACAGTCTGTGTGTGATATTTATCCTCTCTGGAACCCAGCTAACAGAGAACATTCCCGGAACATTGGTTAACATTCTCTTAACGTTAAACAAACACATTCTTGCAGTAATGTTAGTAGAACCTTTTTGTTATATATCATATATATCATATAATGTTATATATCATATATAACATAAAATGCTATATCATATATAACATAAAATGCTATATCATATATATCATATAATGTTATATATCATATATATTGAATTATTTAGAGAACCTAGCCAACGTTCTGAAAATGTTTCTTATTAGCTGAGAGGAAACATGTTTGCTAAAGGATTAATTACTTTCAGGCAATGAATGTGCTGACATTCTCTGAATACATTCAACCCGTTGGGCTTGACAGTGCAATGAAAACTCTTTCTGCCTTTATTTCATTATTTCTTGGGAAGGAAAGAGAACAGCAGAGAGGCTGCATGTAATCTCTCTATAACCTCTCATGGCACAACGACACCCGAGTGCATCCAAGAATAAATGGCTCCACATCACTGGAACTGTAAAGTCCACAGGATCCTCTCCAAGGATCTGATGTGGGAAGCCTGAAAGACAGCAGAGAGATTTCAGGAGCACAAATGGTATTCATTAAAATAAACACTTGAACAGTACCAAACAGTACCACTCACAGAACAGTACCACTCACAGAACAGTACCAAAACAGTACCACTCACAGAACAGTACCACTCACAGAACAGTACCACTCACAGAACAGTACCAAACAGTACCACTCAC
>JAZGTJ010000156.1:93757-214181 GCA_036877575.1 Botia almorhae
GAGCCCATTCTACGGGAGCTCAGAGGGCTCAGAGCGTCTGCATATTACGTTAAAGATAAAACCGATTTTCATTCAAGCAAATCGATGTAAACTACACATTCGAGTTAATCGATAAAATCGATTTATCGCCCAGCCCTAGCTGCTGTATCATAAAGGATGGGTGTGTGTGCAGGTTCATCAATTGAATGTGTTTAACAACATTATGGCCTCATTTGACAGCATTTTTGTTCCTCAAACTGTGTTCCTGTAACTTGGTAAAGCGTGGAACTGGCAGGGTCATGGGTTTGATTATTAGGGAATCATGTTTGCCCTTATATCATGCATGCCCTATTTTTTGCGTTGTCTACTGATTTTTAACAGATAAAAGTTGATTAAAAACACAACAGTCAATGAGCTTTTTAAGTAGACGTCTATATTTCTTATATATGTCTTATGTCGGAAGATCAAACTATAATTCTTGGTTTTAAACCATGTCTTATGTTGCACTTTTTAAATAAACAGTGACCAACTGGCCAGTCAGTTTCGTTTACTCACCCAGGCTAATTTATTCTTGCATCTGGCACTTGTTGAGGGTTAATTCTGGACCCTGCACAGCACTTTACCTCAGTCTACCATCTGAGCTACTCTTATTAACCATAGGTGGCTGTTATGCAAATCTGTAGGCCTTGTTGGCATTGTCAGTAGGGATATTGTTTGATTTGGCTCTGTGTTACTCATTGTCCCTGAGGTAGTGTAGCGAACGGCTTTAGGATTGTTCTTATCTGTAGCCAACAGGATGGAAAACCATCCTTAATAATGACATCACCCTGAGCACCTGAATAATGTAGTGTGTGTAGAGCTTACGTGGGTGTAGGCTATTCTTAGGCTATATCTGTGTGTAGGTGCAGGGCTACAATCCGCTTACGTTTTAATAGGGAAAAACTAATTGGATTTTCTTTTGTCTATATCGCCACAGCTGCATCCAAACAGGTAGCAGTGCCATAGAAGGCTTCATAAAATAAATTACACTTTGTGTCAGTTTTTTTTTTTTTTTTCTGGTTGCTTTTTTTACAGTAGTAGTGAATTGTAGTGAGTACAGTAATAGTGAAGCGTGAATTGATGTTGCATGAGAAACCGCACACATACATATGCTCACAGGTGGCCCCATGTACTGTTCTGGTCTACAGAGGAATGCTCAGATTGTTTTGCATTATGACATTGTTGCTCCGTCACTTCACAGCGATGACCTCACAGATGACTGGGTATTAAAATAGAAGTAGTTAAAGGAACTATAAAGTAAACTATAGTAAACTAAAGTAAACTAAAAATGTGTAGGCTGTTGTTGTAGGTGTCTACAATGTTTAAAGTCACTAAAACTGTATTCTATATTCTTGAATAACTTGAAAGGTTCCCTTCTTATTCTTGTGTGCTTTATAAATAAGCATATTCCTATATGTTTTCGTTCCCCATTTGCTCCTGGAGGTACTAAAGATGCTCACTCTTATTTGATAATTCTGCTCAGTTTAATCAACTCAATTCTCATTTATGTCAGTAGCTGCGTTTACACAGACGGATTGTAATCAGTCAGATTGATGAATACGAGCGCAGTGTTTACATGAACGCTAAATAAAGTAATCAGGTTGATGTGCGCGTTTACATGACGCTTAGAATCGGATTCGATCTTTTGACATGAGCACATGATCTGACATCATTACGCGATTTGTACGTCATTGCACATGCGTAGAGCTTTCTAGTTTCATTTTCAATCTGACTAAGTGTTTACATGTCCTCTCGATCGGATTAGAAAAGGTTTAAACCACCCCTTACAATCTGATTGAATTTTGATCAGATCTGGTCAATTCAGATCGATTGATGTGTTTACATGTGACGTTTTTTAATCTGATTGTGCTTCTAGTCCTATTCCGATCGGATTATTAGGGTCCATGTAAACGCAGCTATTATCAACCGCACTCTATAGCACACTAACGACAATATGTTTGTCTGTATATTGATTTATGTTTATTTAATGTAAAAGTTGTTAAGTCTTTCTCTAAAAATGGTTACTTTATTGCGGTTTTAAAACTGCCTGTAGCATCTTGTATTACTTAGGTTTGGACATAAGCAGATATGATAAGCAGATATTTTCCATGGCAGTGCATATTCTAAATAAAAATGATTTGTTTAAAAAAAGGAACTACAGTTGAAACAAGCTGTTTATTTCGATTTTTTTCAAGAAACTGAAATATTAGCTTAATCTTAAAGCTAGTGTAACTTTGCCATTGGCGGATGCGTTTTTCCAAACTGAGTTACAGTTCATTTGAGGTAAACGTTTTTCGGGCCCTTGCATTACCTAACCAGTAAGTCAAACCCATGCTCTAACAGTTGAGCTGCAGAACCACTTGTTTAAAAAAACATTTACATGACATGCATAATCAGAATATTGACAAATTCTGGTTAATATAAACCATCAAATAGTTCTCCTTCTGCATGTAAACACAGTCAGGAACATCAGTAACCTCCTTGAACACAGACAGGTTATACTGTTATCTGCCATCTGCTCTGTACTCACAAATTTTCTGTTTATTTTAGGTGGGGTCAAGCGAGACAAGCTTTAATCATAAGGAGACAGACTGGTCAGGACTGACAAGAGAGAAGACCCTGCTGCAATCTGGAAGGTTTATCCTGACCTGACTGGAAAACACGGGTGAGGACCCGTTGCATCTACTCTCTGTGTGTGTGAGTCTTTATGCTTTCTTTCTTTGCTTCACAGACCTTGGGACCTCCCGCCCACCGACAAAGCTGTTGTCATGGCAATGCGTTAGGCAGTCGTGCGGCACAGTCATCTCAGAGCAGGCAAAGGGGAGGAGGGGAACTGAGGGAGGACATGGAAGAGGTTAAGGGAGGCAGTTCATTAACAAGGAGGGAAACTAGACTAAATGAAGGATAGTGTTAAAGACAAGAAAGTGAAGGATGGTGGTTTTATTTGGAAGGCTGGCATCAGAAAAGGGGCTTCGCTGAGGTCAGATTAAGTGTCTTAATGAATCAAGAGGTTCCAAGGAAATCCTGGAATTTCATCCCAGTCACCAATTTAGGTAATCTGCCTTTAACCCTTCCAAAATTTGCCTACAGCTTTATAGTTTTTAGACTTTAAAGAAATAGTACAGAGTTGAAAATTAAGTCATTATTTACTTCATGTCATTTATTGTTTCCGTCTTTCAGAAATGATCATTTTTATATAATGAAACTTTTTCAATTGTTGATATGGTATATGTTTGGGTTTGGCATTAAATTGTACATTAAATCGGACCTACCTGTCAGGAGGTCATGTCATTATATGTATTATATTTGATCAAATGCGGACAGGTTCTTAAATTGCATGCCCACAAAAATAGTTATTAGAGGAATTAATAGCAGAATGGAGGAGGGGTAAGTAGAGTTAAAAAGGTCTCATCCATTATCTTCCCTGTGTGATCACATGTCCTTCCATTATCCTATAGGATGCTTTATTTTGGATTAAGACACCCACTTTGTGTGGTCTCTTATGTATAATTCAGTGACAGAACATTGGCATTCTGAGTTAACAGCAAACACTTAAGGCCTAACTCACTCCTCCATTACAAGAGCTTTTTTACGGCATCTCCCCTCATCACATGACTCACTGAGTGACAGAGTAGTGACTCAGAGCTGTTTGTTATGAAATCCATTTGGGAGGATAGAAGGAAGAGCGTAAGGGGTCAAGGGTCAGAGTCGCTCACATCTGCAGGCTTGATGGGGGTAAGAGCACAGGTTTTTCGAAAGTGTCAGCTGTCAGAATCGAGGATGATAAAGGGACGGATAACAGAAAGATCTGGTCTGTCTTGGGCAGCTGAGTGTGTGTGTGTTTATGTGTGCATAACTTTCTGTTTATCTCTATGTGCCTGTGGCATAAGACTTGTTTGTTTAGTCTTGTTTATGGAAAGAACTATGTGAGCGTGTTATTATTATTCATGTGAAATTGTTCCTTAAATAACTGTACACACACGCAGGGCTGGGTGTTTTGGCTAAATGCCAAAAGATCTCAAATACATTTGAGTTTTTTTGTTTTTGACATGTATTAAATAAAGTGATTATTGCTGTAATAAAAACACAAGTTATTCAGATATACAGCCATATAGTTTGTTCATATTTTAGCCTGTTAATAGCCTGTTAATATAAATTTGAAGTGTAGTTTGAATTTAAGTTGCATCCTGGTAAAGATTCCTCAGGTATCAGGCTCAGGTATGTGCAGGCCTCCTCTAATCGCTGTTCATTCCCTTTCAGGTGTGGCTCGCTGTCTGGAGCCGCTACTGACCTCAGCCCTGCTGTCATGGCCTCAGCCCTCACAGCATGCAGAAAACACCCTTCCTAACCCTCACCCCCCACACACACACCACACACCGCCACACACTCGCACAGCCATGATGACCACCTCCTACATGAACGGATATGTAACCGAGTCAAATGGAGGGGGAGGGAGCGGAGGAGCCACCGACACCCAGGAGGAGGTGGTGCAGAAGCACAGGGAGATGGCGGTGGACTGTCCCGGAGACTTGGGTGCCCGCACCCTGCCCATTAGACGCAGTGCTCAGCTGGAAAGAATTCGCCAACAGCAGGAGGACCGCAGGAGACGGGAGGAGGAGGGACGCAAGGAGCTCGATCTTAACTCCTCCATGCGGCTCAAGAAGCTCGCCCAGAATCCCAAGGTGGGGATCGATAACCCTACCTTTGAGCAAATGGAGGGTCCCGGAGGTTCCATAGGAGGCCTGCAGAGCCTCACCGCACCACCAGCCCTACTAGGTGGGGGTCTAAACTTTTTATTTTTTCCAAAGATTGGTGCTACAAATAGTTCCTCCTTTAACACGTCACTGAATAGCAGTAAGGAATAGATAAGTCAGAGGTACAGCACTAATTAGTGCACATGTGACGCTGATGTGGGTGTCATGAGTTTAAATCTGGTTCAATACTATTCAGAATATTTCCTGATCCTGCTCTCCCTTTTTATATTCCCATTACACTAGTAATATTTATACATTTGGGCCTGGTCTGCTTTGCTGATTAACAGATTTAGTTTCAATCTTAAATCAGTTTCAGAATTTATCAGCAGCCTTGGCAATGTGAATTGAGTATAAATTGTGATGGGGATGAATGTCCATTCAGTGTATATCTGAACATTCATTTTATTTGTTTCTAATACTTTTTGGAGCCACTATATATCGCCATTACATCTGCTATTGGCTTCCCTGCTCTCTAGTTATCATTATAGGCCATTAAGCAACCTCTATCAGTCAACCACCACTAAAAGACAAAAAAAGAAAAATGATGTGGGCTTGAAGCTGATGCATAAGAACTGAAGGGCACTTGACTGCTAAAATCAGCACGCATGAGTAAAGCCATTCTTAGAGATCGCCAAGCAAGACTCCTCAAAGCCATGTTACTGATGACTAAGAGCATTCAAGAGCCAGACACGGACTGAGCTTGAAAATAAATGATTACAAAAGTCCACTTATATGCTCCATTATTTCATATCGGCTGATTTCTGTGAATTTGACGTTGTTTTGCAGCTCAACTCTTTCTGCTTTTTGATTTTGTTTGTTCGCACCACAACAGCGCGTTTCTTCTCTTTGGTTTCTCTCAGCATGGTTCCTCTTGCTGGATTTTGATTCATAAGGGGTTTGGATACACACACCCTCAGCCCCTACCAGTGAATTCTTGAGTTTGAATAGATCGCATTAGGGGAAGTCCAGCATGTGAGGCAGAGAAGAACAGACTGAGTTACTGTGCAAATGAGAGAGGCACTCGGTGTGGCTCCTGAAAGTCATGGCCGATGGATGTGTGTGAGTGGAATTCCTCAGGGGGGGAGGAGAGGACCTTCGGAGGGGGAGGTTAATTAAAAAGCCTTTTATGAAACATTCTGACCCAGACCGCCGTTGCTCTGCTGATATTTTAATCGGCATTGTTTCGTTTGCATTTCGTCTTGCTGTTGCTTCGTCTTGCTGTTTTGCTCTCCCTGAACTGTTTTAGGCTGCCTAAACATTTATGTGGCACTAAAGCTTTTGGTAAAACAAACATGCCTGAATATTTCCACCAAGGTCAAATTTAAGGAAACACTCGATATTTTACATTTGCGCACAAATGCCTCTTATTAGCCACCCACTTATACTTTACACACCTCACAAGGAAAAACACACCCCCTTGTGTCACTGCCATTGTGTCTCCACATTCCCTCATTGTGAAGTTAGGCACTTGAGAGGAGAATTACAGCATAGCTGAAGTTGTTTCATTAAGAACTGTTAGCTCAAGGTTACTCGGCTACATACACTGTGGAAGAAGTAGAATTGATAATGCTCAATAGGGGAGTCTTTGTCTGTGGCTACATCATCAGTTTTCCGGGTGAATGATTGGGAGGTATGTACCATTGCCCCTCGATGATGTCACTGTTCTTTTTGTTTTTAGGCACAGGAATTTTAGAGTACACAAGTGATGGACAAGCACTCTCGAGACTTATGAAATGTGTTTGTGTGTTTTGTTTCAGAGCTGGAGGACCTGTTGATGTCCCTTAAGCAGGTGCAACATTCTTTGAATGACTCTCAGAGTCAGGAAGACGTGGAGCTGGTCCTGCAGCTGGTCCAGAAGCCCGACTTCCAGCAAGCCTTCAACATCCACAACGCCGTGGCCCACTATATGAACCGGCCCAGCCCTCCCTTCCCCCTGATAGACCATGCGCAGACCCTCGCACAAGAGGTGAGGAGCACTTTATTACAGGTATGGGTGGGGAAGTAATATCAATGTTCTGACATGAGATTGTTCTTCCAGTTAAAAGCAGCCAAACTAAGGAAGGTAGAGTTTTTTTCTCGTTAAAGGCTGTTGAGACTAGGTGCTTGAAAAGAAATAAACAAAAGAGCTCTCAAAAGACTTATTTGCATCGGCTTCTGAATTCCTCACACACAACTACTCATGGCTGTATGCGGCATTCCACAGTAATGTTGGCATACGTGCAGTTAGCCACATCATATAATGACCACCCTCAACCTGGAACGCGAAATGAAGAAGTGACAAGTGTTTTTGTGAATTAGTCAATTCACAATGCAGTCAAGGGCCTCGTGCAGTTAACAGATGCGAAAACATCTTGCTTTCTGTTTGAGATAGATGAGTAAAACAAAAAGCTTTGTGCCATGCCCTTATGTGATATTTCTAGCAAATATCTAGACTTTTGAAGCACAAACACACAAACAATTTTACTTTGGTTCATTAGATAAGGTACCCGAGTGCTTTGGTTTACAACAAAAAGTTAAATCGTGTTTAAGAGCCCTATTTCTCATGCTCCAAGGCTGTTGTGCTCGTGTGTGCCTTTCTGTGGAGTTGTCAGGGTCGTCATGGCAACAGTTTGTGATTGACAGATTACATCACAGCTTTCAACTGTCTGCTGAACAAACTTTGTTTCTTCCGCGTATTTTTTCCTCATCACGGTCTTAAAGGCACAATATGTAGTTTTTGCCACTAGAGGTTGCATTATCAAAACAATAATAAAAGCAGGGCTTGATGATGCAGTGAATGAAATAGCCTCAAGGAATGTAGTTAAATGCTATTAAATTATTATTGATATGTGACTTTATATGTCAGATGATTTGGTGGGTTAGCGCTGTGCAGTTTTACATGTTCAAAACAATGAAACAAAGTACATTTGTAATATACTGTAAGTAATGTTCTTACAGTAGTAATGGTTTTACAGTAGTAAGAAGTAATGTTCTTAAGAACTATATGAATAAGAACTATATGTACATTAGCAATACCCACATAATACACAGAACCTACTGTAAAAGTAATGAATAAACATTAAATAAACATAGTGAGTGAACAAAACAACAACAGAGTGGTGTGCAGTACAACCACAACTTCCCTATTTGTCCCTGTGTGCTGCATGGTTTCTACGGTAATACAAGCAGAAACTTGAAACAATAAAGATATACGTCATTGACAGGTGACCTGGGACGGTGCACTTTTTAAAACTGAATTTCTCTATGTTTACAAGTACTTGGAAACATTTGCGATAATGTAAGTACACAGCTGAACAAAATATATAAAACTGTGCAAGTGTTTTTTGGATACTTCATTACAAAAATCGTACATGTTGTGCATTTAACATGTCGTTCACTCATGCAGTGTTTAAATGCCCTCATTGATTTAACTCTGCTTCCTGAATGTATTACTTTTGATGGAATTACTCTGTTTATGTTAAAGTAATTTGATTTTACTGGTTATATATAATCACATAACAATCGCAGCTTTTGCTGTTCTATTTGTCTTATTCCATAGTTCTGATGAGTTTGCTATTATTCTAAAATGTGGGAAAAATAGGAATTAAATAATAATAATAATACATCCAGCACAAAGCTGCTCTGTAGACCATCTTTGAGAAGATGATGCCTCTGGCTGCCCTGTAAACTTGCAAAATAGTTGACAAAGAGTTCCAATTGGCTAAATAAAGAATCAGGCGTTGTTGTTATTTTATTTATTTGTTTAGTAATTCTTTGGTGTGATCTTTCAGGGAACCTATTTCACTGATAATAATCAGGTAATAGGGACATTTATTTCCTACATTTCAGGACCTTTACACCCTAAGGCTGGTAACCAAAAGGTTGTTGCCTAGATTGGTTTCATGAGCCATCATTATTGTGCCCTTGAGCAAAAGTCTTATCCCCAGGTAACTCCACAGGGATTGTCCCTGTAATAATATGGCGCCATTCTACCGTGTGAAATTGAAAACAAATTCAGCCTGCCCTAGTTATGTGATCAGATAAGTTATATTCTTTTCAGCAACATTTTTACAAAAGGTGAGATAAAGTGACACACACTGTCAATTTTTTTGCCTTATTTTTAGTTTTAAAAATATTTTTAGATTTAATAAATTTAGTTTTATTTATCTGTTGATGTTACCATATTCATTGAATCAGTGATGCAAAAAACAGAAGCATTATACAGTAATCATAAGTGAATTTAACTGAAAGAACAGGTTTTGAGTGGAATTATTTAACACAATACTTGGGAAACCTTGAAACATATCTGTTATTGTGGCAATACACTGCACAGCAAAACTAATATTTTGACTCTCATCCAATTGTCATTGACAAGATACCAAGCAGTACCTACCTAGCGATGCCAGATTTAGTTAGCATTTTAGTACCGGTCACATTTTAATTTAATGTCAGATACAGCATATTTTTACATCTTTGTTTTCAGGAATATTTTAATGGAGTTGATATTTGTATTAGCCCACAAATGTAATAAATTTGATAAATCGCCATGACTTCATGGCAACTGTCCTTTATGATCGACCCTTCGTATTTCCTGATTTTACCTGATAAATAAATGTAGTAAATGATGAATTAAGGGAGTACAGATGTAAATAAAATGACCAGATGACAGATGTAAAATCACATTTGAGATTAGCCTCAAGTTCATAAACCTGAGTAAATATTGGCTCTGAAGCTACGGACTGTAATGCTGTACAGATGATTGACCATGTGAGTATTTGCACTAATGAATCTGATGTTTGGTGAAAAGGCTCTTTAGTTGGACTCAGTGTTGTGTGCAGTGCTAATGAGAGACTGATAAGCTCATGGTTGTTGTTTTCCGTTCTCTCACTCAGTGCTGGAAAATAACAAACAGAGAACTGCTCTGTCCTCTGCATTCATTAAGACCCAGATCCACTGACCTGTGCTTTGCTCTCACAGTAATACTCTCTCTCATGGGGACCCAGTGTGAAAGCCTTTTCAAATGTTTGCATATCTCAGTCCAGATCTTATCAAGATCTTATATACTGTCTCCTTAGTGGATCCAGTTTTCACACTTGTACTGATAAAATACACCACAGGTCACTTTGCATTAAATCTGTATTTTGCCTGATGCAGAAATGTAAATATAAATGACGAATTGTGTAAGTCTAGGAACACTTAAGCAAGTGAATGTGGTCAATTTTCTGTTATTTATGAAGTCAGAGCTTCTTACAGCAGTGTTTTACAAGCTGATTACAGTGGGTTATCGTAGCAATGTGGTGTGGTATTGGTTGATGTGATTTGGGATGTTCCATTGTCCTCACAGGTCCAGGCCATGCTGCACAACAGCTCACAGAAGGAGGGGCTGGAGCTACACACCCTGCTCACAACTCCTCACATGCAGGTCTGTCTCCATCCCCCACACAAACGCGCACACACACACACACACACACACAAACACACACACATTCACACATCTTAAGCAGACCAATTCAACTTTTCAGTGACTTGCATAAAGTTGTTAGTCTAAAAAACATTTTAAATTATATTACATACATATTAGCACACATAACTGCACTCATTGTAACTGCACTTAACTGCACAAACACACTCGTTTGTGCAGTTGAACAGCCCTGTTCTACGCATTCTGTCTGTGTCTCCTCTATACTGTTGAGCTGATGCCCACAGCTGTGATCACAGTCCATGTTCTAATGCCTGAGAGCTCTTTGATCTAACAAGACATTAAGGTCAGGCTCATGGCCGCTCTGAAATGGGCTGCCAGTGAAAAGGTTCAGTGCTTTCATCCTGAGCGTAGCTGCTGATCATCTCTGTCTGAATCCTCCAGGCACTCCTGATGGCCCATGACAGCGTGGCGGAACAAGAGATGCAGCTGGAGCCTCTTGTTCCTTCCCTCAATTCAAGTGAGTCTCTCACCCAGTGGGGAGGAGAAACGGTCAAGATTGTGCGAATTGAGAAAGCCAAGGACATCCCGTTGGTGAGGACGACCTTTTCTGCCTCTTCTCATTTCTTTACTCATTTTTTTAGCCTGAAGAAACGGTTGATCCAGAAATAAAATTTATGTGCCATATGTGTCATTCTAACCCTGCATTATTTTTATAGTCTGTGAAACAGAAAAAGATTTGTAGAATCTAAAAGACTTGTAAAAGTATTGTAAATAGAAAGAATCTTTGACTTGTTCATTTTCATACAAAATAAGTAAATGATTCATAATGGGAAGCTCCAAAAAAGGATATAAAAGCATCATAAAAGTGACCCGTATGACTTATTCTGTGATTTAACTCCCATGATAACGTTCTGGCATTCTGCCTAACACCACTTTTTGTTTTTTATGGACAATTACAGATTTCCTTAGATTTATTTTAACCTGCATGTGTATGTTTGCGTAGGGAGCGACCGTGAGGAACGACATGGACAGCGTGATCATCAGTCGCATCGTGAAGGGAGGGGCAGCAGAACACAGTGGTCTTCTGCATGAAGGAGACGAGATCCTGGAGGTCAATGGTGTGGAGATCCGCGGCAAAGACGTCAACGAGGTCTTTGACATTCTGGTAAGAGGAGAAATACAGCAGGTCTAAACATCTTGGATTTTTTTAATTTAACCCTGAAAAGTGGACTCAGTTTTTTTAGAATACGATAAAACAAAAGGTGGAATTAGTGAAAGTTGGAGGTATAAAAATGGTGATGTTGTGTAAACGAGATGTTGTATTAGACGTTTAAATGATTTTTACCCTGCGACCACAGGCGGACATGCATGGCGTGCTTACTTTCGTTCTGATCCCCAGCCCGCAGATCAAACCACTTCCCATTAAAGAGACTGTGGTGAGGACATGAATCTGAACTCAGCCCTTAAATGAATGAATTAAATATTGCTACATTCCTGTAATAATCACTTATTAAAAAGACCCATATTTCTCCACTCAGATGCATGTGAAAGCACATTTTGACTATGACCCCTCAGATGACCCCTATGTGCCTTGTCGAGAGCTCGGCCTTTGCTTTCAAAAAGGAGACATCCTTCACATCATCAGCCAAGATGACCCCAACTGGTGGCAGGCCTACAGAGATGGAGATGAAGACAACCAGCCTCTTGCCGGCTTGGTCCCTGGTACTGAATCTCACATGCTTCATTAGAACTACGCTATGAAACGCAGTCTTTGCTCATGTTTAAATATTTGTCATTTGTAGATTGTGTTTTAAACCTAGATCAACTGTTTGAAATGTATGTGAGCATTTGATTTGTACCCGATGACCCAGGTAAAAGCTTCCAGCAGCAGAGAGAGGCAATGAAGCAAACCATAGAGGAGGATAAAGAGCCTGAAAAATCAGGTGAGGGACACAAACACTCTTATGCTGTGGATGCGTGACAGCTACATCTAAAAATGCAACAGTTGTGGTTGGTGAGATGCTCGAAAAACAAAGTATGCTAATTAAAGCAAAAAAGGAAAAACCTCAATGAAGATAATGTAGGTAGAAATGTAGACACACTATTCAACCTTTCTATTCGACTTTATTTACATTGTAGCTTAAATACTAATTGTCATTAACACTAATCATGTTTGTTTTGTTTTCATCAGGAAAACTTTGGTGTGCTAAAAAGAACAAGAAGAAGCGAAAGAAAATGCAATACAATGCTAACAAAAATGACGGTGAGTCAAATGCAAATGCAAAGTGCTTTTGTTCAAATGTTCTTCAAAGAAGCTTTTGGGAGGAATGTGAGGGAGTCTGCATGTTTACATATTTCTGAAGAGAAATTTTTAAAAGGATTTTTTTTGGTTTACCAAGCGCCCCTAAATAATTTGAGTATTTCCAAAGTTACACAGAGCAGACGCTAAATTTTTTTCACTCTTTTCCCTGCAGACTTTGACAATGAGGAGGTTCTCACATATGAAGAGATGGCATTATACCACCAGCCAGCCAATCGTAAGCGTCCCATCGCCATGATCGGCCCGCCCAACTGCGGACAGAATGAGCTCAGGCAGAGACTCCTCTCCAGTGAGCCGGACAGGTTTGCTGGCGCTGTCCCTCGTAAGTACCTGAAAACACAATCAACTTCCATCAGTATGTGGTGGTTCATTCTGTTTCTCTTCCCTTCCTATTCATTTTAAAAGGAAGTTCTGATTTGTCAGCATATTTTCCTCTGTGTCTCAGACACCACACGAAACCGTCGCGATATCGAGGTGAATGGCCGCGACTACCACTTTGTATCTCGTCAGGCCTTTGAGATGGATGCAGCAGCAGGGAAGTTCATAGAGTCTGGAGAGTTTGAGAAGAATCTTTACGGCACCAGCACGGACTCGGTCCGTCAAGTTATCAACACAAGCAAAATCTGTCTTTTGTGCGTCCACACTCAGGTGAGGGAGAACAGAGTGTGGTTAAGTGCATTGTGGGATTTAATCAATCTGTAAACATTCATTGATCACTTTCATCTTTCAGTCTTTGAAGGTTTTGCGCAGCTCAGACCTGAAGCCCTACATTATCTTCATCGCTCCTCCATCCCAGGAACGCTTGAGGGCGCTCTTAGCTAAAGACAACAAAAACCCAAAGGTAAACATAAACTTTCAGCACCTCGTCTTAAGTCATATTGGAATTAACATATTTGGAAAGCACACAAATGCTGCTGTGTGATGTTGTATATACAAGTAAGAAACTTGGAAACTTTAACCTAAAAAAGTTAAACGTAATTGTCATTTAAACAGTCATAGTAGAAGCAAAATAGCACTGATTATAAATGTTTATTCTGTTGTTAAGGAATAATGCTATTTTAGCAAAATAATAATTGCACATCTCATGCACATACATGGTGCTTTATTTTACTGAAGTCGTTTGTCTTTGGTGGAAGATGAATAAAGAGAGAGATACGTACTTAAGCTCAATGATAAGGTCACTTTTTAAAATCAAAATTACTTGAATTATGATTTCAGAACTCATAAGTTTGAGCTTTTAAGAATGGCTTAAAGATCCATTTTCATTTTTACAACACACATTGAGAGTCTTATGTTCTTCTCTTTTGTGTCAGCCTGAGGAGCTGAGAGACATCATCGAGAAAGCCCGCGAAATGGAGCAGAACTATGGGCACCTGTTTGACGCTGCCATCGTCAACACTGACTTGGAGAAGGCGTATCAGGAGCTGCTCCGCCTCATCAATAAACTAGACACTGAACCTCAGTGGGTCCCCTCATCCTGGCTGCGCTGAGATGAGATGAACCCCACTCACATGGTGACACATCCCCAGATGGGTGTAAATGAAGGGCATATCTCACAGTTTTCATAGTTAACTGAACATCATTGACTTCATGTTTTTACACTACACGAGATTCAACTAGAAGGACATTACGACACCTCAGGCCCTAACAAAGTGTCATTCTGCACTGTGCTGTCATCCGGCTCAATATAGTTTTTATGTCATAATTCATTTAATCATGGCATGTTCTTGAGTCCAGTAACTCGCATTCCAGAGACCTGTGAGAGTTAGCAGCACTTGGTGCGGCAATAGAATTAGGGCTTCTGTACTGCTTTTGATAACTATTTATGATTGTAAATATTCTGTATGTATTTTTTTAAAAACATTTTTGGACAAATGTGGAGATGGGTTTGCATTGCGAGAGAGCAGGTCACTGTTTTACCAATCCAACGGGGAGATGCATGATGGACTAGACAACATCATGGATCCTCCACCAGAACAGTTTGGACACCAAACTCCCTTAGTAGTGGACAAAGACATTTGTATATGGTTCTCTGCTTCATCAACTGATGCACAATGATATAATGATATCAATGATACAATGATATACCAGCTCAGTGCTCATTAAGCACAACTCTTCCAGGCTTTCAAGACACTAAAAAGGATAAAGTGAGTGCAGTAGAACCTGATGCCTGTTCCTTCTTTCCCTGCGGCGCTGCCTCAGTGTTTCTATGGCAACCAGCACTATGATTATGACAGAGTTTAATAGCAAACTTCAGGTTAAATGTTTCCCCGAGTGTTTGTAAGGCCACGTCTGTAATAAGAGGTAGGTGTATGTGGCTGAATGTATGTCTGTGCTCTCTGTCTCAGTATTCACATGCACTTCCAGCACTCAGAAGTGTGACCAGTATTGTAAACAGTATTTGAGAGCAATACAGCGAGGTTCACGATCTGAGCGTCAACACAGCCTAGTCTTGGTCAGCTTCAGGTGATGTTTGCTCTGAAGTCATTTTCAGTTTGAAGATTTTGTATTTTGATAGGCTTTCATGAGCAAGAGGCTTGTGTAATATGCTTGTAACATAATCCACCCCACAATCAAAACAAAGAAACAAGAAATACAAGAAAATTTAGTTTACTGTAGGAACATTTTTGCTATTCTGTAATGCAGGAGAAAATATAAAATTTTCAAAAAATTAAACGAAACCAGGGACAAATCTGTTTTACTGCCTATTAAAAATACAGTAAGAATTACTGTCTTACAGTCTCCTACAACAACCTTAATGTCAATGGCAAAACGTTTTTTATGAGGGGTTTATGATAAAATGTGATCCAGAGCATGAAACGTCAGCTCCATGTTTAAAGTGTGATGTGTGCGCAGCCTTAGAAGCAAATAAAGTAGGGAACCATCTGCTGCTTTGCTTCCTTAAGATATCAATGTGTGTTTAGAAAACAATCTAAATATTTTTTTCATTTACAGTAGAATAGCAATAGATCAGTCAGAAAACACCCTTAATTTTGTTTTATCTTGTGCACTACAGTCTGTTTTCTGTTTTCATTTGTGTTCTGATTTTGGACAGAGACTGTAACCTGCTGTGCAACACCCCAGTCTCTAATCTAGTTACATGCCAGTGAACTGGAAGAAGAATTAATGAATGTACAAGAAGAATCACCTTTTCTTCTCAGCTGTTTTTCTATTAATTCTACAAGTAAATTAAAGCCCTGATGGAGCATGTGCTTTGAGTTTGACTCTCATTTGTATTCATTGTATCTGAATCAGCTTAGTTTACAAACTGAGGCAGTAAGTCAAACTGAATCAAATCGCAATCAAAAAAAATTGTGCTACAATGATTTAAGACTATTAACCAAATGTTTTAAACTCTGGCATCTGGTCATGGAATCTGCCTCGATACACAGACAAGCAGCATTGGCTACATCCGGTTCTCAGCTCTTACCCACAAGAAAGTTACAGGCAGTTTTGATCTTTGCAGGAAAGTGGACCTCGAGGTTCTGGTACGTTTAATCCCTTTTCACGAACTACTTGAAATTTGCAATGCAGAGCTCCGAATCAGTAGAGGGCGTTATAGAGCAACCAACACGCGAACAGACGTTGCTGTGAAAGTACTTCCTCTTCCGGCTGCAGTTCACCATGCTAAGATAGTTTACACAGATCTTCATTTTCACTTATCCTTATCTGGTTTACGAACTTGGATTTATATGAAATAGAGGATTACAAGTATCTCCCATAATACGTTTGTACTGCACAGTGGTAAGTGAAAGATATTATGCTACTTTAGGGAGAAAGTTGTGGGCTGTTCTGAATTACTCCTATGGCAGCACGTTAGATGTTTGCCGGGTTGTCTAAAGGATGATGGACAGTTTTTATTCGTCTAGTGTGGGTCACTTCCTAAAATTCCTTTATATAGCGTTATGTTTAAAAAGCCCACCTAACGAAGTGCTACTTTTGATCATGCACTACTTAATATAAGTAACAGTAAACGGGGCTGTAAGCTGCCTACCTAGTCAGCAAGAGTTGACAGCTGGTGTATTTCTGCACATATTAAAAATGCTGTGACGTGTCTTTCTGCCTCAACCAGGTTCAGGATGCCCGGTCTCAACTGTAGATTTTACCAGCACAGGTTTCCGGAGGTGGAAGATGTAGTTATGGTCAATGTGAGGTCGATCGCGGAGATGGGCGCGTATGTAAGTCTGTTGGAGTACAACAACATTGAGGGTATGATCTTGCTCAGCGAGCTCTCCAGACGACGAATCCGATCCATCAACAAACTCATCCGGATCGGCCGCAATGAATGCGTGGTGGTAATTCGTGTGGATAAAGAGAAAGGTGTTAATCTCTGCATTAAGTATATTTATTGTAAATTTACTGTAAATCCGGACTTCACGGGGCGTATTGCTTAACTAAACGACTATTTCATATACCTGGCGAGTTTTAATAAAATAAAGACACAGCAGAAAATGCATGTTGATAAAAATTATTCTTTGGCCAGGCAATGTAGCACACAGATGGAGCAATACTGATAAAATCGCCATAGGTGTTTGTTTACAGCGTAATTTACAATGGCTTGGCTCAACCAATCATAATCAAGGACCGGATCTGTCACATATAATATGTCATTAAATCAACTTGTGATGTTCTTGTTTCCCCAGGTTACATTGATTTATCCAAACGAAGAGTATCACCAGAAGAGGCCATCAAATGCGAAGACAAGTTCACAAAATCCAAAACTGTGAGCATACTTTATCAGTGTGGTCTATTTAATGCCAAGTACCCTAGTGACAATGGCTGATTAGTGATCTTGTGCAAATGGTTTCATAGATACTGTGTATGTTGTAGGTTTACAGCATTTTGAGGCACGTAGCTGAAATTCTAGAGTACACTAAGGATGAGCAGCTGGAGAGTCTGTACCAGCGAGCAGCGTGGGTGTTTGATGAAAAATACAAGCGACCTGGATACGGCGCTTATGATGTCTTCAAGCAGGCTGTGTCGTAAGTATATGTCTCATGTAGATCCATATATCAATTATTAACCATAAAATCACCTTTTCTCATTTCCATTACGTAAAAATGTGCTCGCTTCTTTTGTATAGGGACCCGTCCATTTTAGATGGCCTGGATTTGACAGAGGAGGAAAGAACTGTACTGATTGATAACATCAACAGACGCCTCACTCCTCAAGCTGTCAAAATAAGAGCAGGTGACATACATACATTTTACGTATTGGGAACATTCAACTTCACAACCTTTGTGAATCAACGTTTAAATTGAGTTGATAGTTTTTCTTAGTTCTACAATTGTTTGTCTGTGTTTTTATGAACAGACATTGAGGTGGCCTGCTATGGCTATGAGGGCATTGATGCGGTCAAAGATGCTTTGCGGGCTGGACTGGCCTGTTCAACAGAAGCCATGCCAATCAAGGTAAAGAACTCCCTTTAATTTTTCTGGACCAACTTGCTTTTTTATTCATTTACATTACATTTACATTTAGGCATTTGGCAGACGCTTTTATCCAAAGCGACTTACATTGCATTATACTACACATTGATCACTATACATTGAGTATGTGCAATCCCTGGGATTGAACCCATGACCTTGGCGTTGTTAACGCCATGCTCTAACCACTGAGCTACAGGAAAGCTTTGTTCAGCATGTAGCCTTAAGGTTGGTGTAGTTTTACACTTGTGCCTAGTTTTACGAAAACGTTACACATGAAATGGTTTTCCAGATTTGTTTTTTGTTTTACTTGTAATTTCTAGTTTTACTCATGGGTGGAAATGAAGCACACTGGGTTCAGTAAATAAGACTTGTAGTAATCTAGACTTGCCCATTATCACATTGTTTTTGCTGCAGATCAACTTGATTGCCCCTCCTCGCTATGTTATGACCACAACCACACTAGAGCGCACAGAGGGTCTTTCTATTCTTAATCAGGCCATGGTAGCCATTAAAGAAAGGATCGAGGAGAAAAGAGGTGTCTTCAACATTCAGATGGAGGTGAGAATCCATCCCATTCTTGAGACTTACTGTCTTACTGGCATTGAGACAATGCTAACATGTAATCTTGGGAGTGACTACCTAAAAATATTGTTCAGTAGGTGCTTCAAAGCTTATTATATTGTATGTATTATTGACCTCACAGCCTCATTTGAATATTCTGATCCTCCTGCAGGCAAAAGTCGTGACAGACACTGATGAGACAGAACTAGCTCGGCAGTTAGAGCGATTAGAGAGAGAGAATGCCGAGGTTGATGGAGACGATGATGCAGAAGAGATGGAGGCCAAAACTGAAGACTAGCTTGAAGAATGAATTGGTATTGCTGTAATCATTCAGGGGACTATTGTATATCATACCACAAAGACTGAACAAGCATTGATGAACAGATAGCGCTGCCGCGATACTCAAAATAGTGGGCAGATATTGAGAACAGTTTTGTTTCGTTGTGGCAGGAAGTGGAAGAGGTTTACATTCAGGAATGTTGGTTGATGTTTTGAAAGGCATTTTTACATAACTAGAATTTTGCTTTGAGTGTATTAATAACACAAAAACTATTTCACTGTTGTGGTTGAATGACTCTTCTGTCTCCCAGCCTCATTCAGGAGAGATTTGTTTTTGGTCAGCCTAAAATTCTGGAAAAAACATGAAAACAAAAGACTAGTTCACATCTTATCAAAATATATCAAAAACAATAAAAACAAGCAATCTTTTCAAAAATGTTATTCATGTGTTTTTGTTCTATTATTTTGTGATCTCATCAACAAATGCGTCTTGCTGCATGCCTAGGGGGAAGTTTTAAAACTGAAATTAACAGACACCATGGTTTTACTATAGTATTTGTATTTACCTAATGTTTCAGCAGAAATGGTGGGATTCATCATTTATTTCATAGTATTTAATAAAAAATGCATTTGCAGTTTAGCTGCATACAAATAAACAGTCTTTTGAGAATATAAAAAGGCACTATTAATGAAGATAGCATTGAAAGATGTTACAGAATACATATTACATGTAATGTTGTAGAAAATACATTTTAAAGAAAATGAATATTAAAGAAAAAATTAAGCAATACTTTAAATGGACAAAAAGTATGAGAATATATATTTTACTGTAGAGCCACTGTTTGCAATAAACTTTGATGTAAGGCGATCTCTTAAAGAAAGATGGCACTATTGTATCAATGTATAATTCCCACAAGCACTGGCGGCATTTTAGCGCACCGACGTGATCATACTAATCCTCTACGGGCTACAGGTTAATTCTGCTTTAATGTAAAAAACGAATTTGGCTTTGGAAATAACAAATCTCTTTGAAGGATGAAGTTTTGAATTGTGCTGTCAGATGTGTTTACGAACAACTACGTGCACTTGGTAGAATGACGTCAGCCTTAAATTTACTTCATTTACTTCCACATATACGCTGAGCATATAGAATACAAGTATGAGTTTATACTGTTAAAATAACTGTACGAATATCCATTTGTCTTTAAATTGAAAGAGTGCGTTGTGAAATTTCTGTGACCTGAAAACTTTGTTTAGGCTTGAGCTGTATAGGCTGGGGTTTAAATCGTTCGCTATGCTTTTTGTTCCTGGATCATCATCTTTTGTTGGTCCTGGAACAACATTCCTGTCCAGAAAAATCCTAATCATAACTGACCTGTCAAATCAGTGGGACAAACTAGGTTAAGAATATATACAAGACCCTAATCCAGTTCAAAACCTATACCGAACGTTGACCCTTTTTCCATCAAAGAAATGAAGTGTTCCAGTGACCTATTAGTTTCATAGAAAATACTTAGAAACTATTAGACTATTACTTACCTGTGTAAACATTATATAAATAAAGTAATATAAATATAACAATTCAGAAAAAATATGTTAAGCAATGAGTAATACAACCACAGTAATGGTGGTTCCTATTGCCTCAGACCATCAGTGACCATCAATGACCACTATAAGCAGAAACGCAGCAGTGAATTATTTAACAATAATAACAAAAAATCTCATAAATCAAACGTGTCAATTTGTGAGGACTAGTGACTAGTTAATGTAAACAAGTCTGTGTGAAAACTAGATTTTTAATTCTGGCATCTATGAGTAGTCCTCACTATTACATCTTTAAGAGTCTTTCTCTGTTTCAGGTTTTTCTTAGAGCTAAATTCTAATGAAGACCTGCAATAAAATTTTTATTTGAAGGTTGAACTTTCTTCAGGTCAAAAGGTGCAAAATAATTAAATTGGACCCATTTTGTTTTGAAAATGTATTATTTGATGAAGTTTAAAATAGAGATTGTTTATAAACCTGTTAACATTAAAACCTACTAATGAGGGGTTATTTCTGTCACTGCTGCGTCAAAGGCTGCATAAAGTCAGAGAGAGAGAGCACATGTAATTAAGAGCCACTTGCTTATCATCTTGGAATATGAGCTTGTGTATGGGCTATGTTTGCATTGCATCATTCTACCAAATGAGGGAACCAAAGTATCAGTAACCATGGGAACCATGATAATGCTTAACCCATTTTCACTGTAAGTACCTCTTTGATAAAACTCAATGTAGAAAAAGTTTTAGCATGTGATCAATGATCAATTTTTACAGGACCCAAGACAACTGTTTTTGGTAAGACTACTTTCCTATTGGCTTAAAAAGCAGGCTATACTATATAGGTCCTTATTGAGCCTCACCTGGCACAGGGCCCGCATAAAAGTTCCTAGATGACCAATAGTAGTTTTTCCCCACTGTAATAATCTGTCATTTTTTCTATTCTTTCCTCTTGGATTGATTATCTTATTAATTTATTTGTATTACATAGGGTTACATTACGTGTCAGGTAATGTTTGCATGTACGGCAAGTGAAATGCATAAAATATGCTGTATAAAAGGTGCCCACAAAACCGCATCACTGCTGTTCACTAGAATTATTCTGTAATTCAAAGTGTGATTGTTTTAACTGAAGCACCTTCTGTAGAACTTATTTCCTCAGTGCTACAAACTACAGTAGTCTGTGGATGTGCCGGCCACAATCAAGTCCATTACTGCATCACAGAAACCATGAAAACCTCCATCTATACCTGCGTAAATCACAGAGTGCTCTAGGTTTGTCTATCACTGAATTGATTGGAGTAAGGGCATGTTGCAGCTGGGATGTCTCCACAGGGGAGAAAGGTTAATTAACAGGAGATGATGAGCTTGATGATGGATTCAGGGTCTATACTGCAGTGTAGACACGTTCAGGCCTACAGATGACACAACACGTTCCCCTGACCTGCCCTGTCTGCCTTCATCTTATGCGAGCAAACGTGCTGCCTGCACAAATGGCTGAAGATTTCACACTGCTAAGCCACAATCCATATTGTGGCTTACAGTCAAGCACTATGGTCAAATGCAGCTTTCACTCACTTATTTGGACAAAGCTGTCAACAAATCAAGCTTAACGGCTTCAGAAAGATGATACTCATTATGAAGAGGAACTGTCACATTTGTCAACAGTAAAGGTGTGACTGCTGTGCATTACTGATGCCTGGAGTGTTTCACCTGAGTTTATGAGCTTTCACAGCTGCACCTGTGACATTTCTGTTGTACTGGAGGTTTGAGCCTTGTTTCGGGAATTTGCTTAGAAATGTTTCAAGCACATTTATATAAATCATTTGAAGAATTTGTTGCCCATCATATACGAATGTTGGATCGTGTCTATGGAGAAAAATAGTCCTTATGCTTGTTTTGAATCTCATAGTTTTCACCACATTTGAATTCCTTTGTCCATTTAGTAAAATTTTCATCATTTGGTTTGATCAAACTAGCTAAAATCTAAATCTCCTGACAGTTTTTGAAAAGCTGTTTCACCGTAAAACACAGTTTTTCTCTGCTGTAATATTTCATTCTTGTATTGTAGCTTTGATGAAGCATTTTATATTGGATAATGTAGAGCTGTTGGATTTTTGCGTGGCTCGTATCTTGAGCAATAAAACAGTGTGGGCTTTCACACAAAGTGTCAGACTGGCTCCCATAAACCGCCGCTGCGCACCTGTGTCGATGTTGCTTCATTTCTCTGATGATATGTGGCAATAATCAGAGGAGATCCTGAACACAGATATGTTCTCTCTTGGCTATTGAGCCATTCACCGCTTCCAGCCATGCACCTGCACCCCCTCGTCGCTCCTGCAGCAGCATGGCATGTTTTGCTTGGCATTTCTCATTAAAAACTTGCTCAGCCTGACACCATGGTTTCCTAAGTGAGGGTTTCACAAAGAATCTGTCAGTACAAATACCCGACAGCTTGTTAATAACAGATTTTCACGACAACAATAAACCACTGTTGTTCGGAATGTCAGCGGGCAGGTCAAACCTGACCCCCACTGCTGTGCTTCAGGAGGAAAAGAGCGATAAAGTCACGGCACCCAGATATCCGAATTTTTTTTCCAAATTTGTGGCTAACTGGACATAAGGTGGAAAAGGTCAGGCTGACTTTGGAAGGACACTGTGTGCCAGGGCATCTTCGGTGATTTGGACTGGATGGAGATAACGTGACCTCGGTGTTCAGAAACATGCGACGCACATGGAATTTATTACATTTTTCTGGACTTGGTTTTCCAACAGCCTTTTTTTAGGGTGGCGTGACATACTGCTCTGAGCCATAAGTAGAGTCTATCCTCTTTAGCACAGGATGTAATGATGCTTGAATTTGCACTCTCACATGTGTGGCCCCTGCCACCAGAAAACTTTTTGAGAGGCAAGTTAACAGACCGTGAAAAGGCGGCGCAGATGGCGACATCCCAGGTGGTAATTATCCAGCACCTCTTCTTAAAAAAAGGCAGGAAATAGAAAGTAAAAACACAAGATGGGTATTACTGTCTGGTCAGACTCTGACACCTCTTGTAAGTCAAATCAAATCGATAGTGTCCTGTGGGGACGGAGGCGGGGCCGATGTCACAGGTCACATCGTCCAATAAGAGAATGATTTCTAGCTTCAGTGCTTTGCATGTCTGAGGGGAATCCTAGTGTGTCGCCAATGACTTGAGCATACCTGAATGTTTTTGATCGTTTATTTTTTGTTTTGGTATGTTTTGTGTATTAGTTACATTCGATGGGCTGGAAATTTGCCTCGTAGCGAGACCATAACTAGCTGAAGTGTATCGGTAAGGGTAAACCAACTATAATAGGTGCATTTATGCAACATTAAGCAAGTCAAAGCTGTTTTGAAGAGCCTAAACATTTATTTTGGTGCAGATCTATTAAAATCGAAGGTGACGGTTCATTTGAATCCTGTTTGATGTTTAGGGAAGAGGGATTCAATGCAAGGTGTTTCCAATATACAGGCCTCAATGCAAAAATATGTAAACGCTGCCCATATTAGAATCTTTGTCTGGTTGTCATTCTCACATGGGGCACATCAAAGCCATATGACCTGATTTTGCACCTGCTGTTTAATTAAATTTACAAGACAGACACACTCTCCACTCCTGGTGATATACAAATCAGTTTTTATTACCACAGCCCTGTAATTTACAAGGCAATTGACTGCAGTGTGGCGATGATGCCTGCCAAACTGGTCCCTCAGAAAAGATATAGAAACTCTCAACACTGCTTTAGCCGGGCTGATTGCAGGTGGGCTTGCACACTCTAGATCATGAAATGCAGGCATACACTGCTGTATGTGGATTGTAGTAAAAGCATTTTGGGCATTCATAAACTGGGGTAACCTGTTCTGCACTAACGCTTACAAAAAGTATCATGGTATTAACATTGTTTGGACAATGGTTGCTAGTTTTTGACGTACCTTGGGGTTCCATGTAAATACCACAATACATGAAAATGGTAATCATTCAGTACTATGTTATTGACATCTTATAACATCATTTTACCACGTTACCCCTGCAGTATGTTTGATTTTTTTGTAAGAGGACAAAATGCCAAAATTAATTTGAAGATAATATAAAAAATAAGAGAACATAAAAGGCAAACACTAAACCAAGCATGCCTATAAATTCTCCTATGTATCCATTTAAAGGCCTCAAAGCACAAATGTGTGGCCTGTCGTTCATTTGGATTGGGCTGCTGCATTTTATTGTAGTTTATAGTTTAATAAGTTGATCAAATTTATCCTCTGCTTATCATTCTGAGAGAACAGGCAATAAATCTCCCCCTAAGCCAGTAAATCCTTGTTATATCTGACTTGAAATTGCAGGGGTATTTCAATACAAGAAATTCCAACCATCTAAATCCTTTAATTCTGTTGTAACATGTTAAATTCCACAAAGCCAGGCAGGCTGAGGCTGCATCTCCAATATCTCGGCACTCGGTGCAGATTTGTGATTGCGTGATTCAGACGTGCCCCCGATCGCAATGGAGTATGCTTCTCAGGCAATCCATAATAGATGATGAAATTTGGCAAGCCCTTGAGCCTTATGGTCCATTCTTCCACCCGCAGCTGCTTGTTTTCCCACAACTCATCTGTGCTGACCAAGTTGCGCGCCGGAGTCTGTGCCTGGGCCCGTATGTCACCAGCTCTGCCTGCGAGCACTCCTCCTACAACTTTCCATTATTCTACACGTCAGACCGTATATTAGGGTTCCTTCTTGTAGCACATGGGAGGATTTAAGGGCTGCGCTCAGTATGTACCTTGATGGTGATGGGAAAAGTAGTAGTAGTACATATTGCAGTGTCATAAATTTGTGTATGATCTTTTTGTTGCATGCTGTTTGCATTTGCAAGTAAGCATTAAGATTTTGGTCAATTTATTGTATTAATTGGCAATCTGCAATTTTATTTAAACTGAAACGGTTGAAAAAGAATCATCCCAAACTCCTCACCCTATAGCACAAGGAATTGTGGGACATATTATCCCAAAAAGCATGCATGGACGCATTCTTTGAAAATAAACTGGATACAGTTTAGCATTCAAGTATTCTATACTGTCTTCAAGTGCACCTGGGAATTCATTATACAGTGTTTGATGCATTCAAATTCAGAAACAAATTGCATAACTGTAAAAACAAAACAACAAACAGTGAATGATGGCAAAAACATTTTTATTTACTGTTGTACCAGTTGATAAGCAGAAGCGAATACACCTTTCTCAGTTTTGCATAACATAAGTCATTTATTTCTTAATGATATCTAACAAAAAAATCTAACAAAAATTCATTTGCATGAAGCAAACTGAAAAATCACTAATTTTATATTAATTGATTCTAAGCTTAACAAATATGTATATAACAAATTGATTTCTTTATATCAGATGATAAATCAATTTGTCTGGCCTCTTTCAATGTCATCTAGAATTCTGAGTCTCACTTGTAAATTAGTTTATGTGCTTGGAACTAGTGAATGAGTCCATTTGAGGACTGCATTTTTTTTAAAGACACTATGATTTGGGATGCACAGATGCTAATGCAGTTCTTAAGATGCCATGTCAAGTTCCTGTGGCCTTATTGAGCAAGCGTTTCGTTAACAGGTCATGAGGTCATGAGAGGACAGGTCATGTGTTTGATTTCCAGGAAACAGATATACTGATAAAGTATATATATAATTAAATGCACTGTAAGTCACTTTAAATTATAAGCATCTGGCAAATGTGTAAAAAGTTTATCTTTGAAAAATATATCTTATACCCCCTGAAGGGATTAAAATATTGTTCTTGATAAGACAATGACACTATTTCTTGCCCAGCTCTGACAGTTTGAGTGCCTCTGTCTCCATTGTGTTTCATATGCTGTTTAGGAACATTACTAACTGAGTTTTAGTAAACAAACAGAGACCATCAAAGCTGATCTGAGACTCGTGTAAAAGTACTGAACATCTATGCCAGAGCAAATGAGGTATTGCTCATTGCTCACGCATAGTGTCTCTCTCTTTTACCCAGGAGGTGTTGGCTGATTGATGGCCCAGGTTGAGCCAGTATGGTAAGATGGCTATGAGATGCAGCTGTTTTCTCAGAGCGAAAGAACGAAAGTGTGAAGTTTTTTTCTTGCCCTTCAGGCGGACCAGGTGTCTCTAACTGCTTGCTGTGTCACTCCCCCCTAAACTTGGCACTGCATTTCCAAACAGGTCCACTGCATTGTCGATCTCCCTCAGGGTTGGACCCAAATTAACACACGCATGCTGCACGGAGCATAAAAAACACCCCAAATATGACGCCCAGAGCCTGGGTGTAGGGCAGGACGAGAGAATTTTTGCTGAATAGAAATGAGAGACGGAGTCAGAGGAAGCCAGAGACGCACACAGGAGAGCTCCATTTGTTAAGGTGCAGGTGCAGAATTTGAGTGAATGCCAGGCTGAGCTCCTCTTTTTGGTTTCGTATTAACAATGTCAGCTTTTTTGTTCATATCTAAATCTTTTTCGACAATGCTGCCTGCTTTCAGTGCCTGCTGCGATTTGCTGTGTCGTAAAAAGTTACAATTCAGCAAGAACAGCCTGTTGTCTTCGTAAAAGCTAGAAAATTAGCCATGCACCTATCATTATAGAAGTCAACTTGAAAAGCATCAGAAGGCACAGTAGTTGTTTTACGGTACTTTACAACCACTACTAGTACACAGTAGCTGTACAGTACTTGTACAGATGTTGCATGCAAAAATAATGTATTTACCAGCATGCCTAGATAGGAAGCCACAGAACAAATGACCACATTCCACCTCTGATTTCTTAACCCAAGTGGTTTTCAAATGCAACTTTTACAAGAATATATATATATATAGAATATATAATTAATCAAGTGGCAGGTCATTTCCTTTGTTAAAAGTCTGAAAATTCTGCCATAATTTACCTGTTTACTCATGTCACTCATGTCAACAAAACAGTCAAGTGGTCAAGTGTTTTTTATTTTGATGATACATAAAAATATTCCTATTTATCATGTTGTGATTGTAACCCGGGTCCCCTTGCACATTATTTAAGAACGATGCACTATACTAACTCATAATCCACACATAACGAACTTGGCTGTTAACAAAAAATTATTATTTTTTGGTCTTTGGTCATGTTCTATCTCCCAGAACAGTGCCCACTCAAAAAAAACAGGTGCATGATGCCTCCTGGGGAGCCATTACATCAATCTGAAGTGGCCTCTATGACAAATCCTCAAAAACTCACTTCGCAAGAAGCTTTGTCTTATATTTCACATATCAGTCTATTACATTGTGAGAAGAGAACAGAAGTTAACTGAGAGTTTACAAAAAAGTCTAATTGCTTTGGACCTGCAATTTTGATGATGACAGTTGGTATGGGAGGCGTATGGGCCGCAGTCAAAATTGAATAAAACACAAGGCGGGAGTTGGATAACAGCTTTAAACAGGGCAGGCCATGAGTCTTATCTTCTGTCTGTGGGAACAAATGCAGGCCTGCACCAAACATTGGCAACCACAGACCACAGCTTGAAGGCAACGAGAGAAAAATAACTTCTGTCAAGAAACGAGAACAAAGGAGAGAACACTCATGCCTGCACTTTACTCCTCATTATTTCTTCATTTTATAACGATGGATCTGATCTGCTGAAACTGTGGACAGCTGGTCCGGTTCCACCACGGGCCTGTTGGGATTTGTAGTTCTTTCTCAAAGACATGTGCGAATCCCCGCTGTCCCTCCTCTTGTTCTTGATAACGGCTGACTTTTTCAGGAAACAGAAGGGGTACGGCTTTTTATTTCCTCTCTGTTTTGGATAATAAAAAAATTGGGCACACTTTGAAGGTCCGGGCAGCGGGAAGTAGGAATTCAAAGGAATTGTAAAGAATCTGCACTGGTTCCCAGTTTTGTACGCGTGCGGGTTGCAGACTGTGCTGTTTTTTCTGTCTCTCAAGTGAGATGTAAAAGCGAGGCACCCATCCTCCGCGTGGACTCCTGTGACCCCTGCAAGTGTTGGCGTGTGGAACGATGAGGAGAGAAGAAAGGAAGGCAGGGGAACTAGACCCTCAATGGTCAAAGACTTGCTACATGAGTAATGGTTGAGAACAAGCAATTTACAGACTAAGAAATACAATGTGACGTAACACCCATCAGCCAGAGTGTTATATACAAAGTGTTTTATGCAATTAATATTAATGAGTTGATAAGGTTTATAATCCCCACACATTTCAGATCATACCTCGGCCCTGTAATGAGGACTATATCTCAAATGCATCAAGGGGAGTATTGCAATAAATTAGAAATATCTATAATGAAGTAAAGCAATAAGCTATAACAATTATTTTACCATGGTTAAAAAAGTAAAGGCACAATTGTTTATTGTTATTTATTTAACACATAAATGTATTTTTAATATCTACAGTAAACATTTAGTAAATATAGTAATTGATTGTTGATTTAATAGCATTGCCGTGTTAATGTAAAATTCAATTGATATGTGGTCACAGGTGTGTTTTACAAAGATTCACAAACACAATCTTTACCAAAGATAATAAAAATGTCAACAAAAGAGAGTGTCAATTTTTTTTATTCCAGCAATAAATCATATTATTCTTGAAGCTTCTCTCATAAGCAGTCCTCATTTGAACCTGAAGTTTGGGCTAAACTGGTACACAGCCTGTAAAACTTTCCCACATGGAACCCAGTTTAGGCTGTGAGGGTTCAGACTAGGTGGAGAGCAGGTTGGGTGGAACTTCCTGTTCACACCTCCCACTCTGCTGTGAGCAAGATCAGGAGTGTCAGCCGCCCTCCCCCCACTCACATCTGTCTGCACACACACAAATCAAATCACACCTCAAATATTCAAAGTCAGACATATTTTTATAAATGCTTTAACATCTGTAAGGTAACTAAGTTCTCATACAGATTCTGGGAGCGGCTATGTCAACCAAATAATGGGACATTCAGTGAACGTGTCACATTATTATATCTGGTCATGTAAAATGGCTTTATAATCATCATACTTCATGCTTTGATCTGCTGACTCTCACATGGTAGCGGCTCCATACCATTACAGACAATACAGTCTTTATAGGACACCCAACCAAGGATGGGGGAAATTATCTCCATGACGTTTACTCATATGTCAGCCACTTTAATCCAAAGCAAGAAATTCCATTCCTTATGTTTACGCAATCATACCTTCAGTAAACTCAATGAGATGCACTTTCAGTACAATGTGAGTTTTCAACAGTATGGTTGTTCTCTGGGTATTGACCCTACAACCTTTGCACTGTATTACTACAAGAACAAGTATGTGCCTTCTCTGTACTCGGCTACATGCAGGTGATGTCACCACACCATGCCGACCTCTTGAGGTTTAGGGAACAGCCTGAGGTTAAGTGAATTGCAGAAGAGTTTACGGGCCACCCTTTGTGATGCTTGAACCCGAACTCTTTGGGTTGCTAGTCCAGTTTTGTAACCACTGAGCTACAGCACCCTACTAATTTATCCCATCTTAAATTTTTGGGCAAATGAATGCTAAATATCTTGCTTGAGGGCAGAACGTCTGTCTGTTCATGTTAAATTTAACATATGAAAAGCTGAAAGATGTATAGCAACATGTAGGTCCCCCAGCAACTGTTACATTTTCTAGTGCTTGTGGTGCTTCAAGGGTCTCCAAAAGTAAATATTACTCAAAGGTGGTGTAAGCAAATGTGGTGGTGAAAACCAATTTTTTGGGCTTTTTATATGTTTATGTGGTGTTTTAATATGCTTTAAGACAAACCATGTGCAACCATCGGTCAACCCTGATGAGTATTTTAACCTTAAAACTGCGGTTTACAAAAAATGGTCCCAAAAGCAGTGTTTGAAACCATCTATTTTCCATGTCACAAACATGTTTGGATAAAATAAATATATCATTTTTAATAAAATAATCAGCTACAAGGGTACTTTACAGTTCTAAAATTATTTCAATATTCAGTAATTAATAACGAACAAAGAATGCATGTGCTATTGAAATGAATAGGAATGCTAACAGATATCCCTCTACAGGTATTAAACAGCTTTGCTGCCTGAGACCAGAAACAGCACCTGCTTGTAAATCAAGTTCATGACAAAATAGACATTGCCTATTTGGCATACAAGATCAAACGTCGCTTCGGGCAACGAGAGCCTTATTTACACCCAGCTACACAGCCTACAATACTTAAGAATGTGGGATAAGATCTAAATATGATATTCTCCCCCAGGAAATTCCAAGGTCGATTCTATAGAATCCCCTGATGCGCATCTGTGATCCAAAGACTACAAACTACAAAGACTAAACCAAAAACAATAGGAAATGCCGATTATTAAAGCAAAATCTGTCAAAAGAGACTGTTAAAAAAAATTATATTTTTGGCCCCTTCCAACTGGACGCATTTTGTTGTCATACTATAGACAAGCAATACAAGCAAAGTAAAAAAAAAATAAAGAAACAGAAAATAAAGAACAGAAGCTTTGAGACCTCCAGTGGGACCTTCACAAATCCCCCATAGGCTTATAAAGACTTCCCATTATCCAAAACAATGTGATCCACAGATCCAACTTCATCTCCATATCTAATAAAGGTAAGACAACTGTGATATATTCTATAAATATGCTCAAACAAATACTTTATAATTCTACACTAATTTAAACTAATTCAGTTATCATTCGGAACCCTTGTGAAAACTAAAGTGAACAGTCAGTCAAAGAATGTGCGTGTTAATTGTGAATGTCGACTATACAATGTAATTTGTGGCCATTTTGGCTAGCTGTAAAGATAAATGTCACTTTCAGCACACATACAGGCCTACGGTGAACATGTCACCTCCACTCTTCTCACTGATTACACACACACGTGCACACACACACACACACACACACACACAATTAGCTTTATGCTGAGACTGAGTCTCTGTAATGTTATTCAAGGAGGTGAACTGGTTATTACATCACAAAGACTGCAGCTGAGTGTATTATTCTGTGAATAGAATCGTGGGTAGAAAAGGAGACAAGAAGTAAAAAGAAACAGAGAAACGGAGAGAAAGAGAATTGTTTTTTTCCCAAATTGATCAAAGTACTTTTAAAAGGTTTTGGGAAGAGTTGGGAAAGAGTTAAGATTTGTTGCAACGGCACATTCGATCTCTGAGTGTCACATTCGGAGATTCAGAGGGTAAAAATGAACTAAAAAGACAGCCGTAAAACTGCATTCTTTTCTGCTCCATGAAAACAGAAGAGCCCTGGCACTTTTCCACATTATTTGTAAAGGAATCCCAACACAGGAGAGGGAAATATACGCCTCATACTTTTGTAAATGAATGGAAGGCCTTCACTAAGGTTATAAAATAATAAAAAAATATAATTATAAGGTTATTCATAATCTTACACAACCAAATTTATTTGAACTACATATATTATAATAAAGGTTTGTTAACTTTGCAGCTTATTCTGGTATGTTCCATTTACAGTACTTGCTACTAGGTGCCTCAAACAAAACCCTAAATATTTTTAAGGGATCCTTTTTCCTTAAGGGAATTTTTGTGAATCTGGTTATTATTTCTCAGTCAGAAGCACTTATTGCATTAGACTGGTAGCCTATAAACACAACTCGTCCTGGCGGACCAATAAAAACCTTTGCACCCTCACTTCACACAACATAATCTAGCACCCAGCCAATTAGATGACTGGCAATTAAAGCCAGTTCTTACATTTTTCTGTGTGATCTGCGCCAGGCGTTCAGTGAATGGACAGCCTATGAGTGTCTAATGCTAAGACTAGATAAAACAGCAATACCTGTAAGGTAATCCAAATGGTTATTAAATCTGAAGTGGCTCGTTGCACACTTTCCTGTTCCAGACCGAAGAGCCAGATGGAGCTCTGTACACACTGTACAAATGCGACACCCATTGACTACTGCCCAAACACACACACATACATTTTTTTTGGGTAGGTGTTGGAGAAGTTACTGCCCCCGTATTCTCTCCTGCTGGGGGTCTCCACAATCCCCCTGCTGAGAAATCGGTCAAAATGCCAGCGCGGTCCCACCTGGGAGAAGCCAACCCTGTGGCACCTGACGGGCCAGCGTCAGTGTCACGCCAGGCCCGAGGCATTCACCCCTGACGGGAACACAATGGTGTGCAGCCTGCCGGCGGGCGCAGGGAGGTACAGATAATATTGTTAATCATGCAGAATGGCAAACAGGCCTCTCAGGACAAAGAGGGATTTCTGCGCAGCGATCAGAAAATATCTCCTCTCCTATTTTACGCCATTTCTCATCATTTAAGCACAGAAAATTTCATTTCGCTATTTTCCACCTCACAGCGTCCATCAGCCAAGGTGTTTGGTTCTGATATACCAGAATGGAGAGTTTTGCCTTTTACGGCAGGGTATGAATCACAGGAAAAAAACCCGCCCCCCTCCTCAGCCCTCGTTCTTAATCAAACTCAGGCAACAATGAGTGCACATTGCTCCAAAATCTCCACATTGTTTTGCTTCTGTTTCCATTCGTCTGGATACTAGCAGATATTCTACAGAAGTGGTTTGTAAAATGAGATAAGCACATTTCATTCTCCTACAAGCATGTTTAATTTCTCATATATTTTAAAGAGGCTAAATGGCCCCATCTGGGTTTGCAGAGCATCATCTACTTGTGTTTCATATTTTGCGTCGCATCCCATTAACATCACATTAAAAAAAGAAAAGACAGTTTAATCTTTATATATGCATAATAAATAGAGGTCTGTATCCTTACCAGTGATTCACAATGCTCCACGAAAAACCCAGGGGGATTATGGGTAAGATCAACTTCTGTAAACTGTGTTAAAATGGCTTTTGAAACTTTTAAAAAGCGACAAAGTAGGCGCTTAACTTATTCTAAACTTGTTGTCAAGGATGTTAGCTGAAAAAACAGCAAGTTCAATAAATTCATACACTGAAGTTGTCATCTTTAAAGTGCTTTTATAAAACTAAATTATCAAGGTTGTGATGACCTCATCACGTTTTGCAGATGTTGTGTTAAAAATATATTACCTATACATAAAAGAGGAAGGTCGTCTTTTGATCTCTGCAAGCGAGAGTGAAAGAATTGAGTTTGTAAATTGTTTTTGGTGAAAGGGGTCAGAGCAGAGGCGTATTAATGTTACTGGGTTGAAGGTACACTTTTAATAAGTTTTAATATTTTATTTTAATGTGCTGTGGTCACAGTTGTTCTATACAAAAGGTTGATTTAACAGATTGTCATGTAACACATCTAACACTGATAAAATCCCTCCTAATGATTTCATAACCATAAGAAAATTCTGTTTTCACATATGTTGCCATTGAAATTTCCCGCATGTTATATACATTGTGTCCCCAATGCCACAAATGACAGGGCGCATTAAGGATGAATGCATGCTTTAAAAAAAGGTATTTTTGTCTTGTTTTCCAGTAAAAGTAGCACAAAAAGGGAAAAGCAGAATCACAAAAGGTATTAAGATTTGCTTTTAGACAATATATTGTGAATTAAACTTCTATTCTTCTTTGGCATCTTTATTACGCTTTATGCTTAAAGCAAGAAAGAAAAATATATTTCCACTAACGTAAGAAAAACAAGCCTTAATTCAACAGAAATATCCTTACAAAACAGTTTTCCCAACTGAATGTTTAGATGCTTTTACTGGAAGAGAAGAGTATTTTATCAATATCCCCCACCTAAACATGGAGACGCCTGTAACTCTTATAAACCCAAACCAAGGCCAGCGTCTTTGTGTCCGATTCTGTTCGAGCTGTGCGGTATAGACCGAGACTGCTGCTGCTGGCAGACACCGTGGGCCGCAGATTGAGCAGCCCTGGTACATCTGGGGTGTGATTGGAGCAGGGAGCTGAGCAGAGGATGTGTCACAGACAGCACTGCATCACAGAACCCCACTCTTTTACACCTGACAGCATCCATATTCATGTGCCTGGACTCCATCCTTTGCCAGACGTGGTGAATGTAGCCCGCGCTCCCCAATCAGAGATAAAGGCGTGCTCGCTAAAAAGCTGGAACGCTTTCTGCAGATGGTCGCTCTGCCATGATATTTTATGTGTGAAAAGGAGAGATGCTGAGATTTCCCATTTCTTTCTGTTTTTAAAGGTGTCTTTCTCCTTTGAGGTATGAGTAGACAGGTGGACTGCAAAGATCTTACATTCTTTAACTGTTGTGTGTATTGTTTTGAGTGGTAAAGTACTTTATCCTTTCAAGTCCTTTATGTTCAACTCAAAGTTCATAGGTCATGTGAGAGTGTAAAAGATGTGGCAGCACTGCTCGGCTTTGGCCCAAAAAGCAGCTTTAACATTTAAAAGCTGAAATGAATGATTTTCAGCTGAGGTTTACCTACCAGTAACTGTGGTGATTAAATGGGTAATGTGAGGTTGAATGCGGCTTGCCACATTTCCTGTACTTTCTCCATTACATCTATTTTTTATTACTCTATGATCTCCATAGTTTTTCATGTAATGTAAAGTAAAGTAGTGTTCCTGTAGTTCAGTTGGCAGAGCATTGCGCTAGCAACGCAAGGGTCGTGGGTTCGATTCCCAGGGAGCACATATAGTGACGAAATGTATAACTTGAATGAACTGTAAGTCGCTTTGGATTATATTATACGAGACAACAGATATTGCTCTCCTGTAGCTCAGTGGTTAGAGCATGGTGTTAACAACGTCAAGGTCATGGGTTTGATCCCAGGGATTGCACATACTTAGAAACAATGTATAGTATAATGCAATGTAAGTCGCTTTGGATAAAAGCATTTGCCAAATGCATAAATGTAAATGCTCTTCAATCTCAACTTTTTTACAATCAACCATTTTCCCTTTCTGACAAATACACATGGCCAACAAGCCCACCAAACAAAGCAAGATTAGGAATAAGGACCTCCAAAAACACGTCTGTGTTGACCTTAAAAATGAAGAGCTGGCCGCAACATCTGGTTTATCAGCTGTATACTATGCATCAACAGGCAGAGGGACACACTGGGACAGGTTTGGTGGCTGCCTTTGACAGCAACAGTTAATTTTTAACATAATCAATTTATGTGGAGCTCCATAATAACCATCTGTGTGCTTCATTGGAGACTGAGCTTCTGAGGAACGATGCCTTTCTTTTCAAATGTGTCGGCCAGTAGGAAAACATGTCCAGTTTTGCCATATGGAACTATACACACTGTGTGGGCTTTTCTCATGTGAAACTATCCAGTCGCTTCCTGTATTTGAAAACTTTAAACTAACAAATGCAGATTAAATTGCGACTGCAAAAATATAAATGTCTTGTGTTTTGGTATGGCGCAATTTGATGTCAAAAATAGGAGCACCTTGCCGGTGTGGCCCTGGCCTCTAACAAGGTTACTCCTTATGGCAACTTGTGACACACACCCTCTCCCTCACCTTTGGTGTCAAAATGTGGCAAGGAACGTGCCACTCACGCGATTACGGATTTGCCTCTGTGAGCCAATTACACCGAGCCTGTCATGACTGAATGCAAAGAGCAGCTTGTGTACAGACGGAGGCAGAGAATAGCATGCGACCCCAGCGCATGCTATTAAAGTGGCAGGTATAGCAGGGTAACAGCTAACATCTCAGCACACTTTGACCTTTACCAAATATCCAAAGGTGAAAGAGAACTTTCCCAGAACAGGAAACCAAGCCACATGTGATTAAAATGAACATGTGATCGTGAGCGTCATGCCCTTTCAGGTGGGTTTTAAATGCAATTTATTTTTATTTTTTGATAATTAAATTGTGTGATTATTACACTATTACACTATTACATTATTACACTAAACAGCTTTGTATAGGTTACCTGGTAGCATGTGGAGCTAGCACCACAAGGTCATGTGATTGATGATCTATGGAATGCCTGTACATTTTATATAGCTAAACTCACTATCATTTCTCTGGCTAAATGCCACTGATAAATGGTTAAAAGAAAATTAATCATTTGAAAAGTAGCAGGATTGAAATCAAACACAAAAGTCTATTGTTGCTTTGCAGTTTTACCATGCTAACAGACTCATAATGACCTTGACAAATTTAATATTAAAGCCCCTTCAGTGATTTCGTCACAATTTTTATGTTTTCGCCAAATGTGACACTCGAGTGCCGCGTGTCCTTGTAAAGCCTGCAAACACACTTTCCTTTCCCCCTAATTGACATGCAAAGAATCCCAGCAGCTGGGAGGCTCTCTGTGAGCCCCAGCACAACCCTGACCACCTGGACATAATAGCCATCAGCTGCCACCATCACCAGTACACTCTGTCGTCAACACATTACAATATTCCTCTCTTTTATTTATCTCACAAGGACTGCTGCCATTGTCTGTCCTCTCTTGGCTGATTTCCGACAAGCGAGACACATTTTCGGAGTTTGATTACTTGTCCGCAAACCGAATGCATTTGAATGCGAGACTCCAAATATCAGATCCTACACACATCATACAGTGTATCTCATTCCTTTAAATGGAGCAATTATTGTCTCTGTTTGTGTGTAAACATATTGATTTCCTTTTTCTCATCCACCACGTAGAACCTGACACATTTCCTCCTCATCTTTAATTCAGGAATCACTTTTGCTCTCCGCTTTCCAATCGGAATCCTTTGATTCCGCTCCTACTTCTCAATTCTTTATGGAACTCTGCATTTCAAAGAGTTTGCTTTCTTATTCAGAGGCAAATCGCAGGCCAAGTCTTCAAATGAAACTGCCCATCTGAGGTTATCTGGTTTCCGCAGCAGTTTGCTCATCTTCAATTCAGGTCATCCTCAACTGCACAAGGGGACATAAAAGCCAGCACGGCCACGTCTTGTGATCCCGGTAAGCCTGGCTGTTAAAAGGCTTGATCAGCCAGGCTTCCACCTGGACTGCTTGACCCTGGCACGAGTGCCAGAAATGCATATAAAATGGCAAAGAAAGCAGCAGAAGAGATTGCGCTCGGTCTCGGTGCTTTTTAAGAATGTAGTAAAAGTCTATTGAAAACACAACATAAAATTACAACGTAAAATTCTGCCCCTCTGATGAAGTTCTCCACAATTTCGCCCTATTTAATTTTATGCATTTGGCAGACATTTTTCATCCAAAGTGGCTTACAGTGCAAACAACAGGAAAACTCTTAAAATAGGAATTCATGAAAAAGGAATTCCGGAAACCTTCAATGTTACCATAAACTGGCTTGACTGCAGTATTCTTTGCTATGTTGATGCATTTCCTATTGAAACAGGAAGTTGTGTCAGGGAATATCAAAGGGACGGCCTATTTTAAAACAGTTGATAGTCTTTAGTTTGTCACAGAACACAATTAGAAGGAGGTATCAGGAGAAAGAGCACAAAAATAGACAAAAAATGACTGATGCATTATGAGTCATCAATCATTTTAGTTTGTATTTTAAAAAGAGAGAGATTGTAAATTTAAAATGTGTGAATAATGTTGTAGAAGAAACTAGCATACAGGTTAAAGCTGTTAGCCTCAAAGCGAACACACACGACCCAAAAGCCTCAAACCTCCATGATGACTGCACTTGACTTGGATGTCCAATAATGTCCTTTTCAGACAGACAGAAATTATTAGGGTTGATTTCTATCTTTCTATTACATTGATGGCCTCTGTGTATACCTCTAACATGTGTTGACCCAGAGGCTATGGTGTGCAGTGCACATCTGGCTGGAGCGATGCCTGAATGGGTTTGCCTGGGGTGGGACACCAGCTGAGGGTGCACATATGAAGCCAGGCTTGTGGAAATGCTTTGTGTATTATAAATAAGGACCTTAATGGAGACATTGGCAGCCGCACTTCTCTTGTGCACAAGGCCATTGCTTTTCCACCTTTGGGCACATATGTAGTATAAAGTGCAGCGCATGTTTGAAAGGACTGGTTCTATTGTTAAAGCAAACAATATTAAACTAGAATGTATATGCTGGTGTATGTGTGGGAGATAACAGTAATAATTTCATTTACTATCGATTTTTTTCCATTCTATAAAACCTGCCTTAGAGAATATTATTTCAAATGCACAAATATTGGATTGAGCAGCTGAAAGTTTGCTTGTTTTGCTTTCTTTTAAAATATGTAATCAATTTCTTCTAATTGTAAGTGTTAGTGGTAGCACAGTTCATTAGTACACACTATCTGTGTGGTTTTATTAGACAGTTTACTAAAACATGTATCTACAGAATCTGTAATAAACAACATGAAATACAACTTGAGTTCTCATTTTGCATTTCACATCTTTTCACCATTATGACTGCTAACGTGATCATTAAAGTAAAAAAATAAATACAATTCTGTTAACTGCTTCCTTATCATGGCTAGTAACAACCTAACGTTAGTTGCTCTAGACAAATAAGCACTCAGTTTTGTAAAAAAGGCACAATTTATAATAAGCCTAATTTACATAGAAAGAAGGCGAGCTTGTGCTTAAAAAATGACAATGACTTCACCCAAAAACAATGACACAAAATTCACCCATCACGTTCTAGAGTTTCTAAAGGTAAAACGACCTATTCTTAACCAAAAGCACTCGCACCAGCATCCATGTTAATATATGCATAGTGCATGCGCTGCAACACAAGGCTACCCACCGCAAATAAAAGCCCACAGACACGAAGAGACAGCCGGCATTTGCTGTGTTTGAGGAATTTGGGGATTCGATAATTTCCTGTTCTCTGAAAGGGATGGCAGCACCTGGTCGGCACAGCTGTACTTCATTTGGAGAGCAATTTGAACAGCGGAGAGGGAGGCAAGAGGAGCGCCTGCCTTGTCATTAAGGGCTGTAGAATGGCCTCTGTTTGTTAGACACATGGCACAGAGTTAATGCTTTTGAATGAGGAGACGGCCGCTGTTGATGCTGTCGTGAATTTCTCCTAAGTGTTGGCAACATCTAAAAAGCCACTCCAACAAAAAGAGAAAAATAACATTTCCAATTTTTCTCGTCAGCAAGTGTTTTACACGTTAATTATGAAATAATGTCACACATGAAAATAGTTTCTCAACGAAGTTGGTAACATCACTCAATCTTTATTGCTCACTGGACCTGTTTTTACAGTTTTATGTTTTGCTGCTTTGACACACGCATAGATATGCGCAATAAAATACTCTTTCCATTGATCATAAGCAGAATCTAAAAGAGGGGAAATGATTTCAAAGCCACACCAGGACTAGGTCGATTTGGCGGTTAGCATCCCGTCTCTCTGTAAATGATGTAACTGATTTTGACGCGCACATGTGCGTGGTGATGGGGGAGGCAAAGTACGATCAAAGGGGAGTTCTTTATCGCCACATCAGAGATCTCTGCGGCATTTTGTATTCTACCAATCTGTCCAAACAGTCTGACAAATTCCTGTGATAGGGAGCTAAGTTATTTCCTCTTTTATTCAGCCACAGATGGGGTTAGAAGTACTAAAGTGCGACAGGAAAACACAGATCCGCAAAGGTGAAAAAAGCTGCTGCAATATGGAGGGATTTGGAAGAGAGTAGCAGTCTGAAGGAGGAAAAGATGGTATATGTTTTAAAAAACAACGTTTTTACAAAAAACATTTTTTTAACATTTCTGCTGAACATTTCTGCCGAACACAGGCATGACTTGTGATGCATCTATCACATTTCAGAGATAGAGATCCTTTTCTCTTAATTTGTTACCTCAGCTTTTGATGTTGTTGTCATTTCACATTGCTTTGGCATCACAGAGAATCATAACTTTCAAAAAAGAAGGTTACTTAAAGGTGAGGTGGGTCATTTCTGCATCACTAGTGTCACTAAACAGATTTGCAAAATGACATACTCTATATAAGCAGGTTTCACAAACACTCTTCTCACCTGCCATTGGTCATTTAAACAAACTGTCCCGTTCCTAACTCACACTATTGGTTGATGTCTGGTTGATGCCATATATCCACAGTTTTATAGTGTTTCCATCAGTTAACATACCAATTACTCACTTATAATTAACTCTGCCTAGAGTAAGATAGGAGAAATATGTAGGAAAAGAATTTCCTTTATATTTGTGCAATATTTGTGCATTTGAACATCACCTTTAAGCACTGGGTGGTGCGAGTTTCATTTTCCTCACACATGCAGCTGTTTTCATAAATAATAGCAATGGGACACCATGGATCCTCATCATGGGTTTGCAGCCCCCTGAGGAGGCCAGTACAGCATGCTCATTGTTAATGGTAATGTTAGTGCATCTGCAGGCAGTGTGGGGAGAGTGATCAGAGTCAGAAAAGGGGGGGGATTGCACCTGCCAGGTGGAGAAGTGTTGGAAAGCTCCATCATCAGCATCCATGAACCCCACAATGCTGCGCTGCTGCTCTGATGAATCAGATATGCATCAGTCATGACGTACATCTGCATTGTCTTACTGCAGGACAGACGCACATTCGCACCCCATATCCATCCACACCTTTTGATCCTGTCATCTGCTCATCCATTAGAACTGTTTCCAAACTGTTTCCATGCCTGTATCAGACATTCCAGTATCTGTTTTTGTCTCTGTAACAATGACGTTGAAGGGACAGTTTAACTAAAAATGAGTAATGTGAATAAATAACTTTATTAAATAATTTACTTACTCGCATGCTGTTTCAAATCCCTATGTCTTGCTATTGCTGTTTAAAAAATAACTGCTCAAGTCAGTCTGAGCTGTTTTTTGGTTTGCTGGTTTTAGAGGCTGGTTTTGGGCATTTAAGATAAAACCTGTTACGCATGTAAGCATAGTTTAAAATGATTTTTTTCAATATGGCTGGCAGGAAGTCTAGACTGTTCTTTCTCATACCATGAAAGTGAATGGGATACTGGAGCTATTAAGCTCCAACAAGGACAGAAAAGTCCAAAAACAGTAGTTCATGACTTAAATTACACTATATTCCAAGTCTTGTCATGTGTAAATGAGATTTGATGCTTCGATGAAAGGCAAGATGGTTACAGAATTTTCATGTTTGGGTGTACTGTCCCTTTAAATACATCAACGCATTGCTAACAGTATTCAGAAACATAACAGACACACAAACAAACAAACTACCTCACAGCTGTGTGGAAACTTTATTCTGTTTAGTGGTGTGGCACACGCGCCTCAAGGGGCTATGAGGATATGGAGATTTGGGTCATGGAGGGCGTTTGGCTGCTCTCTCCCTCCTGTCAGATGCCTCGCATCCAGACCACGAATGTGTTTGAGTGTGTGCATGTGTGGCATGACCACAGCCCGTCTGCAGCAGATGCGAGGCCCTCATGTCAGAATCAGGCGATGGCACGGCAGTGCTACAGAGCCCGATCATACCTCATTGAGCCGTTTCCCCCTTAGCAGATGGTGCGCTGCTGCAGGCGCTCCTCTTCCTGATAATTACCAGCCTTTGCCACAGATGGAAACGTCAGTCAGCCCTCACAGGTCCCGGTTCCTGCCATTGCCTCCATCCACCGCCCCTCTCTACCTAGGCAAGGCACTGCCAACCTTCACCATGTGCTTTGTGACTGCTGACTAGGCAGACAACAACAGCGAATAGACACCTCATGCATATGCATGCTGAGATTGTAGGTACACCGAAAGGCCTCCATGCGGTTTGGTAATTTTGGACACCAGCTTACCGTTTGCACCATCTCTATCACCTAGGCCCTTCAGTAATGCTTAGTGCCTTTTAGCCTAATGTGAAAAGCGAAAAATGAAGAGCAATACTGATGCATCGCTAGTTTGCAAGGGGCATATTTAGTAAATTGGGATAACTGTGTTTGCAAAATGGATTAATTCTAACAGATGCTGGGACAAACCCCTACTTATCTGTGATAAGGTGAGCAGATGTCCCAACTTGGCACAGGCAGGCAAAGAGTTTTATTACTCTGCATCTAAAGTATCCCCGGAGATGCTACACACAGCAGCCGCACATAATCTACCTTAGCTGAGAACAAGACTTCAGGGTTTGCGTTGTTATTTGCTTTGCCAGTGTATTTGTGCGGTAATGTTTATTGTGTTTAAAAGTTCAAGTAGATTAAGCCTGACTAATGCTCTAGTGCAGAATTGATTTAGTGTGTAATAGATAATCTGACAGGAACTGTAACTGTGCTACTTTATATTTTTGAAGGCCTGATGCAGATAATAATGATAACCGTTTGGTTTTCTTTCTCCATCTAATTATTTATTTAATTAAATTAGAAATTGATTAAAAATGTATTAAATAATGTGCAACCTCACAGCACCTAAATACATATAATTATACATATGACGGCCTTATTAACTTAATATATCATAACCATATATATCGTCATCGTGTCAATCATATAAACCAAAAAATTAATACATTCATAAAAATATTGACAAATATGTTATTTGTCTTTCCAAACTAAGAAATGTTATTTGCTTAAACTATTACAGAAATGGGGAAATAGTTTCCAAAATATTCACAGATTAGTTGTGCAACCAAATTATACATACTACATAATATGATATCTCTGGCAGCCACCTGGCATCTAAAGCGATCTAACACAATGAGAAAAATGAACATGCCATGAAGACTAATAAACAAAATGGCTCTGAATTTACGAGGTACCCGCGGAGAGCTGCTCAATGCAAGCTTCACGTGCTATGGGAAACCACAGGAAAAGTGGAAATGACTCATAGGTGGTATGTAAGAAGATAACTCACAATGAACTCAGGTAATGCACTGTGCATTGTTTCATTGTCTACTGTTGCAGTCTGGTTGCAGCACATACAGTAGGTGTTGATCCATACACCCCAGGAAAACTATTAGACTGAGTCAACTAATACAGTGTAGACAGACTCTTCAAGACACACTAATATTTAACAAAATCTAGTTTATATAGATAAACACACTTCTAGGGTTTATTTGCTTACGAATACCTCGGTTTTTAATAAATTATTAACATATTGGAGCAAAAAAGTCAGCTTTACAATCTTTTAGACTAAGTAGACAACAATATACTACGTAGACTAAGTATACTTGATTATACAGTGTATACAGTATACAGTGCCTTGGTTCAGTTTGTAAACCACTTTTTAATTCCTGTGATTTCTAATTTATAAAACGGCGATATGACATCTGAACTACTAAACAAACAACACAGGCTCATGTATATTTCAACGAACAAGGTACAAATGCTGCTTTAAAACCAGCACAACAGTGCATAAAACAGTTTAGCAAACAAACTTGCGGAGTGACAACTGATGCAACACGTTAGCAACACACATTATAGTGAAAACACAACATGCCAATAGTGGAACCTGTTCAATTCACATCCCACCTCAAAGATGTAACCTTATTATTTTGAATATCCTGGGGCACAAAAAGTTTATTCAAATTTCAGGGATAGCTAATTTTTCCCAAACACCTTACTAGAGATGCTAATTAGTTGCATCAGAATTTACATGTAGTATTAATGCGTGAACTGAAGATCGGTTTAGTGGTGAGCAAAGCTTTTAGTTATTTATTCAACTAAATAGTTATTTATTTATAGCGATTTCATGCTGGTAATGTGCTACTTGTATGAACACATCAACTTATGTGTATGAGTATTCCTATGAAAGAGGAAGATCATATTAAAATATACTTTCAATAAACATATATAATATACAAATATATAGACTCAGACATGGACTAACCAAGAGCTACACAAGGGTGAAGGTATAAACTAAAACAAGACACAGGTCAGACTAATCAGGAAGCAAGGAAACTCAATGGACCATAGAAGTAAACTAGGGACCAATTAAAATGATAACGAAGAGGAAAGCACCAAGACTGACACAAAAACTGGATGATTTGCATTAAGGTTCTTTTTAAACAGTGGAGTAGCTTCCAGTTTTATGGAGATAAAAGTAGTTTTGCATTTTTAATGATTTTCTTTTAGAATATTTTTGGTTTATGCCTTTTTATGTGATAAGTGACAACTGGGAAACAACCTCAGTCAAACGGGTTATGCTAATCTCTGTGTGTCCTCTTAGCAAGAGCCCCGGAAATGCACCACATACCTTTAAATCAGCATTAAACTGCATTTACACCTTTACACATTTATACTCATTATTACACTGCATATGACAATCTAGCTATACTAACAACACGTCTCTGTTAGATCTCTGTGTATATTTTTATGCAAATACATAAAGTGTTGAAAAGACACGGCAGTGAGTGTTTGAGGATGGGATGATGTGCTCTGTGTTCCTTCTGCAGCCCTGAATCATTGTGGAGCCTCATTTTGATTCCCACCCCATTATGCAGATTGTATGAGTTCAGATGGGGAATATAAGTGCAAAGGCCACAGCCCTCCTTTAAGCCTGGCAGAAATTTGCACTTAAAAGCCATTTGTTGCAGACAATAGCACAGGTGCAATGTCCTTGACAACGCTTCATTTTCTCCTGCGAGGCAGAAAGTTGGAGTCACACCTGTTTGGTCTTGTGTTCCCTCTCACTCTTGTTCTTGCTCGCTCTCACTTAAGAAAGAGAGAGAAATGTGTGTCGCTCTCTTTAAAAAGGTTTCAAATGGTAGTTGATTGATATTATAGTTGAATTAAATAGGGATGGGACCTGTCGATGCAATATTGTATTTGTTTTCTCCTTTGTCCATGTGGTAAACAGTGTTTGGTATCACTTTGTATTAGGTGTCTTTAAATACTGTGTATTTACATAAGAGAAAAGCATTGTAATGTAATACATTGTATTTACTATGCATATATGTGTTATTCTGGTAGGGGTATTTTGGGTTAGGAGAGTGTAAGAGGTGGTGTTTATGTTAGGGTTACGGTAAGAGTGTATACATGAATATATATATTATATATATATATTACAGTTTGACATGTATGTACACAATAGGACATTGTGCTACATTTATGTAAGTACATAAGTACATAGTTAAAGACACCTAATATAAAGTGGGAGCGGGTATTTACTTAGTAGATTTACACTCTACTTTTACATCAGTAGAACCACACAAGTGCAGGTGTTTGACTCTGTGCCACCAGAGCAGTAGGATTGACCTCTGCTTCAATCTGCTGCCCGATAAAAACATCACCTGACTAAAATCATATTTTATGATGTAGATTAATTGCTCCCCAGTTTGCAGAATCTTGCATTTGATAGATTAATAACCGGCCATATGTTATTTGTAGCTTATTGAAAATGGGATGTGATTTTCATTATGACACTGTAATAGCGCAGTCAGACTCACTCACATTGATGAATAAGCATCGATTCATTCACTTTAGCTGAGATTATAAGCACAGTACATTTTAAAATAATCAAAAATGGAGATATTTTTATACGGTGTTAGGATTATTAAACCAAATCCTTGCATTTATTTTAAAAGTTCTCTGGCTTTTGGCCTGATGAGGGTTCCATGTAGATTTTCTCATGCAGGTTTATAACATTTTGATTGTTCTAATCGGTTCTGTTGTCTTTTGCAGTAAATTGAAGAGGCATTTATTTAAACTACACTGCTTTTAAAAAACTTTTTAACACCCTCATTAATAAGGAAATTCTGATGTAAAGTTGTAGGGGGGAAAAGTAGAGGACTGAACTGCCAATAGAATTGTTTATTTGCACATAATGTCTGTGTTGATTTAGCATCCGATTTACTTATAGAATTATCTAAATCAGGTACCAAGCTAATGTGCACATGAAATCTGTGTTAAATGCAATTTCTATGGCAAAATTCCTGATCTTGCAGGTCAATTCTAAGCACTAAGTTAATGCAACAGACTACCACGATCTTGCATACTTTAGAGAGACTGTACAACATTGCTCCACCACTATAATGTTGAAAGTCCAATACAACTATTACTGTTAAAGTACTATAACAAAAGCCATTGTGCCCATCTGACTTTATAGGCAGCAAAAAAACAGTAAACAGCATTTAAATTGTGAATAGAGAGAGAAAGTGATTAAGTGAGTGAGAGAAAGATTAAAGCTAGGTGACCTTGTTACCAGTTGGGCTGAGTCGGACAGGCTGGTAGGAGGTTTGTGTCTACGGGGAAGGACAGACAGATGCTCACTCTTTTTCCCAGGGTGAGACATCTCGCCCGGCACAGGCAGCAGACAATCTGGCCCTAGCAGCTGTAACCCTAATGATTACTGGTGGCGCTGCACCTGACCAGCTTAACACTCACCCAGCCCGCATGCACCCCCGGCCAGCCAGTCTCCTCTTTGACCTACAGCAGCTCTAAACTCTGTGAAAAAACAGACGCACACAGATGAGCACTGTAGTCTGAAGCTCCTTGCACAAGCAAGCGGAGTGAGGCGAGAAAGGGAAACAGAATCAGGGTCCCCTCCCCACGGATCTCCCATGATCCTCTCTGAGCTGTTTATCTAAATGCTCCCATACTGCTTTCCATTGGCCCAGGGGCCCTGACTCCATCTTTACCCAGCAGGCTGCTCTCTAAAGCCGGCTGATACAGTAGTTCCAGAGCTCCTACTCTGATCCCAGACCCTCGGTGGGAAGGGTTATGAGCGTTTGGGCTGGATTAATTACACGCTGTCCACTGAGAGGTTACGCTCATCTAGCTGACCACACAGTGCACTGCTAGTTTCGTCAACTTCAGCTATGGAGAGTGTAGAAAGTTTTATCATTGCTGTTAAAATTGGGGCAAAAGTATTTTTAACAGAATAGTGACCCCAAAACTACAAATTCATCCAAAGTCATTCTGTACTGATGCTTATCTGAATGGCGTTATGTTTTCAAAAGAAAATACACCAAAATAAAAGGTAACAAACACAAGATAGTAAATGGCCATAGAATTGTATAACAAACAAACCAAATTTGTCATTCATTCATTGATAGTCAGCCGACTGACTATCAACACTGACTATTCATTGATAGAATCAAACCACTGAGTCAGTGAGTAAAACACAAGACCTGGATCAGCTCAGTTCATTCACTGAACGCTACTGGACTCTATGGAGTACTTCTATCTTACTTTTTGCTTTATGTGAGGCTTGACAGACATGCCCACAATGAAGCGTCATTGTACAGAATGCCCCTTTTCTATTCCACTGAATAAAAACCAACAACACAAGGGTGAGCAAATAATGACTGAATTTTCATTTTAGTTTTCTCATTTTACCGTTTCTTTAATATCTGAGGAGTCAAATAAAACGCTTTTATACAAAAGGACACATATTTTCTCTGTAAAATTGGCCATAGAAATGGATTATTGAATAGATCACAATCACAAGAGGAAAAACACGCTTTGGACTCGTTCCGCACACTCAAACGTTCAGCAGCTAAGACCAGATGCGATCACTTCAAAAGGGGGTGCTAGTTAGCTGCTGTCAGAACTGCCTTTTGGCTTCACAGTAAGCGAGCAGATATCTGTGTGTAGATTAACCGGTGCACAGCACACGTCTTTAGCAAGCTAATTCTAAAACTTCAAACCTTTCAGGCACAAATCTGAATCTGTTGTCATAACAAGTACCTTTCCTCACTTTTAAAGCATCTCTTTATCCAGCCGTGCTGGTGATTTGCCTGAATAATCAGGATGTGATGTTTTGACAAAACTACACTGCATTACTAATATAACGTCTCAGCTGCTCGATAGCCGATATTCATGACCGCTGATGAAACGATTGGGGACTCAAGGCTTACTCATGCTTTGATATTCCAATGCATTCTCAAACAGAGTGGAACAGACTGCAGGGTACGTAAGAAATGTCTGGTGTTGTGTGGCGGCCAAGCCCACAGACTGTCTGCTGCTCTGTGTATCTGTCTGCTTTGGATAGCACATGTGACACAGACATTTGACAGTCATTGTGACAGGACACTTTTCCAACACTGCTCTGAGAACAGTTTTTATTTTGCCGTATTTACATCAAGCCAGGCCGGCTTCTTTCAGCCTCTCTCAAAAGCAGGGTTGTGTGTTGTTGTCGGTAATGTCAATCTGTCACCCTTGACAACCGTGGTATTTACATAATGCTTTCTCCTTTTGTGGGTTAAACAGGCAATGTGAACATATGGTACACTGATCCAAAATATAAATCTTTATCATGGCACTCTGTGTCGTGCTGAGAACAAACCTAAAATCAACCACAACACATAAAAATAATAATAAAAATAAAATAAAATATAAGGAAAAATGGGCCCCATAGTTTCATGTGTTTAGTTAACTGTAAGATTGTTCAGCTGAGAGATCAAGATCAAGGGCCTTAATTTAAATGGTAATAACACTGTCCAGAGTCCAGATGCTGTTATTAATATCCCTGTATATTTCCAAACTCTCACTCTTCCAGCGGTATCTTTTATTAACATAATCCCTTTCCTGGCTCTGAATGCAAAGACATTGCCCATCAGTAACCTCTATAAATAGAAGCCCTGAGAAAACAAGGGGTCCTTTGAATGAATTCTGAGAGTTGCATTTAGAAAATTACATGAAACCCATGACCAATGTCTCTGCAGTCAAAACTGGCCTTTACTCCCATCTGATGCTATAGTGGGGTATAGACAGGGGTTCAATTGCAAAGTTTGATATTGGAGGTAGAGGATTTTCATAATTGGAGGTGAAATCAAACATGACCTCCGAACACCACCCAATTCATCCAAAAAGCATGAATGCATATTTCTAAGCACTTTTATGATGGACATCAAGGACAAGAGTAACATAAAAAGGTAAATATAAAACAAACACACATAAACACATATGAACATTATTATTTTCAGAGGGGCTTGTTGGTCTAGTGATATGAAAACTGCATCATGTGCACGAAGCGCCAGGTTTAAAACCTGCTTAAACCGAATGTCGTGAATTTGGGGAGAGAGATGTCCAGTTAAAGGAGCAGTTTAACCAAATTAAAATTTATTGAAGAGTTGTACTCAGACAGCAGACAACACTTGATACATTCATGTGTGATCACACAAAGCAAATGATGAATGCACACCTATTCTTACGTGTAGTCTCACTATATACCCCCTAGGTCACGTACACCCTGCTGGAGGTTCCTTATTTTGGGGTACGGTTCCCCTTTATCTGTTTGCCAGTCCGGTTCTAATCGTCCTTGCGGTTTATCCAAAATAACATCTTATGCCTGCTGAGCCAGTTAGAATCCCTTTTTGTTCGGTTCAAATAAACTGTTCTTTACCCAACTCATGAACTTCTCTAAAACAGTCTGGGACTGTGCATACACCCACTCATCATAAGACTGCACATACTTATTTGTTAATAGTTTATAATAGAGACAGAATCATCATAAAAATAAAATCTGCTTAGCAATTAACTCTGCAATGCTTTCATTTCCTTTTAAACTACATACGAAATATTTTTTACTATACTAAGTTTGTTTGTATATTTAATAATCTAAGTAAACTTGAAATTACAAATCAAAACATGTATATTAGGAAGTGGAGTGAGTTGTGTTTAATTGTGTTAATACACACTGTGTACGACCCATCCTGCTATAAATATGTATCATGCCTAAATTGAGCATGCACCTGCAAAATGAAATAGACTGATAAACTGTTAATCTTTTTGTTTTATTTTGGGAACTGGAGGTAGGAAAACTAAGTGTATAGATGGTTTATACCCAGCACTTGTCTGAATCAATAACTAAGGTTGGTTTATACATGGCCACCCTGTCCGTGGACAAATATCTACATACAGTATATCCACTTCACAAAACTATGACCAACATCCCAAAGAGGACTCATCTCTGCTGGCATGCTTTTTATCAGTGGCACCACTGCTGCTCATGTCATCCAGCGGTGCTGCACATTACCAAATTAGTCCCAGTATCAGATTTTATCTGCTGCTGCTGTGGCTGCCAGGGCAGGGCTGCTCTCTCCTCTCCCACCCCTTCACCAGCTGCAGCTTACTGAAGGATCCCAGGCCATCAATGATGATGTGTTGAGCCTCTACAGACTCCAGGAAAAGGCTCTTTTTTCCTTTAAAGGCAGCAAGCTTGGCTGTGATGTATTAAAACATACTAGTATAAATTCTATGTATATATTATGAATGCCAAGTTGGAATGATCTGGCTCTTATTGAAGTGATTTGAAAACAGAGATGGGAAACACTGGCAAGCGCTCTCATATACTTTATTTTCAACTGATAACAGATGTGTCTACTTGACCCTTCCTACAATGTATGACCAAAATGACTATGGTTGTCTGAACAAGCAATACAGCTCTGCGGAAATAAACCACTTAAGCCAGCCTAAGCTGGTTTGCTGGTCTTAGTGGATCAGGTTGGTTTATTTGGTGGTTGTGACATTGTGACTGAATACCATCTCAGAGTAGCTCCACAAGAGCCTGTGCTGCATACTTCAGATGTTAGTTCATGATTAGCTATTGGAGCATAGACTAGGGGTTAACAGGGCCACAGCAGGCCTCATTTCCCTTCATAGATTCCTAGAGCAGTAGGTGAGGGCACATCATGGGCCCATGGTGATGGCTGGCGGTAGTCAACGAGTGCAACCGACGAGTTGTGCCAACCTGAACTGAGTACTGCAATTTAAACATATATTTTTGGCACCATAATCCACATGTGCTAATAATGCTTGCCAAGGATTTTTCCTCTTCATACTGTAGCCCCCTCGTTCACACAACTACACACTCAGCACACAGTTATAAAAAAGATACACCGAGACTTTAGTAGAATAAAGATTAATCAAATCATAAGGTGTTTAATGTTGGATCAAAGTTTCAAAGAGTTGTGTTTTGGATATAAAACTGACACAAATAAGACAGTTGTTGACAGGCATCAACAGTATGTGTCAATGAAAAAGGATGTACAGTATAGCTCATGATTTGGTGTTGAATGAATTTAAAGTGAATCTGAATTTTGACATCTCTTCTGAGGAGACACATGAAATTACTCCATCCATTTAACCTCAATGCTGTCTGTGAAAAACAATCAAGATATTAAAAATATCTCATTTGTAACTTTTTCCTTCTTATCTCATGACCACCAAATTTCATCAACATTCCTGACGCTATACATTTATTTCACAAATGTTCATATTTAAACAGAATTTTATAAAATGAACCAACAAATAAAAATATTTGAACGCAATACCCATTTTTCCAGTTCTGTGAGTAAAACTAAGCCGCCAGTTTCTGTAAATTATCGATGGAACTACTGAATAGTTTATTTAAACACCATGGCCGAGTGTTTGTTCTCTTCACAAATGTATTTTCTGATATCTTGTGTAGCCTCAGGTGACTTTACAAAGCCCAAAAATAAATTGGGGGAGAAAGACTGAATCACACTGCTTCTTAAGCAACATTCACCTAACCCCAGGACACGCCAAAAGAAAATCTACCATAACCATGGAAACGCAGCACTTTCTTCACTAGGAACTTGACCTGCTCCTTCTATGAGTGGCTAGACTGCCAAACAGGCTCTTTCCCCCTTGCAACCCGCCACCAACACACCCCCAGCCCTTGTGGCTTCTGTCTCCACTTAGATAGCCCTCCTTACGGAAGAAATAGGGAATCCTCTGTAAGCTCCTATTAAATCTGCTACCGCATTAGGCCAGCATTGACTCTAATACTCATAAGATGAAAGTTGCAGCGCATGCACAAATTTACGTCCACAGAATTTGTGTGGGTAAAGCTGCTGTGATGTTGCTGTCGCAAACGTCTGTTTTTTTTCGAATAAAAAAAAAAGGCCAATTTATTAGTTAACTAATCGAATTAGCACGTAAACTGTACCCAAAAGCTCGGCTTTTCTGTGACGTTCTATTTCGAAGAAGAGCATAGAGTTTCCTTGGCATGCATCATTTTCACCTCCAAGCCCTTACGGAGAGCAGAAACCTAGGCTAATGTTTTCTCTGATGTGTGGAATTTTTCCGGCTAAACCACCCGTCTTGAGAGGGCCATACAACACAAAGTGACACATTAGAGGAACACGCTCCTGCCTTGTTAGTTAATGTAATGAAAGGCAGACAAAGCCGAGCCATTAGAACCAATGGGGATTTGTCTGTTGATAAGGCCTGACAGGGACGACTGTTTGGCGACTCTTTTCCCATGGCCCTTGTTAATAGATGTGAGTGGAGCCTGTCTCTCTTACTGCCCAGATACACACTTGGTAAGCAATTAAAACAGGATACAACCTTCAGGCAACGTCCCCACAACCCAGTCCCATTAAAAACAAACTGCATTTAACTCTATTACATCGTAGTAAGAATTAATAGCACATCTTTAAATGGGTTTTTCAAACAGTGAATGCGTTAATAATTTCATAATACATCATTTTCACTTTAGCACGACTTATGAACGACTGTTTTCATGCAAAGAGAGAGCTATTAACTGCCCCTCGTGACAGTAATCTTACCGATTTAGATCTTAGACTAATGAAAAACAATGATCTCAGTGGTACAGCCGAGCCAGCTCTATCTGGGTTTGCTTTCATTGATATCATTGTAAATGATGACAACACACTGATTGAAACATGATACGCTCATGTTCATTCACTGTATCTCACTGTTTAAAAGACTCTTAGCCTGAGCTGATGTCATAGGCTAATTAGCAAACAGTGTTACATCTCAAAACAAAACCCTTGTGGTTTGGCTCGATCACTCTCGCATCAGACTTGGAAACGAGTTTTCTGTCGTCAGGTGAGATGTGGGTCACCTCTATTCTTTTCTTCAAAGTGTAGCTACATAAAATGTTATGTTTCAAGAGACTACATGAGCTGTGACGGTTCATTTAAGAAAATCAAAGCAACATTTTGGACTTTCAAGTGATGGGGTAATAATTGCATTAGCGCACAACAGACCTGACATCACAGGCAGTGTTCCAAAACTTATAGGGCTGTCTTGCTGGTTACTGCCTGCATTGCCAGATGCCTTCAAAGGCAGCATACTAAATGAAATGGAACCTCATAAGTGACATATTTGGAATGCTTCAAATACACATAATACACAATATGTGCAAATATACAGCGTATGAGAGAAGTGACTTGCTTACAACAGAGTTTGGCACTAACATTATGCTAGGCTAATGATGTAAGACTCGCAATAAAAAATAGCAATAAAACTACACAGCACACACAAATTAAATTAGACGGAGCTATCACTTTTGAACAAACAATGTCTTAAATACAATTAGCCTAAAGCTATGCCAACAGCATTCATGTTTGGAGCATGTCAAGGATTCTTAAAGTAGCATAGGTAGGCACACTACCTAGTACACACTATGGTGTGTACTAATGTGTCCATCTGTATAAACACCATCAGCTTTTAACAATGATTTATTTCCTCATGTTTTAATCAAGACATGCAATATACAGTACATGCAATGTAATTATGCAGTTGCTATAAAACACCACACATTCAAACAGTTTCTTTAAAGCTTTTCTCACATTTTGAAACTAGAGTGAAACACTTCAACATATCCCAAATCTGTTGTGCTCTGTGCATCGGTCAGAACCAGTGAGGCCTGTACATGGCAGGTGCATTTCCTGTTTTTGTAATTAGAGTCAAATTAGGTTAGAGTGCTTTTTCAGGCTTTGCACTGAGGGCCACGGCTTTCTGCCCCTCCAGGCATGCAAACATGCACACACACACACACGCACACATACAGAATTACACATGACACCATGCTGACAGCCAAATGGTGGAAACCTCCACTATGGCTGCTCATGAAAAACCTGCACCTGGAAATTTCATACAACTATTTTTTCATAATTAAAGTTACCTCCATTTGTCTTCGACACAAAGCGACGACTGAAGTGAAAGGCGGACCCATATTTGCACAAAGAAAAGGACAGCCGTTGGTTTCGTGCAGGATGCTCCCCCTCCACCCCCACCCCCTTCTTTTTGTGTGTGCAAGCTTAATTGAACACTGATGGATTTACATTAATTTCCTGCCCACACCTGCTTCCTTTATTTCGCTTCAAGATAGCGCAGAAGAGCGATGTGCCTCCACACCATTATGACTAATGGACGACCACAGTGAGCAGGTTTTTGGAGAGAGGAGCCAGTCACCATAGTGAACTTCTCACTGCCATTCAATACGCAGCTGAAGCCTGGCAACACACAGACCTGGGAATTTCAGACATGTAAAGGCTCTCTGCCGGGAACACTAGTCCAATACAACTGCAGTGTGTTAGCAGGCTCTTGTTTGCGAGGAAAACGTGTGAAGATTGTGAGTAAAAGCAGAAGATATTTTGAAATGTTAATAAGCTATTTTGTAAGTCAGAAAAGGTTTTGTACTTTTTAAATGGATGCATTTTATACATCTTTTAAAGATAACAAATATTTCCTAAATTAAAAATTTTAAAGGAGGGCATTGAGGAATATAATACCTTCAGTGTAAAGTTCTAGCTTGTGTGACATGATCTAACCAAGTGAGAGATCCTTGTTGGTCCTGAAACAACATTAACCAATCAAATTTTAAGGATGAATTTAGGGCCTTGAATAGCATCATTTACCTCCGGGGTAGTTTATAGTTAAGTATAAGGTTAGTTAGCGCTTTTATTGTTTGATAGGAATGTTGTTATTTCAATAACAAAAAAAAGCTGATACAGGAATCTGTCCTACTTGATTAAATTCAATAGACTTTTTCCCTAATGTTGAATTGGAAATAAAATGAAACTATAACTCACAGTAAGAACATGTAATTTAGTTGCATCTTTGCATCTACTAACATTAAGCATAGACAGGGACCAGCTCTTTGCATTTAGTAATTTTGCACTTGGTTGTAATGGGTAACTGCACCAGTGGGAGGTGATTTCAGGTCTCCTTTACTGGGACGGGGCAGATCCCAGCAGCTGGAGCCTAATTGCAAACACTGAAAGAGAATTAGCGTTATCATTGATGATCATAATTACACACAGAATCTCCAGAGTATTGTTCTATTGCTCTCACAGTTCCTTTTACTCAATAATGTGTTTAACAGCTTCAGATAGCACAAACGTTACCTTTTAGAATCACAGAGCTATTGTCATTTACATGTGTAAGTGCTTTATGAGTGCACAGATGAACCACTGAATATTCCTAAAACATGCACATTCCTAAATCACTCCGCAAACGGTTTACAAACACCTAAGTGGCGTGACACGCTCTAACCCACTGTAAAGATATGGGTTGTTTTTTTGAATCAATAAAAATAAAGTTGGCATTCGTTTTGGACAGACTGTGCCAAGTCACACCATAACAAATAAGCAGATTCAATGTGTTAGTGCTGGATTTTTTCTTTCATTAATTTATTTGTTTCATTGTTAATTACTTACATCAAAGGTGCAATGGAAGATGGTGTGTCAATCCTACAGTAAATGAATTGGTTCATTTTGTGTAACTGATCTTTGACTGCCTTCCAAACTTGTAATCTCTGAAGAATGCACTTAAAATGCTTATAAATCTGTGGTGAACATTAACAAAAGGCAGTCAATAAAGCGCTGTATGCCAATGCACACGCACAATTAAAACTTTTGTTGTGTGGCATAGTTGTAGTTGGTTCCTGTTAAACATATACTGTGTGTAAAGATTTTTTTAAACTCACTATTGATTAAAGGAACTTTAGTAAATATAAGGGGTGCATTTATGTACACTCTCTGGGCATTGACAACAATTAACTGCTACTAAAATTTTATTACATTCAAGAATACTCCACAGTATATACAAGAATACATATATACACACCACTCCATCTTGTAAAGCAAGTGCTGAGGTGCGTTTAGGCCTCTTTCAGGCTACGGCAGGGATGCGACCTCAGAGCAGCAGGGGCAATGCCTCTCTGCAGGTCACAGGGCTGACCTTCGACATCTCCGGATGTGCCTCCATAGGGAGAAGAGCAGCAAGGAGTCATGAGAACTATGGGGCGACAGCAGGGGCCATGTCTTTAACCAGATGGCAGGCTTAGATTAGTCATGTCCACGCTGCATGACAAAAAGACAAGCAGAACCCTATCAAATCTGTCACTTCTAGCACATAGCCTGTAAAGGTAAGTGATAAACATGCAAAAACCATTATCGCATATTTCAGAAAATGACAGTGCAGTGTGTTGCTGTTCCGATCAACGAGGTCTTCATCTGCCTTCTCAGCAGCACACAAGATCATTAGCAGAATTTTGTGCAGATGATGACAAAACTTGCCCTTATTATGGAGGGGGAGTGAATCATTTTGGAAATGATATCGAGTCATTTTCATATTGTAGCTCAGATGTTTTCCTGGCAGGACTCTTCGCCTACAGAAACTTAAAAAGTTTTTTTTTAAAGTGTCAAAAGTTTTTAAAAAATGGTGAATGTTTGGATACAGTGAGAAAATGACACCCAGTTTTTGGGAAAGTTAATTCCCCTCGAATAAAGACATGACAATTGAAAGTATTAAGAAAATAAGGTGTTAAGCATATTAATTATTCATGCCCCAGTGCATGCTGGGAAGAAAGAGAATGGAACAGAACCACATAAGCACTTTTTTATTGAAGGCCTATTTGAATTAAAAACAACATTAATCCAACTCACCTGCACTAAAAGCATGTGAGGGTATAATAACAAAAATTCTGCCTCAAGATGCATTATTTGATGCATTATTGAATGCTATTATTGATTATTGATGCATTATTTAAGAACGCTATACAGTAAGTTGTTAAAACTTTCTATTGTAGAAAAATTACAACAAACAATCAAATCTTTGGTTGTTTATCAATTGATCTATGATTTTTTTTTGCAGTGAGGGACGGAGTAAACTTTTTGAACTAATGGCTGTCCGGGAACGACGCATCAGAACAGATTGCTGAGGAATGTGAGCCACACTATAGAACTCACAGAGAGAGAGAAACACAGATCATGGCCCCTATAGCTTTAGAGAGAGCAAGAAAGAGGACAAGGTTAATGTACTATGACAGACAGAAGCCAGCAACTCTCTTTAATGTTGTCCCGTTAGGATGCCCCTGGTGTAAGCATCTTTCGCATCCTTTAGGAGCCTCTCTGCCAACGACTGGTGGAGGAGGAAGCTGCCGACCAGCTGCCAAACATGACATTTGCTGGTGAGGGCCACTGAACCCCAGCAGGTGACATCTGTGGAACAGCCTTTGCAGCCTTTCATCCCTGGTGCCTGGCAGTGGAAGGGTACCTGCTCGAGGCCCCGGAGAGGAATAGATGAATGCGTTCCATCTCCCTCGCCCAGCTGGGGCTCTGCATAGCCGCAGGGCTAGGGCAGCCTACGCTCCCCGGCTTCCAGAGGCAACATCTGCACCCACTGTTGCTTTTGTCCCCAACTGATAACACGTACCACAGTGGCCTTCCAGTGCAATTCATGCAGAGGCTGATCATTATGCCGATGAATAAATGCGATCATCATGAGAGGTTATTGCTTCATATTGGCTGTTTGATCAAATATGTATAACCGAGCTGTGGATATGAGGGGAACATCAAGAGCCGTCCGGTCGTGTGGCACTAGGGTGATTTGTAGGGAAAGTAGTTGGCAGTTGATCAGAAAAATAATTCATTTAACAGTCACGCTGACATGGATGAGGGAGTAACAGTTAAATATCAAGGTGCTTATGCCACTAGATGTCTTGTATGGAAAATGGGGCACAATTGGCCTTCATAAGAAGAGGGTAATTGTAGAGTTAGCTCGTCATTATCGTAAAATAAACCTAGACTGGGTGATCAGGGTGTATCACTCAAAAGGGATTTATTTTGTCATAATGATTGAGTAATTGAACATTATCCTGCTTATTATACAGCTCTTAACAAATAAATGGATGGATAATACAGATCAAGGTTAATAATTATCTTATTGTGTAAGAAGACTACGGAGTGTTACAAAATACATGCAACAAGGACAGTGTAGGGAAATGGCTGCCAGAGTCAAATATGCTTTTTAGACCAATCAGAATGAAGTATTTCTGAGATCCATGTCACATTTGTGTATAACTAAATTATTTACAGTTATTGAGTGGCTTATTGCTTGTATAAAACAGTGGCAACAGCAGTATGATGAAAGACACCATTAAAAAGTTACACGTATTAATATTAATAGTAAGAATAGGCAATTCTTCATAGGCAATTCTTAAACTGCAGGCTGTTTACAGTTGCCAAGCAATGTAGCACATTACCTGTCACATTAATATAGAACAGGCATCAGATAAAGAGATAATAAAAATCAAATGTCATTGTGTGTGTGTGCGTAATCAGCAATTAATAAAAGCAGGTCTTGCATCAATAGTACCTGTGTGCATTCTAGTGTAATTGTCTTTTGCAGCGACTTTAAATGAATGCTTATTGTACTGACACGAGCAATGGCCCTGTGTCTCTAATGTCACTCAATCTACAGTAGTTTCTGACAGCATTTCTTCCAGTTGAGCTCATAATTGGCAACCCACGGTGAACTGACCTACACAATTACATTCAATTTTCATCATGCAGTCTTTACATTGGGCCAGGTTTAAAAACCTTTAAACAAACTGAGGGCAGACTTTCACCCAGCCCTTAACAGTCTTAAGTTTAACAAATATGTTTATTTTAAATTAACTTAAAGCACAACAATTTCTTATAATGTAGAAACCTTAGTTTTTATGTACAATCTAATTTTTAATGGAAATTAGATTTTAGAACCAAATGTTTTTATCATAAAACATTTAGGCTTTATTTTTAATTCTAATATTTAATTTTTTACTTTCAACCCTATATCATATATCTATATATCTTTTTCAATTCTAATTCTTATGGTCAATCTGAGGTGCTGTGGTCAGATGGTGTTTGTGCAAACACGGGGCTGATGGGTCAGCGAATAGGCTTCCCTGATCTGCTTTATCTTCATTTTCAGCTTTGCCCCGGGCCAACACCTCCCTGATGTTTCCACATTGGTGGGGCGCTGTACCCCCTCAAGTGCCATGTTTAAAATGGGCTCCTGCCTGCTGTTTCCCTTTCCTCACCACCTCTCTGAGTGTGAACCTCGCTGCACTGGCTGGCAAACAAAGCTCAATGTGAAGTGCACTAGAAAGGGGATAAAAAGAACGGAGAGCCCTATAAGAGGTCCACATATGTTCAGCCTCTGTACAGAAGAGTGAGATCAACTAAAGATAGTGGTGCTTTTACAGCCCTCAACATCCTGAGTTTAACTTAGCCATGTGTGGCGGTATGTCTCAGCTTTAACCACTGATTACATCGTTCCAGTTTCATGCTCACTAAAGAAAGAAAAAAATGCTTTCCACACATACACACACACACATATATCTGCAGTGAGGCAGGGAAGTATCTTAATATGTGTGTGCATATTAAGTTACTATGACCATAGTTTTAGTATGTCATATATCTTTATGTTCTTAAAGCTTTTGTCTTAGTCTGCTGGTAGTGGGGGAGAGGTGTTGCAGGAGATATGCCTGGTGGTGGGCTAAATGTACAGAAAGTCTTGGGAATCAATATGTGAGTCATTTTTTCTTTTATGATTTATCAAAGCAATTGCCAGAATTGTTTTTTAATGGCACACTCTGTAATGTTTTGCTCATTTAAAAGTGTTACACATGAATAATTACTAGCATTTTCAGTATTTTTAAAATTAAAAAGTTTTATTCAACACAGAGCAGGCCGCCCCCTCATGAGCGCCGCCATGTTGAAATCGAATGACCAACAGTATCATGAAATTAATAAAAATTACAACGACAATAATATGTTTACTTCAGCACATTTTGCCAGCACTCAAAGCAAATTACTAAGCATAAATTTAAAATCACATCTAAATAAAAACTCAACCCAAACAATAAATAACAAACACAATTTACATACTGCACACACAACATTGTTCACAGTGATGATATGAATCATCATATATGCTGTTTATCTGTCCAAACACAATAAGTACAAATGAAAAAATGAATCAGACAAATCACCAGAACCTTGAGGACAAACACCACAACATCAAGCACACGACCATCTCGGCTGCCCCATTCCACACACATTCACTCACAGCTCTGTTGTTGACCAGCACAAACCGCCAACGTGTGAAAATACAAAAAATACATTTTATGAACGTGCATCATCAAATACAAGAAAAACATAGATGAAAAAGAAACCAAACAAAAGCTAAAAAACTTCAATGTGAAACGGTCAAGGTTAGCAAACAAACTTCAAAGCCATTGGTACTATTGGAAGAAATAGGAGTCAAGAGAAGTGATAAATTCATTGAGTGCACCTTTAAGCTGAAATACATGTTGTTACTGTTTGCTGTGTACATCTTCTTCTTTCTGCAGTGCTTTGTAGAGGTCAAACAGTGCGGTCCTGGCATGTGAAAGGGCTTTATTATACTGGTCTAAAGAACTTTTATTCTGCGATGAACGTTTTATTCTGCAAAGTCATGAACAAAATGTTTTTGCAAACATGAAGGACATTAAAGAACATTGATTTTTAAGAGTGACGGTCAGCACCTAAAAACCCATCACCTGTTGTAAAGAGCAACAACCCTGAACCTTTAACCTCTGGTAGAAAAAAACAAATGACTTGATCATGGTTTCCACCTAGCCTTTAAACCAAAATCTCTTTTGCCAGCTGTTAAAGATGGTAGGGGACCTTGGAGATCATAGGTCAGATGACTGGTGTTTATTAAATTATTGTATAATGACCTTTATAAGAAATATGACTACGGGATGAGATATACACCAACTTACAGACACCCACTTACACATAATACTAAACAGATTCAAGAGTAATTTCAAAAACACTAAGATAAAGTCAAATGCCTCCTAAAGCTTCTCCAATGCCCAGATATAAACATCTACACTGTAAATAGAGATTAATGGTTGTACAGTGGATTTCAACCTCCATCACTACAAAGCTGGATGGTGGGAGGTGGTCTGCAGATAAAAGTTTGGCTACTCCTTATTAGGTAACTAAAAATGTTATAGTGATGATATAAGGGTATTAATTAAGTGTGCATATGATCAATAGACTGCTTACAAGGGTCCATGGGTAATTAAAGCTGTCCACTAATGTCTATAATGGCAGGTTACAAGACAAGTAGTGGAAAAACCCGTTCATATGTGTTTAGTTTCCAACATTTTATCAGCACACTTCATCTTACAGTACTCTAAATGTTTAATTCATTAATGTTCAGAAGTTAAAAGACAGCTTTCCTTCTAAATAAGACAAAGGTAAGATCAGTTTTATTCTATTCATAATTCAGCCCATCATGCTAACGCCTGGAGAAATTGTGGGGCTGTAATTTTGCCCTGTGTGTACATTGTGTCTGCTCTGCATACAGATGTAAATCAGACGTGGCAGTCCACTAAAGTAACCCAATACAGCTAGTAAAGACTGCCTGAGTGTGTATTACACAGGCCCACCACCAATGACTGGACCTACCAAGAAACAGTTCAGGTGACTGTTCATAACTCCCCTTAAGAAAATTCATTAGGTTTTCTCACTCTTTCTAACCTGTAAAGCTCTAAATCACAACACTCACAAACAGATTCATGATAACAAATACCACCAGCGAGGCCTTGTAGGGTGTTTGTGTTAATACATGTAGTCAAGATTTAGATGAGAATGACAGGTTATAAATAATGGTCAGTGTGTTTGGACATGATGGCGCTTTCTGTGGAGGTCGGCGGAGATGAAGCAGCTATAGAGGGCTTCCCACAATCCTCCTCTTCTGTTTGTTATTGATGGTGTTCTAGAATCAGTTTGCCCTGAGGTTTTTTAGTAAGTACTTAGGGGTCTGAGATCAAAAATTAAACTTGTTTATCAACATGTTGATATTCCGAGTCTTATGAAAACTGCTTTTACCTGATAAAATACTTCAACCCAATAGAAAATGTTACTGTATATGTATACTCCATATATTTAGAGCCTCAGAAACACAAAGACACACACACACACACACACACACACACACACATATATATATGCCCATTGAAATATGTACAGAGAAATAAGTAAATTTATTACAAACACAACATTAGGGCCTCTGGGGCCCCAGACATGAAGAAATGAACACTGCTCTCATAGAACTGGTTTCAGGTCAGAGCAGCTTTTACAAGCGCAGACTGCTCGTCTCAGAGGGGGCAAAGGGAGTTGAGGCCAGAGACAGTCTAAGAGTGTAATACATCTGACTGTTCAAACAAATTATAGTTTTGTGCCACCTATGTAAACATCACTGGGTTCTTGGCCTGATGCAGCTGAGAGATATGGCCCTGCCCATAGAGCCATGGAGTCTAGACTCCAGATGTGCTCTCTCTCTCTCTCTCTCTCTCTCACACACACACACACACACACACATAACTAGCCTTGCTTCTGGCCAATTTAATGTACTATATCATGTAGAAGACCATGTCATCAGATTTTCTGACAATATGGACAGTTTTCAGTGAGGCGGACTGAATAACATGCTTCTTCTTATATGTGTGAAAAGAGGAAAAAACTGAGGAAAGCTGAGATACGTGTCATCTTCTGTAATGCGTTCTGGGGAACACTTGCGATGCTACAGGGACACTTCAAGAAAAAAAGGAAGCGAATTAGAAAAATGTTGATTACTAATTACATATTCATTTTTATAATCATTTTGAGAGATTAACCCAATTGCATATCGGGTTCTGTGGAGGATACTTGTTCGATGAGGGTGCGCATTGAGTGGCAATTTTGAGAAAACATCAAATGTGTGAAGTGACGACCGTTCTCGTAACATAACAGCAGCTCTGATCTTGTCGGTCTTGACGCATTCGCTCTTTCTCTGGCGTCTGCGTAAGCACCGTCACACTAGCTATTCTTGTAGGTTTGTTAATTGTTTGTCACCCACCAGGTACCATCTGTCTAAATCCCTCAGTCCCCGAGCCATGTGTGGCGGTACTGCGTGCTGCTCCCTCATCAGTGACCTGCACTACACTCTTTCCTCCCTTACATTCGTACCATCCTACTAACATCACATCCTCAAACCTCCGGGAGGTGGTCACCTTCTTATTGAAACCTTTGTGAGCTCATATCTAATTGAGGGTGAACGCAATTAGGATATATGTGGTTTTCAGCTGACGGTGTGGAAAATCTGCCTCCACCTTCTAAGTGTGAAAAATCACATTTCTTGTGTAGCTTTGTCTCCAGCCAAGCTCTACAGGAGTATTGTGAGGTACATCTTTAAATTGTAAAGTACATGATACAGTGGGGAGATTGAGACTAGTTGTCACACAGGAAAATGGTCAAAGCTTTATATCTATAACAAAGTTTAAAAAATGTGTTGTTTTGTGGTTTAATATGTTTGTTTTGGCTCTTTGAGAGAAATGTGAAACCCCTTATTGTGTGGCAACGTGTCACACTTGCACTGGCATGTTGTCACAAAAGGTCAACATATGTTAGAGAAACACTATTGATAATGTTTTATGTCTTATTTGTGTGAGGATGTAAGGTATAAGCCTTTATATAAACCTACGTTTTTTGGGAAAAGAAAATCTAAGAAATGTTTGATGGAGTAAAAAGTGTGACAACTTGCCCCGTTTACCTGTATTATGAAATGTCCTTCAGTACATTCTTCTTGTAATGGTGTTTGTAAAAAGGATAATGGGATCAGCCTTTGGTAGCAGTCTCCTGGTAGAGAGTGGGTAACCTTCATCTGGGCAATGTGATATGACAGTCTGTCTTTGAGCTGTGACGAATGAGATGTGGTGTTTTGGGACAGTCTATTGTGGAACCATACAGGCTGCTGGAAACAGGTGGCTAAGAGGTCCCAAGGAATTCTGGGTCACCTTCATACAAGGGCTCAAGGTTTGGCTGGTTAGAGTCAGCAGTCTGCCCCTGCTGGTAAGTGCCATAACTGCACCATTGGGAAAATGCATGTTTCTCTATTGACGATCATAAGTAGCCACGTATTCAGAATTAATACACAACATATCAATCACAAAAAATGTCATTATAGCAATGACATTGAAGCAAGCCATATTCAAGCCATGTTGCACTATTTCAAAGGAAGGTGTGTCTATTATATTTAGCACATAAATGAAACAAAATAGGTATGCTAATCTGCAGACCTTCTAAAGGATACAACCAGTTAAAATATATGATTTTTGAAGAGCTCACTACACTGCAAAATATATTCTCAGTAGACAAACGTATAGAAGAACATACATTGCAAATAATGTAAAGATGAAAACTGCCATTCAATTAATTTGTCACTATGGTAAATACACAGTTTCCAGCTCATCAGAGGCTTCAGGACCGAATCTCTTGGTATGGCAAACACAGAATAGATTTCCTTCAATTGATTTAGAAGTAACACTTCCTTAATGCCTAGAAACTGTGGCTTCCCAAACCACCGGAATGATCAAACTGCATGCAGTGTGAACTGTGTACCAGAGGCAGCAGCAGACATTCTGCTGAAACCACACTGACTTTACAGTGACTGCTTTTGAAAACAATGGGGTCATGGAAGAGCACTATTATAATCTAAAGCCTCTGTATATATAATATATATATAGAGAGAGAGTTATCTCCCTCTTATTTTAAAAAGCTTTATTTTTCTGAATAAACAAAGCATACTGTAATTTGCTTAAGGTATTGTTATTTTAGGCAGCAGTCCTATTGGATACCAAAGCTGTTGTTGGGTTTCCCTACATTTCTTGCTGTCAATCTGTCCACTTGGAGATACAAAAGCCCAAATTTCCTGCAGGATCTGGTACAGATGCTGGCAGAGACGTCAAAATTATCAACTCCAGATTCTGCTTGCCAGCTTTCCAGTAACACTGCGTTACAAAAACATGTCAGGAGGTGCCAGAGAATGCAAGCCAACAGGCACCACAAAATTAATACCAGCAACGGGGCCCTAAAAGTCTAGATTCCATTCTGAATCCGGCTCCAGCTCTGGACGCTCAACATTGTAGCAATGACTGGAAATGATTTCAAGAGTTTTCAGAGTCCACGCACAGAACGTGAACACACTCTGTCAGTACTGTATGAGCCTCTGATGCAATAAGCCCCTCAACTATGACACCATCTGAAAGGTTTTAACATAATCTCTGCCCCACCCCCCGTTTGCATGGGGCTCTGAACAATAACATTTACTCAGAGTGGGATCTATCTAATTCAACATATAATTATCTCTAGCCTTTTTTCCAATGGTCATGGCTCTATTTATCAGATTGAATTATTAACATATGCAGAGCTGGAAGGGAACACTGCTGCAGTAATGGAAGATGTTTCTCTAACAGTCAAGAATTGCTGTGGTCTGCAGAGATGCACCACGCATCCAAAAATGCTTCGATTTAAAGGAATATATAACAACGTGAAGTTTTATACTGACATTTAACATTTACTTTTGTATTAAAAATAGCAATGAGATGAAGGAATGAATAACTGATCTAAAAATGTAATAATCCTAACCACTACCTCTGCCCCATTTAAAACACATATATAAGTGTTTCATTAACATGGTTCAATTCATAGTATTTATGGTGTGTCATGTATAATAACACAAATTAAAGCAAGGCTGTGTGATTTTATGATGGATGTATAAGGACAATTGCGCTCAATACATATGTACAATTCTTAATATTTACAATCACAATAAGCAATTCCTCTACATAATTATATAGGGTAAAACGGTCAGTCAACTTTATATGTACCGTATATATACTGTAGATATATACAATGTATTATATAAATGCTTGCATGGCTATTATGCATAATCCTAGTAATTGTCTGCGGTAGGTAATTATATAATGAAACACTACAAAATTTAATTCTGCAAGACAGAACAATTATGAAATCCACATGTTATTTCCTGAAGTACAGTATGAAGAACTCAATGTTCTCCACATTTCTTTTAAAACATCATGTTTTGATCTCTCATACAGAGAGTTCTGTTAGGTCATCTGCACAGTATGCAGTTATTGTGAGGACATCTGCTTTGCCAAGTTGCTTTATTATCTAGACGCGTGACCACACTTTGTTATAACACACGTTGGTGAGCACAATTTTTTTTTTTTGCTTTCTTTTTTTCTCCTAGTCATTCAGACTTCATCTTCAAAAGCCTACATCAGACCTAAAGTCCACTGGAAACATGATGCTTTAATGTGCCTGCAACAGTGTTGACCTGACTCCCATTACAAGAGTAATAATATTCTTGACAGAACCTGCAAGCAGAACAAGAACAACACTGCTACTATAGATTAGAATGGAAGGCTAACTGGATGATGTTGGTCTGAGGAGAGGCCACAAGAGGAACACTAGTGTCCGGGAGTTACTTTGATACTGTCTGAAAGCTTGTCGAGTTAAATTAAGCTTCTAATAAATGTAGCTAACAGCATTGGAGGTTTTCATTTAATACATTGAATTTATTTAGCACAGAAACAATGAATATTACATTTTGTTTGGCAGCTTCAAATAGTATCTGAACAGCTCAAATGAAAACTGATACAACACTAAACAAACACCATAATTTATATAACTGAAAAACATACATATAAACAGCCATAATTGTTGTATTTTTTATAAAACGTAATATGTTTTGGTGTTAAAAAACTGCAAGTATCTGCAGGGAGCTAGTAAATCATTTTTGGAGCTGCAAATGAACCAAATGAATCAGACTTCTCAATATTTCATTTGAGACTCGGTTGTAAAGCTGCATGTACAAGGTGACAAAAGATGTATTGCATTGTGCACTACACAACGACTCGCAGAAAAAATAGTGCTGTCACACTTCATAAATCTAGTTATATTAGAAGTGTCATTACTTTTATATAGTTTCCTACCGACACATTGGAACTCACAATAAAGCCACTCAGGTGTTGGACTGCCAACCTGCAGGGTGACGCGTCAGTGACGGGCAGGGACAAATGGTCTGCTGTCTGATGTGGTGCCATGGACCAGACAATTCTACCTTGGGTGGGCTAGAAAGGAGGGTGAGGAGAGGGGCGGCCCGGCGCTGTCCTCGGCCTGCCCTGTTTGGATAAGGCCAGCAGAACATGTGGAGGGATCAGCATGAGCCATCACACCTGGAGGAAAAGACAACTAAACCCAAGCCCTTCACCAGGACTTTGGCTCCACTGAGTCTAGCCAGCATCTGGAAGTGATATCAGGAGACATGGCCTCCAACCTTCATCACGGGTCAGGTCACTATCTGCCTTTATAATGTGAGAACTAGGAGAGACAAAATTAACAAAAACAAATTAAAAGTGAGAACATATCAACATAAACTCTAACACTCCCTTAAAAACACACTGTTTCTTTGTAAGTAAAACAAAACAACCGTATAATTGTTTTTAGTTTGTCAATATTGTGTTAGGAAATTTATGCATCGCTCATATCATCAAAAATGTCACAAAGATGTCAACAGATTACAGATGATCTGCACGGCTTGAACGCAGCATATTGTAGCCTATATTGTATACAGTACCATAGATACTGTCGGCTCTTATAACAAATAGCTTGTGATTTTTTCCTGCAAGTCAGTTCCTATACAAGTCTATTTGGACAAAAGATAAATGAACCAATGTAAATATAATAATCTAAATATCATCACATCTTTCCCAAGATTTTTAGTCTGATGGTTTTAAACATATTTAAAGCTGAAAATCTTTGAAAATTAGGTTGCAAAATTAAGTTTGTCTAGGTTTGTCACCCATTCACATATCTAAATTTGATTAGCCAAATCAAACTGCACCTTTCACAGACAGCTTGCTTCAAATGGACAATTCTTACATTATCTTCTCACTCTGTTGCTGGGTAAAACGAGTCTGGGATCTGAACCCTGACTCCTATTCATGGTAAACAAACAAACGCTACACTTATACGCTCCATCTTATATAAAAATGAGCACTGGATGAGTAGTACTGGATGAGCCAGGACTTCCATAAAATGGATGCATGACACCCCTCTCTCCCTCCTTTTTTGCATAACTACCATAACTGCTGTTAAGTACACTCAAGGAAAGTAGAGAACAGCTGTATGACTGTGTGAGGCCAGTACTGTCTGAAGTGATAAGGTGTTGGAACAGGTTATGTTGTGACTTCTGTTTGTTTACACAGGGGTGCTCACCCAAATATTCACATATCTGATCCCACATCCAAGCACCTAAAAACAGACTCCTGGCAGTGACCCTACTGATAAGATGCTGAAACATCTCTACGGCTTCCCTTCCCACAATCCCCAGCGTGTCTTTTGTTCCCTGTAGTATAATTCCTAAGACAGATGGGATTTTGGTTTAAGTTCATACCTGTGGTTACCAAATGCATCTTTCCTCTACAATATTCTGCCTGAATATTAATGTTACATTACGGTTGTCTTGTACAAGCCAGTGGTATTTTTGTTTCGTTAATTATTTTAGTTAAATTCATAGAGTAGATTTTCACACCATGGAAACTGTACTGTTGCCATGCAAGACTTTAAAAAGAGAAATTACTTCATTAAAATTCTGGCCATGTCCTTGGTGTCATCTCAACAAAGAAGCAATGTGCGTTTGCATTTTTAAAACATTATTATTATTATTTTGTGGGAGAATAGAAACAATTGAAAAGAGTGAAAAATAGCACAATATAAGAATCTGTTTTATCAATTTATTCCAGTCTAACTACTTTTTAACAGATAAACAACAAGAGATATGCAGGACAAATAGTTGCAGCTTTATAATGTATAAATAATACTAAATAAACAGAACTCATTATGCAGACAAACTAGATAATTATCAAAAACAATTTCCAAATAGAAGATTAATTGAGTTCCAAAAACCTTAGTAATTTTACATTCAGTGCTACTTACACATCTGGAGTGCAAAATATAATTATTTTACTTTTCAGGAGAAATATCTAAACATGCCCAAAACAAGATTTACTCTTATATGTTTATTTTTTTGTGTGAAAAGTCAATGCGGTTCTTTTTCTCTCCACTTGATGGTGCAGCAGATGATTCTGACATCAGTTCATGATCTGTTCTCTCTCTCTCTCACACGATATACTGTACCTTCACATTCATTCACCCTCAGCAGCTGTGATGACCAACACAAAATGGAATTGCATCTCTGAATCTATCACACCTTTAGTCTAACAGGGGTCCAAGCTTTTAGCCTCTCATAGATCAGTCCAGAAAGCTCAAATGTACTGAGATTAAATGAGCAATTAAGCACATGTTCACCAAGATAAAACGTTTTATATTTGTATTAAATTTGTATTAAAAAATAAACAAGCTGACTCATTTAATGCACCTGCCTCAATTGAGAGCTTATCACAAATTATGTTTAATTCTCCACACAGTACGGCATCACTCTGCTTGGTACAGTGGCCAAGTATACAGTTTCACAGACACAACAATTTACCTCAGAATACAGTGATTGTTTGACCAATCAGAATTAAGCATTCTGGAAAACCATAAATTATATTATTTTCATTGACGTGTTGATTGCATAGCTGCCTTTACTTTTTAAATAATTCCTGTTAAAGTCAAAGCTAATGCATAGCCAACCCCCACTTTACCTTACTGTTACAAACACCAGGTACAAACACACAGAAAAAACCTTTATAATTAATACATGAAACTGCTAAATTGGCACCCATGATAATACTGGGCTTTTGTGATGTGTAATGACCTTCAAGAGTATATCATATTGACCTTCCTGGAAACAACAACAACAACACAAAATGACCAGAACAGTCAGGTTTACATATAATGACCATTAGCCATGAGGTAATGACTCATATATCTATTCCTTTATAAGTGAAAACATATACATAACTAGTTGTTCTAGTTACGTAACTCACTATGGTACATAATTCGCTTGTACTGTAAGTGTAAGTGTTTATTTTAGTTTATTTTACCATTCGTAACACCATGTCCTTACAAAAAGTTTCCATGTTTAGTTTATGACCCTCAGCAGACAGTCTCTCTCTGGGAGTGCAAGGAGAAATGCTATTCAGAGTGACATCCAAAACCTGCTGGTGTATTTGTTCCTTCCTGTTTGCTCACACCTGTGTGCTCTCAGTTATGATGTTATCGGAGCCCTGCACCTGCTGCTCAGGTGGAGCTTACCAGCAACCAAAACAAAGAGTTATTAATATCTATCACAGCATTTTTGTAAAACCTGATACCCAGCTGTCACGTCAGGTGAAAGCGGTTCATCCTTTTGAAGGGCAAACCTGGGCTGTATAACAAGATAGTATCTGAGCAGCTAAGGGAGGATAGCAACCAACCTGTTTAACCATTGTTTTGCTTATATATTGGAGATGTAGAGGGTTAATGTGGTCTCAGGGGAGTTATAATGAGAAAAAATGGAGTCACACCCCTTAAGAATCTCATGTTCACATACTATGTGCATTGAATCATACAATAGTGGAGTGCTTGAGGTCAAGTGTGTTGAATTTGAAAAAGCATAGACACAAATGTACTTTTGTGTGAAGTATTAGAGGCTCAGATCTCACATTTTTGTCATGAGCACTATTAGATCTGCTAGATAAACTATCAGCATCTAACCAAATTAGCATTAAGTAGCAAGTTATAGTAAAAAAGTGATTCAACTAATGTTTCTTTAATTTAAGTTTATTAAGGACTACAAACCAAACATCTGAGACCATATTTTGCACCCTATTTGTGGAAAGTACCGAAATAAAAGCAGGCATATGCTTTCACACTGCGTCCTTCTCTTCCTGGATCTCAGCCCTCTGCTTGACTCTTGACTGTGTAACTCGCCTCTCCCCTCCAGCTTGTGCGATCATGTCAATAGGAGACAAAACCAGTCATCCTGAATGGCACATTAATTTCCCTCTGCTCATCCGACTGCGTATCTGCCTCCTCATCGCCTGAGGAGCAACAACCCTGGCAGACCCGGCACCAGCCAGTAAACACAATCACACTAAACATGCTGTAAACTAATGGGCTGTTTACAAACAGGAGAGAGAGGGTGAGCACCCCGCACTAATGAAGGCTCCATCTAGGATAACGACCCCACGCTTCTCAACCACAATCAGCATTTGTGGGGAAATTAGTCTGTGCTTCTGCCCTGATTTGCCCCCCACATCACCGTGATATCTCAATGACAGGGTGTCTGGATTGCATTGAGTTTATTAATAGTATGTCTAAAAGGGTGGCTGTACCGAGCAAATCTTGATGCTTATTGATCAAAAATGGACTAATGAATAGCAAGAAATAAGGCTGTCAGTCAATGTCAGTCATTGTTCAAGATTTGGGTGACACTTGTAGTAGGATGATGTTCAGTTTTCATTCAAATATCACTTAATTTCCTCTAATTTGGTTAGGATTCTGTGAGAATAGCAATAATGTATTGCTGTATGTAATGGTTTAGTTGTTAGATCCAAGTTTGGCCATGAACTAAAATCAGGATAGCATTTTAAATTGATTAAATTTTCTGTATTTTCTGTTTCTATTTTTATTTTCTGTAGTTCACTATAAGTACTATGTACTCATCTTTTCTGAGTTACTTTGTTTTAGGAATGTATTCTTTGATATTCTTTGTATTATTTGACCCAAACTCATAACAGTAGTTGAGTCAATGTTGTTATGCTGTGCTTTGTCATTCCACATAAACAAGCAGATTGCAATTCAATCTGGTGCCGTTAGTGGCAGAGAAATGACACATTTTACCTTTAGTATGCACTAGGCATGTTTATGTTGCAATCTTAATCATATCTCAGTCAAATTAAAAGACATGGCATTGTATCCATGCTCTGTTATTAAAACTGATTATATTACTTGTTGTCTTGACCTGCTTTAGCATTAAGTTGAGGTGACCCATAAACACCCTACTAACACCATCAACACTGTTTTGGAGTATTTAATGAGATGTAAACAGACTGAGTCTCCATCCAGCGAACGGCTGCTATAGGGAAGTTGTCAGACTAATTCAGCCCATTGGTCATCACTAGGCAGGTGTTCTGCTCGAGTCCCACGGTCATTTATTGTTTATGAACTCTTAGTGAGGCAAAACCTGAGAGGAAAGATCTGACTGAAAACAATGAGGGATTACGGTTTTCAGCTTCATCCTACCCAGAAATCTTTCTTCACTCAAGGTCGATGACACCACATTAGATGCTTGAGTACAACAAATGAGTTTGGAACAACAGGAGCCAAATCTGGCCATAGATGCGAAGCTATAATGTGAAGAAACAAGCTTGATCTGTTATATTTTCATTCCTCAATCTCACATTCTCAGCAGATCACAAATGTCTGCAGTTTTAATGAGTTATCAAATGAAGGCAATTTCTACTCTGTGTTAGAACTTATTATGGGAGTTTGCGCGAGGGTCAGCGTGCAGGCACGTCATGCATGCTGATAAAGGATATAGAACTCCCTGTGCTAATCTGTGCTTCCTCAGGGGTGATGTTTACCTTTATGGAGGCTATAGATACTGCACAGCGTGAGCAGGATTTAGCTAATCCTCTCATATGTGCACTTACAATCCATTATCATTCACATTTAAATGAACACGCGGTCCAATCCACAAAGCCCTGCGGATAGGAGGATATATTTTCTCACTCTTTCTGTGAGGAGCTTAGAGTGAAATAATTCGCCTCAAATGAGCCAAAGCTGAAATCCTCAAAGCAAGTGTAATGGGGAAGAACAGTCAGAACTTGCATCGGGTATAAGTTTCTCTCTATAGCTACGTTTACACAGTCAGTGTTTGGGTTTAACAGTTGTATATACAAACAGGTCTGACTCTTGTATTGTCCTGTTCATACATCACCATACAGGAGCAGCTCAGATACAATGCGTACAAAGAACTCATTCAAACTCATTTCCTATTTTCACAAAAACTAGGAAGTAATAACGACAAAAAAGTCTTATCACAATTGACATGAGATTATTTCATTCTGCACAGCTTATATCTCCATCTCAATGAGTTTCCACAAGCCACAACCTTTGCACTGCTAACACAATGTTGAGCTAAGAGAATATACAGGAGTAGTTGCACTATATGTTGTGACAGACAACCATTGGCCTTCTGTGATTCTGTTCACACAACAGAGGTAAACTGAAGTCACTCTCAAAGTTTGTCCGTTATGTTATAGAATGGGGTTGTCACTCTTGCTAAAGATCGAACTGTGTGTGAATGTAACTGAATTTAGCGCTCTCACACAGGACTGACAATCGCATTCTGCCACTGTGTGAATGTAGCCCATATATTTCTCTCATCTGAATCTATAAACTGAGCTAATGTGTGTTTTCCTGAGGTCATGGATTGACTGTGTATTTATGTTTTTTTGTGGATTCAGTTAAGTCTCTGACTCCTGAGCAGCTCTGTGGGCCCTGCCGCCCAGATTAAGCGTCCAAGGACACTGTGCTGGTGGCTGATAAGGCTCCTACTGCTGTCGTGGTCATCTGTGGATGTTTGTCTGGCTGGTGCCTGGTGCTGCTATCACTGACCAGACTCTGGGTCTGTCTTTGACCTGTCTGGATCCAGCTGGTGACAGACAGCTTTTAACCAGCTCTGGGCCTTGTCTGTTCCCCAAGATCACCCTTATCATCACTGATTTTCTCCTCCATTCAGTGCAGAAATAAAAAGAACAGAGCAGGGGAAAATGAACGGCCAATCTGTTTTTCTCATGCAAGGATTGGTCAGAATTTTGCAGCCAAGTGGTCAAGTTTAACTGGTTAGCATGGCTTGTTAGCTTTTGCTGCTAGGTAATATATACAATAATTGTTCTCCATTCTTGGCCATATATTCTCAACTCCTCACAACATTTTATAACTATATTAATTAATAGTAATTTACTGTCATATGTAATTCTTTGGTATGTGTAAAACATTGCTTAACCTTAGGTAAAAAAAAATGAAAACCCAGGGTTAAGCATAATGTGAACATTTCTTTGATAGTGAATGTACAGATACAGGGACAAAACAAGGGCTCAAACCCACATTTCCCACCTGAGCACCACAGCTCAAAGGGTATGACACACTTTGCTAACCACTAAACCAATGGCTCCAGCATGGCTCTGTAAATATTTTTATTGCACTGGAACTCCCTTCAGCCCCCATTAATTAATTTTTTTATGTGATTTCCTGTGACATCAGAATTGCTTATACCCAGAACACACACACACTAGCATGATGGATTCTCACCAAGTGTGCCAGCAAAAAGAGGCCAGTGTGCAGGATTTGAGAAAAGATGAGGAATAAAAGCACAAACCCTGTTGTTTTTTTCTGCTCTAGAGCAGTTGAGGAGAGGTCACCAGTGTTACTGGTAATCTGAGCAACATCTGTTTGCCATCATCTGTGCAGTCCCGTTTTAGAGCAGTGTTGGAGTGGACTGAGAGCCTCAGGAGCTATGGTACAAGCTTGTTCCCAGGCTTTTAGTACGAGCAGTTACTACTGCACTTAACATATTAGATCCAAAATGGTGCATTCTTTCACCACAGCTACTGCTAAAGTGACAGTTTACCCAAAAATTAAACTTCTTATGTCATCTGTATCTCAAATCCAACACTTATTTTCATCCATCTTCCATACAATAAATGTGAATGGGGACGATGGGTTGTCAAACTCCAAAAGCACAAAAATAAAACCACTTGTGCTCCACATTACTGTAATATATATTATTTACAGAAAATCTTCCTTAAAAATCTTGCACGATGACAGCCATGGTCACCACATACTTTTAACCCAAAATATACACACAAATACCAAAGCTAGTGAAGTCTGAACACACCCGCAAGAAAGAGGTCTTCCACTATAGCTTGTTTCTTACAGACACTATAATTTCTGAATGAGACACATTTATGCAAAGCAGACATACTGACTGCCCCATCATTGCGAAATCTGAAGGAGAGTGCCATTCAAATTACAGTGTTGTCAGAATACAGACTGTTTTGGTTTTGGTTGAGAAATTAGGCTGTGAACGGATGCACATTTGTGGACGAGGGTGCGAGAGATAGATTAAGATGGGTTTAAGTGAGCGTTTCCTCCAATCCCTTTCAAAAGATGTTTTCTCTGTGGGCTTATGGAATGTTATTGTTATATGTTTTCTTCATTTATTTTTATAGTCCAAGTGAATATACTTCATGCCACTATATTAATGCAGACAAATGCAAAGCTACATGTGTATGCAGGAACACTTAAGTTTGACAAAGCTGATCTTTATGAATGAAACAACATAAAACATGGGTTAAAAAAGTATATTACTTATTATGCTTTAATTCAATTCAATTTTATTTATATAGCACTTTTTACAATGTTACATTGCTTCAAAACAGCTTTACATGAAGAAACAAAGAATAATAATAAAAACACAGAACAAATGTCGGACATGTTAATGGTATTATTGCAAATAGTATGTGTGGGATGTAGAAGACTAATTCGGTATACTAGGTTTATAGTATGTTTACGAATAAAGGGTTGACTGAACCGATAAAACCACAAAATTGTTAAGCATTGTTAAGGCTTCATAATGACTGGCCTTTTAATTCCAACAATGCAGTATGTTATAGCTTTTTTTAATACAAAAGGAAGGAAAAGCATACATATGATAACAGCAAGGGTCAGTTAATGAACTAAACTTTGCTGTATACTTTTAAATCACTAATTCACTTTTAGGTTATTCATTTTGAAAGGACATAAAATGTGCTCTTCTCTCTCACAATCTCAACAGCCGTCTTTCGTTTCCTATGGAAATCTGGGTAATAGCCTGACAGTCTCAAACAAATGTTAAATCACATTCGGTAAAAATTCAACCCGCCCCCCATTTCCATAATTCCACTGACACCATTCGATTCGCTGTATTTTTTACAGAGCAGGCAAAGTAATTATATTAGCAAGCTGAGATATGCTTTATAGGTCCCTGCGCATTAACATACACTCTAATTATAGGAAACACAGCCCCTGGTGGAGTCAGTCCCCGTTGATCGAAGAAGGGCTTATTAAAATCAGAGGGCCAGAACACCTCTGGCTATCGATCGCAGCTCACAGCCATGCAAATGCACTACTTGCAACACCAGTACAGGCACAGAGAGGAAACATCCCACTGGGTGAATCAATAGGCTAGCTTTGGATAATGGAGGCCTTGTACTAACAGCTGTGTCCTGCCTGCCTCTCTCTCTGCCTGCCTGCATCTCTCCTTCTTCCACTTTCTCTCTATTTCAGCCACCACACACCTGCCAGAGAGAACAGGCACAGCGCGCTGGTCAATGGGCAGCTCCCCCTTACAGCTCAATTCACACAATTATCATTGCACACACTGCTGCTGTCCCTGTGGTACAGTAGCCCTGCCAAGATGGAAGCAAGCCTTCTGAATCCCACTCCAAATGGGCATGCATTCACAAACACACACTGCATTGATACTTTTGCATCTGTTTATTCTGGACATACATTAAGTAGTCATGCATACATGCATACCACGAGCCATAACACCAAAACATGCATGTGTTTGTATGTTCTGCAGCTATACAAACACTTGCAGACATGCAAACATCATGTCTGCTTCTTTATTGTCAAATGGTGGGAGTCTGCGACACATTTGAGTGTGTTTCTTAGCTTCATAAATCATAAAAATGCACCAATTAGTTAATAAAGAGTTTTGCTGCTTAATTCCAAGGTTACTTGCTTTTACACTTTAAACTGTAACCTTTTAATGTGTTATTTCAATTACATTTAGCACTTTATTAACCTTTTCACACACAATATGTAACACATCTGATTATCAAACCGTTTTTAAGTAACTAAATCTATTAACATTTGCACAAAGAAATATATTTAGATGAATACAAAATCTGAACACTTGTTTAGAAACAATGCCAGAAACATTTTGACCTTTTAACAATTAGCAAAAGTAACTGTTTAAAACCACCCACTATAAAATGCATCATTTTATCAGCTTTATATCTGTTTCTGAAATCAAGTTTTTTAATCAGAAGACTCGTTAGAATATATTACATTCTGACGACTTCATTAAACTGTTGGTATGTTCTATTGAGGAGACAAACTTACTAAAATTCAAATACCAAATTCTCTCATCTTTGAGTAAACCAATCAATGGAACTTCTGCCTCATTTTACTTACATTAGTTCTTGTGCCATAACAGAAAGCTAACAAAATCTGCTTTGAACCACTAACTAATTAGACACTCATAAGCAATAATTAGCATTCATAAGGCCACAGTGAGAGGAACCTGGTGTACACTAATTCGTCAATATTTTAATATGAAAATCTGTATTCAAATGAGGCCTTAATATCTAGCGTATTTGCATACTTTGCGTATTTGAGGCGCCTAAGGCACATGCGGTCTCACTCTTGAACTTCTGAAGAAGCTTGTGACAAAAGACACTTTCAACTTCTAGTGTCCTCTTACAATTACATGAACACTGTGGGAACTTTAACCTTCATGATCTCAGAACTGTGACAATAACCTTTAATGAGCTCTCACTGAATTAAGCCGTGTGTGTGGCCATTTACTATTCATGAATGCGCCACTGCTTTATACTGCTCCACTTTATACGAAAACCTTGTCGCGTTAGAGATATTCAATGTGCATGACGTAAGTCTAAGCATTCTGGGAAATTATCTTAGAGGTCCATTCATTCAAATCAGTTTTAAATGGAGCCATTAATTCAATGGTGTATGGTGATGTCAAACAACATGTGATGCTGCTTTTTCATTGGTTTCTTTTTTGTAAATTAGCATACAGTTTGCTCTCACGCGGCGTCGGATGGGCGGCAACAGGACGCCTGGAGAGTCAGAATACTGTACTGCAACCTGATCATAACACTGCTGAACCATACAGCATTTGAATATAAGGAAACCCTACACTTTTTCAAAAGATTACCCATGCATACATGCTCTGTACTTTTACAATGTATATTACATTAGGTCATGCACACATGACCTGTAACTCAATTGTGCAGCTCAAACCAGGCTTGTTATACAAGTATAGCCTATTCAACTGCTACAGCATTTTATAATGACTTTTACATGTTAAAACAATCATTATAGAATGCTTGAAAGATTGGTTCACATACTTGTGAATTTAAAAAGACTTCTTGAATGCACACTTATGACCTGATAAACATTTGTAATGCAGTTTATGTTACATGTATGTAATGTGTCCAGGACAGTGTTACATGTTACATGTAATGTTATTTTACTGAACAATAAGACAGAATGTTTCTCATTGTCACATCTGCCACAATATAAAGTAAATGTAATGGCATTTCCCCCCGGACATCTTATCTGTAACTGCAACATGAGAGGATAGTTCCTGCTTTGTCTAATTCAGAGACTTGACCTACTGAGCTCTTCTTTCATGTGTGTGTGTGTGTGTGTGTGTGTGTGTGTGTGTGTGTGTGTGTGTGTGTGTGTGTGTGTGTGTGAGAGAGAGAGAGAGAGAGCATGTGTGTTTGAGATGTCTGCATTGCACAGTTAATGACATCTTGACAGCTCCTTGTCAGTTAACCTGGTCATAGCCATTAAAAATGCATGCAGCCTTCTTTATTAGTACAGGTGCCCAAGTATAGAATACTATACCAAGTCTGCTATTACTGCACAAGTTATAGTGGACAAAGTGAAAAACAGAAATTGAAAAAGATAATAAAAAAAGATAATTTATCAAAGACTGACAGATAATTTAACATGGCCAGACAGACAGCCAGATCATTTAACATGGGTGGACAGATACACAGACTGACAGACAGACAAACAAGATAGATAGATAATGCATCTGAAATAGTAAGAATAAGTAAAAATGGCACAGACAGAGAGAGAGATAAAATAACATGTTCTGTATCCAACTCAAGCCACCTGCTCAGTAGAAGCACTGGCAGCAGTAGAACTGTAATTGTCTTCACAACACAAAACAGAAGTCTCCTGGTGTGTTTACAAAATGCTATTTCCCCATTAACTCCAACTGTACCAAAAGCACAATCAGCACTGAGCTTGTAAACTCTGAAGCGACCGGTCTGTCATCGTGCTCTTTTCCAGAACATAAAGATCTCAATCATCCACAATACAGAGACTGTAAACATCTGACCACATTCCAACAGGGCAAATATGTTTTTGTATGCATATGTTCAAAGTTTTATACCAGTTTCATAGATGGACACATAAAAGACATTTTTCCCGGCATTTTTAATACAAAAACATTTATCTGTATTGAATAGCATCATAAAGCATCTCATAGCAGCTATTGGTAGAGATGCCATATAGTCATGCCCATTACAGATGAATACTGAAAATGAATCTTGTTTTCTCTGTATAGTGACAGGAAAGCTAAAGTGTGTTAGTCTTGCACCAGCGTGTCACCAAATGAAATTTCAAAAACAATGGCTGTTTTCAATAAGTTTTCCTGAGGACTCCACCCGTCCTCCACTGGTTAAGCAAACAGATTCCACCACCCTGAAACAGTGTTTCACAGACTTCCCTTCCAAGCATCTTCATGTGACAAGAAATTCTACATGTGGCATTCCAATTCGCATAATATTCGCCCCAAATGTTGCTTAAATGTTGTTCTTGTTATGTCAGGCTGGTTGGGAAGCTCAGCCAAACAGTGCAACAGTTTTCATATCACCACACAGTCAAAATTTTTACACTTTTTAAAGAAAAATCTGTTAAACTGATCAGTTTATTTGAGAGTTAGAGAAAGGAAAGAAATTTCACTAAATATGTGATAAATTCACTTTAAATGCCAGCTTGCTTGTCAAACAAAGTAATCGTATAGAAACTTAGAAAAATAAGTGTTTATTTTGAAAAGACCTATTCATGTTCACTGTGTGGAAAACAGCAGCCATTGTGGACATTTGCAATTTCATCAAAACAAACATATGTTTTAAATGATATGAGGGTAAGTAAATGATTAAAACTATCCCTTGAATTCAACAGATTACCAATTTACTATTACCATTGGGAATTCATTGGTAAATCCTCTACCTGCATTCGACATTAGCACCGGCTATGTTATTCATGAGCTAGCTAGCTGCAGCTGACTTTAATCTATGAGCTTAGCCTGCACGTGATGGATTTCATTGAAGGTACAGGTGCAATGATGCATCTCCTCATCAGTCTCTTTCTCTTCCTCTCATGTTCCCTCCATCTTCCTGAGGCATTGTTCGGCGGGGAACCGCGGGCATACTCGGCTACAGGGGCTAATAGCATCCCAGGGCTATTGAGGGTCCCTAAATGGAGGCTGCGCTCTGCTGCTCGGGAGTGCTGTTTGTGAATCGAGGCTAATGCTGCCGGTGCTTACAATGTGGCTTCTGAACTACAAAGGACAGGTGTGTACGCACAGTAAATTGTGCTCCCCTCTTGTCTGGCTTTCCAAACGTGGTAGGCCTCGTCCATTAGGTGCAATTTAGCAGGATGATCGCAGTGCTTGAAAGGGCCAGATCAAACAGTCTAGAGAATCCCAGGTGTCCGCCGCAGATTCAGACCCCTGCAATACCCCCCAACCCACTTACAGCTAATGTATTCTGTGTGAGAAATATAGATGGCCTTTTGTTCTGCCCTTATGCAGGATGTATTATTTAAGTTTGTTGTCAGGAAGAGTTGAACGCGTGTTTGCATTCTGAAAGGTCCTGTAGCATCATTATGCATTATGACAACTGTTTGTCTAGGTGGAAAGGTAAGTGTAGATATCACATAGGTGGAATAGGGTAATAATAGCATTATAATTAGACATATTTGAGATAAACAATGTTTAATTCTCGGATCTCGAAGTTGTGTTGGCCTGCGAGTAATTTTTGGTTCCAAAATGATTTTTTACAATTCTTATTTACACTTCATAATCACATTTCAGCAGCTACATATTTAATTTTTAGGGAAAAATTAAAATGTTCTCCATTAAAATCACTCCACATACTTTCACATAAAAAAAAAAATCTGAAAAAATGTTCTTTCAAGCTGCTGGACACCCCACATCATATCCCCACAGTTACTGTCATTCAAGTTGTCAGACATCGCGACTCTGCTTAAAAATGAATGGGTTATACTCGGAATACTGATGCTTCCTTGACTACCAACAGAGAAATCTCTCCAACTTTTTCTTCTTGTCTTTTAAACTTTGCTCTGACCTTTCTTTGGACACGCTAATGGCACTTAATATGGCTGTGGGGGAGTTGCTTTAAGTTGATATTTCCTATCCTCTCTCTTTATATCTGGGACAAGGCGCAGAGAGGGGCAAACCAGGGTCAAAGGACACCATGTCCCATGTTCCTCCAGGTGATTTATGACCAGGCGCAGTGCCCTCGTGCTGACCTTTTATTTGTGTCACCTATGCAGAGACAGGCTCAGCTGAAAGTGACAAAGCTCCTGTCCTGGGGTCACGACCCTCTTCAAAGACCCACATTCTGAAACTCGTCACTGCTCCGGACAGCATCACTGAACTATAATCTCATAAAAATACCAACCCGTCCTTCCCTAATTGCGTATACTGGATAATAAACATTATCGTTAACAGAATAGGCAGCGCTTTGACACTATTTTTCTACTCTATATGATACATTTAAAAATGACAGTTCAAGATAAATGCTAAAAGTCTCTGGCCAATGTAACGCTCATTTGCAGTTTGGTAAGTGCTAACAGATTGTGTGCAATGATAGCTTACTCATTGTAAACTGTGACATTATCCTTCACTTTGTAGATGTGTTTCATCCAAAGCCACTTAAGCTAACTGCAATGCTAGTGACATGTTTATGAGGATGTTGATGATTGAATCCAAAGTTTCACATCCAGATGATATCTACACTATGGGTTATACTTTATGTATATGAACAACTATTTAAATGAAATGTGGTCCTCTTCATGTAAATTTCACAACAATCAATCTATTACTGTTTCATGATTTATAGCCTACAATTAAGAGAAATACTCAATCTAATATGATGCAGCAGAAATATCAGTGTGGAAACATAACATAAGCTTGTTATTGGTTCTTATGCATGTGGTGTGAGACATGTCTAAGAATCTAAAGGTCTTCAGACCCGTGTGTCAGTTGAAAGATGGACCTGTTCATCCCAAAACTAGCATGATGTTAGTAGTCAAACATTCCCGCTTTGGGAAATGACCAAAGCATTGCTAAACTCTTGCTAACTCATGTGAAATGCAATCCAAAAATCTGAATAGTGATCTCAATATGATCAGAACACATTGTACATATTGTACATTATGTACATTAAATACATATTGTAAATATTGTATTTAAATTATTAAATTGGTTTGCCCTTCTAATACATCTATAATATATTACAGGGTGGTGCCAAGAAGTCATCCAATTCACATCAAAATGGATAAAAATGAACAACAACTTGGACAGGTAAGTCATACCACTGACTCGGCCATTTTAAAAAGCATTAATTTCATTAGCAACCGATCGACAGATAGTGTTAGTAAGGCAGTTTGGAGTTTTTAAATACCTTGCCATGTGTTCCCGGGGAGGAACTAGAATGTATCTCGAAAACACACAGACAAAGAGAAGAGGGCAAACACGCACATTATCAACACTGCTTATTCCTCTTCTGTCTCTGATTGGAACATTTAGTTTGATCAAAACATTCTGAAGATTGTTGGTTTTATTGACCTGTGGATATTGGAGACAATTTTTGCCTTTATAGACTATAGAAATTAAAATTCAGTAGTCTTGAAAGTAGTTTCTTTTCTAAATAACTTACAGTTAAGTGGTTTCATTACATATAGCTTTTACACAGCTGTGAAGGAGAATCTTGTCATGCTAGACACAGACTATTGATGTTATGCATATGCTTGCGCATTCTGCTTCATTAGTTTTCTTCTGTGAGAGACAAAAGGGGAGATATTATGTAAAAGATTCATTTTTTGGGGTAAACTATACCTTTAAGCAGTTTGCTAACATCGTCCAAACAAGCAAGCACTCACAGTCTCTATGTGGCTGAAAGTGAATTTCAACCGGCTGTTCAGTAAACAAGACTCTCTCCTCCCTCTGAGCTGCTTGTGCAGATGTGAGCATGGACTGGACCAGCTGGCCCGGTGAGTCAGAACGCTTTCTACAGCACGCGGCTCCTGAATCCGCTCTCACACCAGCAGTGACCACAGACTGCAATTCAATGAACACCTGCACAATCTGACCATGTGCACCGCTCGAAAAGTGGTTGCATGGAAAATATAATTGATTCTGACTAGAGTGTTTCCCATGTGTCAGGTTGAGCTACTGTTTTGCTTTCTGGAAAAAAAAGAAGAAATCGGAGACTACAGGTTTAAAGGATTATTTCACCCTAAAATAAAAACACTCAGCCAGTGTTTTCCATCTAAATCTATATGATTTAAGCAGGCACAACTACACAAAAACTATACAAGGGCATACATACAGGTTTAAAGGAACAGTTCACTAATAATGAAAATTCTGTCATTATTACTTGTGACTTTTGATGTGTTCTGTGGAACACAAATATCAGATTTTTAAGCTGCTCTTGCCATAAAACAACAGTTATTAGTGGCCACTTCTGTCAAGTTCAAAAAGGACACACAACCCAATAAATGTAGTCTGCCTGTTCAGTCTATGCACTGTTGTATTGTCCTGTGATATGACAATATTTTTATGAGGTAAAGACGGAAATTAAAATAAATATTTACTTAATAATTTAACTCACTTCTTGCAGGGGTTTTGCATACACATCATGCTATTGACCACTTAAAGCAAACTGTTAATAATCCTCACACAAGGCTCACACATTTTATGGCTTTCGAAGATTTGATGTAATTGTAAGGACTATTTGTATGATACGTCACTAGAAACTATTGTATGAGAAAAGCTGTGTAACGATTCTTCAAAAATGTTGTGATTTTTAAAAACAGCAAACACATGTGCAACAAGCAAGTGTGAATAATCAAGACAGAACTTTCAGTTTTACGTGAAAAGTTCTATCCATTTAAATTAAGCACATAATTCTATTGTGTTTTGAATACTTGACTATTATTTAAGTGCTTCAGCTGTCTGCATTATTACTGCACTGCAATGAAACTAGGATCCATTGTATCGCCACAAACCGCCTGTCAAAAAGCAAATGTCCGCAACTCAGACCATGAGACTCCGGTAATACCAACAGTCACTCACCTTGCTTTGTTCAGAAGTGCAGCGTTTGCTGTTGCCTGTTTCCTGCATGCTAACTCTTGTCACTGAGCTCGCCTCCCTGTTTGTGTGTTGCCTGTACAGACTCCAGATGTCTCTCTCTATTGCTCTCCTCTTCCCAGCCAAGCTACAGCATGATTAGCTTGATTTGTCACCAGATTATATACACAAAGTTTACATGCATTGTCTGCCACTCCAGCTGTTGCAGATTTGTATGATATACAAATGATATACATTGAATAAATCCTTAAGCACTCAATTTTGTAAGCACACACCAAAGGACTCTCCTGATCGAGAAGCCAATGAATAAACGTATGTATCCCATGTTTAAGAAATTTACTGTTATTCTGTTATTGATGTCTCTTATCTTTGTTTCGGACCCACATCACTGACTGACTGACTTTTGGGCAACACTAACGGAGACATTTGATGAATGTTCACACTGCTTTTCCATCAAATGAATGTGTATGGTGACCAGGGGCTGTAATAAAGTACCAAAGACTTCCCTGTTTACTGAGGAAAAAGCAATAAGTTACGGCAATGACTGAACTTATGTCACATGCTGAATAAGATGGTGCTTTATAATATGCAAGATCTAACAGTATGTCTTTTCAATGAAGTCTATTCAAACCGCAGTGCTTCATTTTCCACTGTCTAGGTATCATTCCTTCAATAAATCAGATAAATGGGACAAGCAATAATTGCTTTGTGGGCATCATTACCCGAGAAACCATGAAGAAGAGGTTGTAATTAGAACAGACCCCAGAGCTCACTAGACCTTGATCAATACCATTAAAAATGTGCACTTTCGTAGACAACATTAGAGTCGAGTCTAAATGGAGAGTTTGTCTCTCACTAATGAATCTGAACTGAGCCTCCATTAACATATACAGTGTGAGAGAAAGCTTTATTAACATAATCAAATCTGTTTCTCTTTTGCACACACCGATAATATGGAAAAACAAAATGAAGATTCTCAGCGTAATTAAGATCTTGTTGTAATTACCCTCACAAATCTCAGGATCAACCATCAGATTCTCATTTATTTCTCTTATGGTCTCATTTACCACATTTTCATGCCCCAGAGTAATTGGGTATGAATAAAATGATTTATATCAAACTAAAATGGTGAAAGGGTGTATAGCCTATGACTGTGATCCAAAGTCAATGCAACAGTTTATCAGTCATTAAAAAACGCTATCTGACTCCCCTGGGTGAAATTACGGAAGCCATTTTGGATCTCTTCCACTTTCTCTGACTTTAAAGATCATCTTTAAGGAGAAAGAGATGTAAAATTTGTGTCACCTCTTTCCTAGAGAACATGTGTCTGTAATTGTTTTTTAAAGACATGGGACCTGCCAAAGATAAGATGGCGGGACGTTTGCACTGAAAAATCGTTATGATCAGCTACTGTAATTACAGAAATCTAAATTTGCATCTTGGGTTTTAATTCATCAAATCCATCTTTCCTACAAGCTCTTTAGTGCACTCCATCTGCTTCCTAAACAAATGGCGGAAAAGACTGGGAGGCTATTAGGTAATGTTTCTGTCGCAATTACCAGGATGCTAATGGCTATTGTATTGATTGCTATTGCATCGCTGAAGGTCAAGGTTGCTCGAAACGCAATCAAAAAGAACTTTTAATGCATCTATTTATTTACACCCATGACTTGAAGCTGAAATTAAATGAAGGAACCTCATTTCCGACAGACGACAGTTAACAGGAATTCCATCTATACATGTCACATCCTCTGGCTAGATCCTCACTATACGTAGCAGCTTGAAAGGCAGATTTAGCTTTCAAGAACTGAACCGCAACTGTGGATAGGTCCTCAGAACAAGTTCACAATTTTCTTCACAACTCGACAGTATGCTTGGGCGTTCGCTAATTTCGCTATTGTGCGATTTGGCTCGCATATCTGTGAAGTTTGATATTTTGGATGCTACTTGTGTAAAAGCGTAAAAAAGTCACAGCTTTCTGGGAGCCTCGTTCAGCTGCGTAAGATATGCGACCTGTGATACTGACGCTAATGATAAATTAGCTTTGAGTGCAACCGCAGATACAGTATCTGTCATTACTTAATCAACTTCAGTTCTAGCGAGCGTAGCAATCAAACAACTCAGAGTTCTGTGCTACAGGGGCAGAGAGACATAATGCATGGATAGATTCACACGACTGTAATTTCCCTCCAGATAATGAGTTACAGTCACTAATGTGATGTCAAAGGCATAGCCAGAGTTAATAGAATGATTGATAGGACTCAGTAATAGCTCGCTGCTGCAAAACATACTCTCCACAACAATAGCGAGCAATAATTAATTCACATTACGACTGTATTGTGCTGAGGAATTCACTATGTGCGCGTGAAACCTTTATCTCTTACTCTTCATGAGCAGACTTTCGGTGGAAAATGCAGATTTTGATTTGTTTACTCAGTTTCTGTCTTTATAGGCAGAACTTACACTTTTAACAGTGGGAGATTATTATGAATCTAAGACTTGATGCTTGATGTCAAAATGCTGTTATGTTAGTGCAATTTATAGGATTACGTTTGTTTATCGTTTTGACACCAATGCAATGATTTGTGCTTTGCAAGCAGCACGTACATTAAGCAAAACACTGCTATGATGGCTGTTTTTTGGCTGTAATTTCTAAAAGCGGTATCCGCAAATATCCTCATACAATATATTTAATTAAAAAGTAATACCATGTATTTTGTAATACCTTTGTATTTGTAGCATAGGAAATTAAGGCTTTAAAGCTATAGTTCACGACAATCCCCCATCCCCAAGTTATATGCATTGGGATGAGATAAATTATGACTGAACTTTCATTTTTAAGTCAATTATTCCTTTAATGCCCTGCGACAACTCATTACACTGCAGTTTATGTTAGTCCATCTCATCACAGTCATCTTGTTTCCATATGACTCCGCTAGTCCTCTGTGGAGCCCCAAAAGCAGGCACCTCACGTCGCAATTTCATCACCGCCAGTTGAACGGCGCGCAGCGAAACTGCTTCACAGGTTAATCCTGATATCACACTTCACCACCAGTTCACTAAGCTGCTTAAAAGGACACATTATAAGTATGGCAATGAACTGCTAATGGTTTTACATTTCTCTGAAGCATCATGAGCTATCTTTGTCATTTTTATCTCATAATGAGATCTGTCAATCGTGCAGGGGAGAAGGGGATCCAGCGGCCAGGGATGCTGATATTTCACCCGCCCAGGCAGAATAAATAATAGCCTTAAAAACGCAGGGGACAAAACAAACCTTGATCCCCTCTACTGCTCTGTTTTCGTAGCAAGCGACTGCTTGGTCTCCTCCCCAGGGGTGCTTGTGTTCTACGTGGCTATTAGCTGCTTTGCCGCTGCGGGCAGGCTAGTCCTCAGAGCCGTAACGCTGGACCCCATGTTGCCATGTGATGGATGACAGGCTGGTCCCCTGGGCAGCTTCGAATATTTCCTCACACAAAGTTGCCTGAGGAAAATGGGACATAATTTATCATGTTATTACTGTATTGAGGCCAAATTTAATTTTCTTTCTTGTCTCCTCTATGATCCCATCCTCCCTGTATTATTATACATCAAACATACATCAGTACCATCAAACTTGAAAACAGGGGTGTGACGAGTTATATCTTAAGAGAGTCTGAAGAATAGGGCTCTATTGCGAGTGTAAAATACTGTCAAAAAGAGAATATCTTCTTAATTAAATTGTGATCTAATTAAATTATTAATTAAATGTAAAGTCTGTTACATTGAACTTCATACTGTCTTTAGGCTTTTTTTGTTACATATACATCAGAAGATTTTAAGTTAAGCAGAAGTGATACTTCTTGAACACATTAATCTGGACAGCACATTCATCCATACCGCACTGCTAACATAATTTTAAAACACTAGCCTTTTAATTGTGTTTGCCATAATCACAAAATCATAAAATGTGTTATGCATGTGCATAATGTTTTAGGCAAAAATTAATTTCAAAAAGTCATTTTAAAAAGGACCACATATGTCATTTTAACACAACATATGTACAATGCTTCAGTTTTGTATTATTGACAGTACTATATTCAGAATAAAGATACAAAAGATACAGATAAAACAATAACTTCAGAAAAAGTTCTCCTTGGATAACTTTTTCAAGATCTTCCGCAAAAAACAAACAAATAAATAAATAAAGATTACTAGGTCACTGCTCACCCATAAACCCCTCTGCATTATGTATTTCCTCTCAGAAGGACTAAAACTCATAACACATAATAAAACAAGATTCACACCTTTGAAGATCCTAAAGCAAAACGCCTGAGGCGTTTCAGAGTGTGCTTTAGGAAACAGCCCCTGCCAGTTTTAATATCATTCAATCTCTGGACCAACTGTTTTCAGACTGACACTATCAATGTCTGACACGCTAATCCAAAGACTGCAGGCTCCATTACTTTCAATTAGCTCTGACAGCGCAGGGCTTAATCTATACTGGGCACGTGCGTTTGCTCTGTTGTGAGGTGCTTAGAATCTTTAAGTTGTAGCCATTTTCATTTGGTATTCCGAGGTGAAACAGACATGTCTTTTGTGGCCTTGCTCATGTGCCACAGACTCACGGGAGCAGCATTTGATAGTAGCCGTAAGCTTAACTGTTTGTTTATTGCTGCGGCCATTTTAAGCACAAAAGAGTACAGACGACACAGATGTACATGCTGCTGCAAGGTCACTCTCATTCAGACATGTGGTCTTGCTCTCTTTGCAAGCATTCAGACCGATCAAAACATGCTAATTGTTTATATGCTAATCTGCAATTATAGCTTCTGACATACATTGGGCCTTCAAAGTGTGCTTGTGTTCTTATATTCATAATACAATTTAAACAGAGCAATAAACAAAAGCTGCAACATGTAAGAATTGTAAGATTCTGCACTATTTCTAAATCATTTATTACACTGTAAGCAAATTTACACTGTCCACTCGTTTGTGCAAAAGGAGATTTTCAAATCATGCTGGGAAGAATATTTATTATCAGCTTTTTCACAAACTTGTGGAGTCCAAGCCAGCTCAGTGCGTACTGTCATTCCAACAAAACAGGGACATGCCAAATTAAGTCTGAAATTCTGTTTTCAAATTTTCACACCAGTTAATATGCTGATAGTATGCATCATAAATCAAAGTTTTTTTATATAATAAAAATGCAAAATAGAAGCATTGACTGTTGGGGTCTCACACTGTTGGACTCAGTTTATACAGTATCACCAGCATTTGTTTGTGATTGCAGCTGCTAGTGAAACTCATGATTTTATGATAAATTTACAAAACATCCCCTTTTTAACAGTCAACATAAGGCAAGGCACATATATAGATCACAAGCTCATATGGCCACAAATGGGTTTAGTTTTATGCATGCTCTCTTATCATGCCTATAACATATGCATGACACATATGCGCATGCATGTATACGTCTCAGGCCTATAATGTATTCATGACGTTTAAATTCCCCAGCTCAAAGGCTGAGCACTACAAAAGCAGCTCTAACAAACCCCCTGAAGCTCTCCTGTAATCCCAGCATTGCTCATTCAAATCAGTGATCTTGAATATCTCCAGGAGACGTCCCCTGAGCAATGCAGCGATGACCTTTACATTTCATGCAGCAATGCACAACAAATACATGCAGATATGTGCTGTGTCGGGTTGCATGCTGTCTGTTTAAAGGTCCAAAATTCACAAGTGGAATGGTGAAAGTTATGAATGTGGTTTAATGAGAGACATGACTGTTTAAGCAAAAAGCAAAGCTATTTGCTTCAATGACAGAGTGAATCTTCTGTCCAAGGACTTTCTATTAAATAAACTCTGCTCCCGGGAAATGAGACGCACAATAACCAAACTAATTGCAGTTTACTGAGACCCTGAGACCATTAATCTATTGAATGTCACCTGTCACACTGTAACAGCCACATTTGCACAACATTTAACCAGTTTATTCATGTAGAGCCACTATATCCTGTATATTCATGGTTTTGCCGATTCTATAAGTTTTATATATATATACAGTATATATATATATGTGTGTGTGTGTGTGTGTGTGTGTGTGTGTGTGTGTGTGTGTGTGTGTGTGTGTGTGTATATATAATATGGAAATTCATTTCCTTATAAATCCAGTAAAACTGCAGGTCACAGGACCACAGAGATAACTATATTCATCCTTCAGTTTCTCTCATACCCACAGGGCCCTACAGGAACATGTGCACACTATTCAAGGCTAAAAAATTCAATGACCATGAAAATAAATTGTAGTCTAAATACCAGCTTGTTTGTTGTACTTTCATCAAGGTCTAAAACATTAAGGGCCCAAAATAGAAGGTTTACAGGTTTCAGTATAAGCGCCTGTCAAGACAATCAGCCAGTTTCAGTTTATAGCCTACAGTATACACTATGTGTATATATAGTTAGAGTATATAATGATAGACAGTTACTATATCAAGGACATTACAGATAATAATAATACCATATTACATTTTCTAAAGAAATGTGATTTACCAGGAGAGCAGCGGGTTGCTATGTGGTTGCTAGGGTGTTCTAGGTGGTTGCTGTCAGGGCCAAGTCAAAAGAGCCCACCACCAACTCTAGATTATTTCTGGTCCCTGCTGTAGCTATGGCTGCAGTGTGATTTTTAGCACCTGCTAGGCAATAATCTTATGTCCAATCACAGTAAAGTAATAGCACATAAGAGTGCATGACAGATCACATGCCAAAAGTCTAATACTTCGGGTTACAATTTAAATCCAGAACAATAACTTGCTACAAGCTAATGCTTGCTTTAGCAAACATTACTAATTATTACTAAAAGAAATTTTAATTCATGACAAGTCCTGACTTTTAACAGTAAAAGCACACGTCGTAAATCATATTGATTAAATCTAAACAAATATCTCCTAAGTCACATTCACAAAAACACAAGCCGCCACATGTGCAGAGCAACAGCGCGCCATTAAAAGGTCCTGACTCACCTTGTTTTAAGAGCAAGACCTAATTGCTACCATCTTTTACAGCAGCCAATGTGGCAGCCGGTATTTGCATAGATCTGCAGGGACTGTCATTACCTCAAAATGAAGCATAGCTCTGGCTCCTTCACACTCAATGCCTTCAGTGTACCTTATGCAAGAGGGAATAGAGCACTTGTGTGTGTGTGGTGGGGGAGCTATTAGAATTCATCTCCTTTGACTCACAACCTACTGTTTGACTTATAAAAGGGGTCCATTATTTAAATTATTTAAGATCTGCAGAGAGGAAGAACGCATGAGAAATGAAGGCGTTTAAACTTTACTTTAGCACACCTCAGGGGTCGCTCATTTATGATGAAACAACAGGACATTTAAATTAGCAATTAAATTCACACTGACCTGTCTCCGCTCACAGGTGTACTTGTTGTGGAAAACTGAGACAACAAAGAGGAAATTTCTTAATATAATTAATGACGATTAAGCAATTAGCTCAAAGGAATTAAACCAACAATAAACTCATTTCCAAAGGTGCTGACAAAATAGGTCAAAACAGGAAAAACACATTGTCACATTGTACAATTTCATATACTGAAAATTATCATAAGTATCCAGCTGTTAAATCTAGTATATTTGTACATTAGGAGAAATTAAATTTATTCATTTAATTCTTTAAAACTACAATCCATAATATATATAAATAAACAAAAGATTAGTTATTGAGCATATACATAATTTGCTTACCGCAAAGATATGTTTATAATAATGATTTTTAATTTGAACTGGCATGTTCGATTTTGCTAAAAATGCTTCATTTGCAAAAATAATTTTATGTTTCAAAAAGATTAGGAACACACAACAGGACACGTTAACTTTCAAGATAATTAAATGGTAATCAAAGGTAGATACTTGTATATAAAATCAACAGTGTTGTTTTGTGTTTCTGTAGCTCAGTTTGTAGAGCATTGTGCTAACAGCACAAAGGTAGTGGGTTTGATTCCCAGGTAACAGACATACTGATAAACTGAATGTAAGATACATTGGATAAAGACGCCTGCCAATAAATTTACATGCATAAATGTTTTCTATTCACACTATAATTAACACAGTAAATACTTGCCCATTACACAAGTAAAATGTCATTTTTACCCTTACACAAAAGTACCGCGGTATACCTGTACATAGGTATGTGGTGTCATACCATGGTAGGGTAAAGATTAATATAGTACAATCATGGTCCAGAAACAGTGGTAACACCTTGGTACATTTTTGTTAGTTAGCTAGTACTTAGTAAACTGCTGAATATCTTGTTAGTGAAATTGTTGCACATTCACCCTTAACAATTGTTAGTACTTCTGCCAAGGACAAATGTTTCGCAACTGAAAACACATCTTCCTATTCAAATACCTGGAGGGTTGCACAGCAGGCTGGCTAAACCAAAGTGTATTTCTGGAGATCTGTAGTAAATATTTAGATGATTTCATTAGTGGTGGAAATAAAAAACAAGTCATAACATAATTTTGGCCCACAAGCTGGCTGGCTCATTTGAAAATGTGCAGGTGTTCACAGTCCCCTCAGTTTTCCCATAATGCAAGCTGTCCTGCTGCCCAAACCTGCAGCTGACCACAGAAATGTCACCAGGCATCTTCAGCCCAGCTGAGGGCACATGCTGCACACTGTCTCTTTTCTTCAAATTGCCACTTGTTTGCTGCTAATAAAAAGCTTCACAGATTGGCATTCTCACACCCATGTTGCTCCACAGTGCACATGTTCTTGTAATGGATGTGTCTGATAAAAGTTTTTCAGTTGTATAACTTTGTAAAGCAGGTCCCGTACTTGGAGCTAAAGGTTTTTTTCTGCATCACCAAGTGGAATTGTAAAAAAACTAATTTGAAATGTTAAAAATTCTAAACACACTCCCTAGTCTGCCATTGGTTTACCAAACCAATAGTTCCACCCCCAATCTCATACCATTGGTTGAGCCAGTGCTGCTGGTCAAACAAGCAGAGCAGTGTTTTGATAGCCCAAAGTTTTACACTTTTTGGGAAAATCAACCTGCAAATAACTTATGAAAGAATCACTTCACTTTTAGGTGTTATTAATACATTAAATAACACCAATAGTAGACTACAGCACCACAATCAAACAAACAGATAAATAAATGCAAGCGGTGCCAGGATCCCTGCAAGGGATGTTTGAATAGGCATGCTGAGTTTGGGTGCGGCGGTCTGCTGTAAGTCAACGGGATGAGAGCAGGGACAAGACCATTTGTCATGCCGTCAGTGAATTCAATAATTAATGGGCCATATCGCATCTCAGCTCTCCATAACCCGGTTCACCGGTCTCCCTGCACAGAAAACATATTGTCCCTGCAGCCTGGTCCAGCGCTGCCCATTTTAAATTTCTCATCATTAAGGAACATTTACTTGCACTACCAGCCATTTATTTGCTCTTTCTGACAAAATGGCGGCCCCTTAAGTTTATGCTCTCTCGCTCACGTCCCCGAGCGCTGCTTTAAATAATTGGCCCTGTGTGGGACGAGACCCTCCCAAGCTGCTGAGGTATTTAATTACCCACAGTCCAGTGCAATGTTGATGACAAAAGGATTGAAAAATAGAGATAGCGTTAATGTAAGGCATCAACACCCCTACCCGCTAAGGTGGCATTTAGAATGATGTCCTCTCTTTTTGCTAACAGCTGAAAATCAGGCAGCAGGGTGTAGAGACTATATCTGCCTGTAGTAAAGTGGATCAGCGCTTGGGAAGCTACTATGAATAGCTTTGCGACTTATAATGTAAAGTTGTTCAAGCTACTAAACAAAAAAGTGTTAGCTACACCGCAAGATACAGTATTAACACACTGAATCTGAACTTGAGTTACACTTCCTAGTGTTTTGAAAAAGGCATTCTAGTTTGATTATCGCCTGCTTAGTAGCAAGACTGTATGCACAATATAAAGAGACTTGCTAGAAAAGTTGTTAGAAAAAGTAGCCTGTTAGTGCAGATAAACTGTTAAAAAAACAGATAAACTGTTTTAAAAAAATGATAAATTACTGTCATGCCACTAAACACATTGTGTGGATGCATGTGTGTGTGTGTAGAGAGAGAGAAAGAGAAAGAGAAAGAGAAAGAGAAAGAGAGAGAGAGTTTGTGGCGCTAGAGATCTTTCCCATGGTCGTGTTTGAGAGCGCTGCAAGGTGACTGTTGTTCCTAAACACATAGAGAAGTCAGCCTGCATTTGAACAGCTGTAGGAAGCCAGTATTTACTCATGGGGGAAACAATGATAGTGGCTGAAACTGGCAGACTAACGGACCCTCTCCCAACACAGCTGACACCAGGAAGCACAGAGGTGAGCTGGGAAACATGGGCCTCTCTTTTGACATATGTGCGTGTGAGAGAGAGCGTGGGAGTGTGTGCAACCATACACACCCTTGCAATACCATGAATTCACACATCTCAGAAATGTTATTACAACAGTAGAGTCTGTTGTTCACATTCACACTGAGGTGAATCATGCAACTTTTAAGACCGCTCCCCTCACATTTTAAAGGGACCGTTCCTTTAAAAATTAATAAAAAATTAACAAATAAATCAAATTTATTCAGCATTTAATCACCCTCATGTTGTTCCAGACCTATACTTTGTTCTATGAAAGACAAAAGGAGATGTTAAACCGAGTGTTAAGCCACTCTCTTCCCAACAGAATTCCCTGAAAGCACAGAGTGAGGAGAGCCAGAGTGAAAGCTTTTACATTAAATAGCAGCTTAAATTGTCATATGTTCCTCACAGAAAGTGATCCCCATGCCTTTTTTAGAACAACATAAGGGTGCATAAATGATAAGAGGATTTTCATTATTGGTAAAATGAAGAGTCATTGAGACAATATCGGTTCACGATGGCGTTAGGTTGAGGAAATAAAGGGCTGAAAATACATGAAGAAATGGGACATTACAGCTGGATAGCTCATCTTACGGAACTCATTTCAGTCCACTGTTGGTTCAACAACCTTTTTCGTGAAATACATCCTCATTTTTTTAAAATCTATCACTCATTTTTCTCTCTCTTCATGGAACACAAGGACAAACAATTTGTTGTGCTTTTTGATAAAAACTGTGTGAAAATGGCATATTTTCCTGTTGTTTTGTTTATGTTAGCATTAAAAAAACGCTGCATATCAGCTTTATTTCCAAACAAGGTGTTTGTGTGTTTTTCTGTCCTCATTTTGTTGGATTGGTGGCTGGAATCCCTCGGGCTAATTCTTTATATTCTTTCATTTCTGTAAAAAATGGCTTGTGACCGCATTAACCTATAGGGCATAAAAGACTAGTGACCTTATCATCCAGTAAAATGACTCTCCACAAAATGAAATTTCTCCACTTATGTCTCATCACAAATGAGATATCTTCCGTATCTCAATTTTTCTCCTAGACAGCTCTGAGCTCAGATTGATCATGATGTCAAAGTCTGCAATGAAAGGATTTGAACGTGTGCTCAAACATTTCTAATCAAATTCTTCCAAAACCCAATTATCTATCTGCGTGCTATGCTATCCTCATTGATTTCATAGCTGTGGTAACTGTATGTGTCAACAATTGTTTCATTGTTTCTATTTTAATCCTAAGGCTTTTAAGCAGCAACATCAGAGACAAAAATGATAGGCTACTCACATGAAAGAGACATGAAGTCCTTTAAAGGCAAATGAGTTAATTTGGCAGCCACATTGGCAATGCTCCCAGGCACATATTTTCTGTTGTACAAGTACAGCTCGTATCTGCCTGAATGGGGAAATACTGAAATCTCCAAAATATTCCAGTTAGATTTCAATTCTGCAATAAAATCTGACAACAATAGTATTATAAATTGTTCTTACTCTGCACAAAAAATGTATGGTTGAGGTAATACACGTGTTCAAGTTAATAAAACAATTGGCTTTTTTAATTGTAGGGTGGGAATTCCATTACTGGAGCTGCCAGGTGGCTTTTGTAACTGTAAGACAGGACTTCGATTCATACAGCTGTCTGGTGATTGGCTTTTGCAACTGTAAGGCGGGACTTCCATTCATACAGCTGTCTGGTGATTGGCTTTTGCAACTGTAAGGCGGGACTTCGATTCATACAGCTGTCTGGTGATTGGCTTTTGCAACTGTAAGGCGGGACTTCGATTCATACTGCTGTCTGATGATTGGCTTTTGTAACTGTAAGACGGGACTTCCATTCTTACAGCTTCCAGGCGACTGGACTTTGTAACTGTAAGGCAGGACTTCCACCTCTACAGCCAGCATACTAAAGCTTGTGATTTATCCCAGCTTTAGTATGCTGGCTGTAGAGGTGGAAGTCCTTATTATGAGTGGTCCATCTCATCACCTTAGAATAGCTATGATGAAACTGGCAACAAAATTGTCCACTGGGTTTGACACAGTATAAACCAGCTGCAGGTAAGTCGTCCCCTTAACTCCATTAATAGTGAAACACAATGTAAGTGTAGAGTTTTAATTAATGGCCTGAGTTCAGTTAATATACTTCTTTTTACTTCCTCATTTCCTCCTGCATCACCCTCTACTTTATCCCAGGTGGCTGCGGGGCCGCGGCCGGCAGAAATGTGATAGGCCTAATCCCATTTATCCTAATTGCAACTGCAGCATGAGCACTTTCCCTGTGTATGGTCACGTGCCCTCATAGAGCAACAGTAAGATCTCTCACTTTCACACACACATACACCTTGAAGCTTCCTCACATCGCATCCAAATCATTTCCTCAAGCAAGCGGTCCAAAGAAAGTGCATGAAAACGGCATGTCCATGCAATGAATGACACATGTCAAGAAAAGAAACACATCAGACTGGAATATTCTGGGTTGGAATGATGCATAGATGATAATAAGAAAGAGGGAGACAGAGAGAGCACTATTGTCAGACATTTCTCCCTCATTATCCTGATGCATTCTGGGAAAGAGTGCATTACAGGCAGACAAGGGCAGGGTGGCACTGGAATGGTCAATCATCTAAGACAGTGATACATCATCACCCTCAGAAACGCTTTCATCATCTGGCTATTCTTTCCCATTGTCATTTACACACTCACACATGCTCACTAAAACACACTCGCACCTTCCCACGCTATCAGTCTATAGGACAATAAATTGTTAGTGGTGATATGACCAGATAGAATTTACCTGCTGGCCAGAATATCTAAAAATTGACCAATCTGACACTTTGTTTGACAGCCAGGCTGCATCATCAGAAACAATTGCGTTTAAATAATGATAAAGGGACACATCTCATATTAACGTAGGAGGCAAACAGGACGATTTCTTGACAATGGTTTATTATAGTATTTACTATAAATTTACAATACACAATTTCTGCAATATTAGCTATTATTTCTTTACCTTCTCAAAGAAGTTTTGTCATCTAATCATTACAGTTTTACACCAGTTGGATAAATTAAAGTCAGTTTCTGTATAGGCGCATACCATTAAATCTTGTTTTTCACCATTAAAAAGATACATTGAACACATATTGACCCAACAATAGGGATAGGTTCACATTAGGTTTATCATGCACATAAGACAAATTTACTCACAGCCTCTTATGTTAAGAAAATACCTTTTTAGATACTAAGGTGTAAAAATTAAGGCCCAGTTGGTAGTGTGTGCGGTGCTTGCAACACCAAGGTCATGGGTTTAAATCCCAGGAAACAAACTGATAAAACATATAGCTTGAATGCACAGTAATTTACTTTAAATAAAAGCACCTGACAAACACATAAAAGGAAATGTGAAGGATATTGTGAAATACCAGAAGGCTGATAATAAAACCAGGTTATATAAAACCTGATTCTTTTTTTACTCTCACTCGTTTAGACATTCTGCTAGTTAATGAAAACAATTCCCTGCTCTGCTTTTATGTTCAGGTGAGTCGCCTGCAGTCAGAACACAGAAAACTGTCACCTTAGAGCAGCAGCTACAAATTCAATTAATATGCAAATTCACACAACTTGATGAGGTGTCTTAACAAATGACCCTGAATAAAGATAAGCTTGTTTAAGGTTGTTTTGTTAAACAGGCGCTCACCCAATGTCAAAAAATTGAGTGACAGGCTCTTAAAATATCAGCGCTGGCAACCAAGCTGATACATTACAATGCCTCTGCGCTGAGCTAGATCTACAGCAAATAAAAATATAACATTTGAACCAACTGTAGTCTAGATTGAGATGGAGCCAATTTACAAGGTCTGTCTGGTTTAGTTCTTTTTATTTAGTTTTTGCATCGTTAACAGAAAACGCTCTCAGAACTTAAACATTTCTCTCAGTTACAAACATTTTGAAGTATCTTTACATTTATGCATTTGGCAAATGGTTTTATCCAAAATGATTTATTTAGCCTTTCTATACATTCTATCAATTACAGTATAGTAAGTATTCTTTGGGAATCAGACCACTGAACATGGTGTTCAGAAAAGCCAGTAACATTAGGATAATGTTATTTTGTATGTTAAAGTCCCCAAATATTCTATAAAACCTTTTTATAATGAATAGGAATGTTAGGAAAACATTCTTAGAACCTAAAATTGTTAGCCGGAGAGAAGGAAAGAGAACTCGGTTATGGGTGTAGGGACAGGGTAGATTGATTGGGTTCTTACAATTCCCATCATGCCTCTGGGTTAAACCCACTGCTTCTGCTTAACAGCATTCATCTCTCATCAGAAGGGTATATGAGCTGAAACCAGTGACTGATTGCTTGGGATGCTCTAACTCAGCGGTTTTACAAGATTTCAGCTCAGATCCTTTTATCTCACACGCTGCTGCTTTTGATTGGCGAGCATTTAAAGGTGGTGTTTTAAAATCCTTGAATGTTTACAAGTAATTACTGAGAGGGAATTAAGTGCAGGAAAGATGTCCTTCTGAAGCGGCGCGCCATTAAACTGGGTGCATTAAAATCAGGATGATAATAAACCGAGCTAGTGTCATCAAGAACTTGGAGGGTGAAAGTAAGATGGTGACTTTATCAGGTAATAGTGAGGCATTAGGTAATAAGCAGGCCAAGATGGTTTTGGAGGGACAATCAGCAGCATTCTTCAGATTACACTTTAAATGATTGTTAAACAGAGCTAAGAGCAATACAATCATAATGTTAGTGCAGAGCACATTAAAATTAGCTAAAGGATTTAATAAACATTTAAAGTGTGAATAATAGCCATTTCACTTCTAAATGATGATGACCACCAGTCTCTGGTCCCCATCTATTTTCAATGTATGAAAAGAGCGCTTTATTATTGCTTTTTGTATATGTTTTGCATTTGTGTATGTGTGTGCCAAAAATAATATGGATTTCAGACAACATAAGCATGATTAATGACTTTTAATGAATTTTAATAAATTTATCATTTTTTGGTGTACTGTCCCTTTAAATTATTTTAAAAATTATACATTTATGGATAAAAAAATGGATTAGTTCACAAATAAATTGAATGTATGCGGAATGTAATAGAAGTGGCAGCAAGGTGTCATTCTAATTCTTATGGACACACAAACACACACACTTTCCCTGACACAAAGGTTGAATTATGTGGCCAAGGACCAATCATGATGAAAGTGTCCTGCGCTCACCTGCCTGAGTCTAATCAAGGCGAGCTGTGATTGCACTGGTAAAGTGACTGTGTGTGTGTGTGTGTGTGCGTGTGTGTATGTGTGTGTGTGTGTGGATAGGCAGCTGGAGCTCTATGAGGGCAGCCCCCCTCCCCCTTGTGCTCCTGTCAGAGGTGAATCAATCATGTCCAAAGATGTCAGCATCTGCCCAAGCAATTTTATATGGGAATAAATGGCAGATGGGGATGTTGTTCTCCGTTTAATCAGTTCCACCAAACGCGATTTTATCTCGTATAAAATAAAACCATCTGTAGCACACAGAGGTGTAAAGATTCAAGCACAGAGCAGCAGGGAGAGTCGGAGGAGGAAGAGAATAGAGGATATGTAAGGCAACAGGACTTAGGTCTTAAACAGGAAACATTTTGTTCTCTGTTTATGAGTCAGTTACTTTTGCGATTTAAAGGCCACTAAACATGAATTGGTCACAGTTTGAAGATATGCACTACAGTATGAAAATAATGACAGGGAGACCAGGGCTAGTTGTCACACTGTTTAGTCCTGTGGGTGTTTTTTAGAGTAGGTTTATTTTTTAAAGTCACGTTTTGTATGGGAACATTATTCAAAGTCTTGGCTACAAAAAGTCATTTAATATTCCCACCAGCATTGTCCAAGAAAAAGCCACAGTTCAATAACCGTGTACGTGCTTTAGCAAAACATCTTAGAAAAAAAAATTATGATACTTCTTGGTTTTAAGGACACAATTCACAAAAACAGTAATTTTTAAGGTACACTTCTAGAAAAAAAAAACACTTACATTTATGTAAATGGATTTGGACTCAAAACGGACAAATAGCCAGATGATGTCCTTTTTTAAATCAGCTGCTTATGTGAGCAACCATGTTTATTTATTATTTAAATATTTGAATTATTGTAAGTATTGTAAGTTTGTCTGTATATATATATTATATACAGTACATATTGTATGTTTTTCTCTGTTATTGAATCGGTATATATGCAGTTTATATGTATGTATTAAATAATGAATTAAAGCAATCTGTTGTAGGCCTCGCTGGGGGGCAAGTTATAATCATAAAAAATAATCACAAAAAAGAGGGCACATTTTAGTGCTATACAACTGAAAACTATTCAGTAAATCATTTCTTCCTTCACCTTATTCCCTCAGTCCCTCTCACAAATATATTACCCATAGGCTGCAACCATTATATTCAGAGCCATTTATTTTCAGCACCTCCAGTCAGACACAGACCATAATTTTGTCTCCAGGAATGGTGTGGTGGTGAGGGGGAGACAGGCTGATGAATCTCTTTTGTTTTAAGTGGATATGATGGCTCCCAGTGTGCGGAAACTGCATTTAAGGGGCCAGTTGGGAGTGAGGAGGATGAGGAGCTGAGGAAGATGGAGGCACAAACTGAGAGAAAGCGCTCCCTGAGTTACAGCAGGAGAGACACCATTAATACTCCACTGTCACCCAGATACTCTAGAGACAGAATAGCACAAGCAGACTGTGTCAGTTTCAGCTCTGCTCATTTTAGACACTGTAAAGTTGGCGGAAGTTTAGGGGCAATTGTAACATTTATATATTTTCTTACATAACTTTATGGCTGCTATATATCTACCTGTACGAAACATATATATGAACCAATAGTATAGAAATAATAAATGGGTTATAGATAGATAGACAGATATATAGATAAACAGACAGATTTACAGAATATACAGACACACAGAATACAAAGGACGCATTTGTTAACATTAGTTAATGCTTTAGGCTAACAACCTAACAATGAACAATATATTTTTCCAGCATTAATTAATATTTGTTAATGTTAGTTAATGCAAATGCAATTGTTTATGTTAGTTCACTGTGCATTAACTAACATTGACATATATAACTTGTTTAAAAAAAGTATTAGTAAGATTAAACATGCTGTATAAGTGTTGTTAATTATAAGAGGTACATTATAAGTATTGTTAATCATGTAGTTAACTAATGTTAACATATGAAACCGTATTGTAAACTGTAATATAAATGTTTATAGACCTGCAGACAGACAGACATGCAGACACACAGACAATGTCTCACAATTGCACTCAGTGGGGGTGTAGATCTCCAGTGTACTATTCTCAGCAATGATTGTTGAGAGCAACCTATCCCAAAAATGTCTAGGAGAGAAATTAAGTTGGGTGGGAACATTTGCTAATTAGGTCACATTTAATTTGTTCTGAAAGCAAATAAGTGATTTGAGACTAAAGGGTTGCGGTAGATTAAACTGATGTTGTCGTAGGAAAATATATCTGATCTCATTGGAAAACTTTTCAAACTCATTTACCAGTTAAATTCTTTCACCACTCAAAATAACAAGTTCAACAACAACAAGTACAGGACGTCGATATCACTCAATCTACCCTTCAAAGCAGTCAAAAAACATGGCGTATCAGAGCGCTTTTCAAAGTAAAATCAATAGAATATGTCCACAGGAGTTCTGGACACTTAGAGTAAATACTTAACACTGAGGGCAGCATCCTAACTGAATATTCATTTGATATTTATTTCAATGTCTGCTTTTTTAATCTATATCTATTTTTATTATTTTAAGAATATTGCATGAAAACAACACAACAGAATTTATGCAATACAGTCTATTTAATGAATCAATGTCTGGATTATAAACTCATTTATGAAGATCATTTGTTTATTATAAAATACTTTGTTTTTCACATGTATAAAACTTTGCTTTCATTTCTGTCAAATAAGGCAGCAGGCTATTGCGCAAAAGAAAGGCCCCTCCTGTTACATGAAAGCCATCTTCCCCCTCACCCCATATCAGGGCTTTTAATTACAGGGCTTATACAGGGCTGTTTAATTTTTAATTTTCTGCTTGGTTTAAAGACGAGAGCTGCTGACCTCGCTTCAGGAGCTTTCCTCCTCCTCTTTCAAGAGCCTCGCTCTTATTATTCACCCTAATGTAACTGATACATTATGACACGAGTTAGATACGTAATTTATTCCAGAAAATGACTCCGCTCCAAATCAAAACAATGAGGGGGCCGTGGGATGACGATATCTCCAACCCACAGCAGTGGAGTTGGAGATAAGTGGTGCTGATGAGAGACCGCTCGCTTGCGAGGTGCAGTGACTCGGTAAGAATCTCAACCGTTTAGGGTTAGGAAGGATTTTGAACAAATAAGCATATCATACGAGCAGAGTGACGTGGTAGTGCAGGCAGACTGCTGAAATAAGAGGCTGTGTGTCCTTTCTAAATATATGGTCACGTGACAAAAATTATGCACAGTTTAGGAATATGTGTTTTAGCAATTATCTGCTAATTATGTCACCCAGACGGTAAGCAGGATTGCATAGATGGCAATTGGCAGGCCATAAGCATACATGATCATTAAGATGCATAGAGTGTATTTATCTCCATGTCTTTCTGGATTCTTCTCCTTGATTCCTCCACCTGAATTCATAGACAGGTGCCAGACATCATGCCAGATGGGAGAAGAGAGTGTGGCAGGTTCACATCAAACACTCATTTCCAGAACACTGGCTGAAAATCTGTGACTAGTCACCGGCGCGGCAGACGGAAGGTGGGAGAGGGACTTTTATCTCACATGTGAAGATAACTGTTGGTGTAGATGGAGCTGGAGTGTAAAAATGTAGAAGCACAAGTATTTTCTCTCATTTCAAGGTAATTTCCTGTCAGTACGACACTGTTGCATATTCAATAAATAAGTAGATAATCGATAAGTTGATAATCATAATTAAACATTACAGTGTAGCAGAGCATGCAATTTTGTAACACAAATTGGTGTTTGGTGAAGGTCTTTAATATATTAAAATCCCAGGCAAGACGACCAGGGTCCCTTTATCGATGTAAATATATGGATTTAAAATGTTTTTCTATTTTAGTGTCTGCTGGCAAAAAAAGCCCGACAATTTCAGGAACATTCATATCTAAAGCAAATGCCTTAGGAAGCACCACAAAAAATATCATACATTTAAATCAATGCCCCCTCAATTGTTTTTCAAAAGAATTGTACTGCTCTAGAGCAAAGAAAAGCAAGGCACATTTCCACCGAGACGGTGAGGTTCGGCTATACATATGGATGGTTCCATTTCAGCTCTGCTTTAAGCATCTCCCTCTGGAATCTTAAGCAGCGTGGCAGAGCAGCTCCAGAGGGAAATCAGCCACAGCTAGTCTTCTCCAACCCTCTCTGACATCTCCATTAGCAACACACCATGAATATCTCCAACTGTATATTCTGTATGTGTCCCAGATATTCCCAAGAAAGAATATTATTTTTAATGACAAAACCTACAGGTTGGGTTTAGAAGCTGACCTTATAGTAAAATAAAGAAATCTTGATTGAACGTGCAATAATTATTACAACTTTTATTTATGACCATTAAAATATTCTTCAGTTATCACCAGGCTTACATAAAAACCGCACAATTCTGCAGTTTTCTGTTGAATTCAAACACACTTGTGCATTTGCTTGTAAAGCTGCTGTGTATTTTTTCTTTATTTATACTAAAATATTTTCTTCCATCCCTAGTTTCCTAAAGAGAAGCCATACATCATGTTGGTATGTATGTTTCCTTCCTTGGAGAAGTGTTAATAATGTGGCAAAATAGTTTTTGTTTTTCAAACCAATATCATTATTTTTGCAGTAGTGTTTGGTGCCAGAAACTACACACTGCAGCTTTGCATATAAAATTATAATAATATATTTGATAATGCTTATTTTTAATACATTTCACAGCATTCTGCTGATTTTTCTACATAATCAGTGCAGGAAATGAAAAAAATACTATAAGAAAAATTCCATATAGGCCTAATAATCACTAAATACAATGACAGATTAACAGCCTAAAGAAAACAACTCAGATTATATGTCTATGGTGCTGGTTTTGTCCCTGAGAGCTATGAACACACAGGTCAGCTAAACTCATGACCCCTATGTACACACTGACCCTAGAGCAGCTTTTAAAAGCATGTCTCATCTGGAGGAGTGGCAGCAAGAGGTGATTACAGCTTTACTGGGCTGTTATTGTTTCCTGAGACCTTCAGTCACACTTTTAAATCTCACTCTTAAAGGGCCATGAACCCTCTTTCAGATAAAGTCTGCCTCACAACCGTTTAAAAAAAACTGATATTTAAATTGGTCTGATAACTAGCACTGGGTGATATATGGAATACTTACTATATATTCTCAATGATTTTCCTGGTGAAGTAAAATTAAGCATTATATAAAATTTAGTGAACGTTGCAATGTTTATAATTGGCACAATTAAGTTTCCTTAAAACCATATCACCAGGCTGTAGGCATCATGACTGTAGAAAAGTGTCAAGATGTTTTATTTTAATAGTGAATCAGATTTAAATTTTAAGTAGTGAAAGTGGCATTAGAGTCAGATTTATTGTGAATAAGTAAACCTGTCTGTTTTAAGGAGCTGATTCATTTCTCATATACTATTTGTCACTATAGACTATTTGAACCCAAACATTCAGAGAAGTTAAGATATTTTACACATATTAAAATGTTATATTTAAATATTTTAAGTAAACAGTAATAAACAGAACTGCACCATTATTTGCAATATTGTTGCATTTATGTGAATACATTATTTTGAGTGGAAACATGGAATGGAAAAAAACTGCTTAAAAAAATCCACATCTGCTTTCTGGAGAAGATTGTTGCTGGTAATGAACTGGTTCTTTTGAGGTCCGATTTAAAGATTAGCTGCATGTAATCTTGGGATTTTTCTATCACAGCAAGAATTTCGGCGTTCTAACATCAACAGTTTCCATCAATACCCTTTTAAAAGCTACTTAAATCTTTGCAGGCCAAGACAGTGGTTAACCGTCTCTGATTTTACCCAATCAGGGCTAAAACTCAAAACATCTTCCTCCAACCTCTTGTACTGCATTGGCTAGCTGAACAGTGAACAGTGGTCTTTTCAATCGAATGCTATTAAAATACAAAGCGATATAAGAACATTTCAGCATTTTTGTTAGACAAGTGAGAGTTTACTGACAACAAGCTGCTTTGGTTGAGCTCAGCATAAAAGCGAACATTACACTGTAGTGAAGAAAACAAAGAGCCATGTGTATCTTTCTTATGTTCCTCGACTCACCCCAAGGACCCCCTCACACCCCAGCAATGACACGCGTGAATGAGGGTCCATGCTGACACACGCCCCCTTTTCCATTACCAGCAATGAAGTGGCAATGCCACAAACAAACGCAGGAGAAGAGTGGAGAGGTTTTAGATCTCGAGACCTTCAAAATGCCAACTATGTGTCTGTCATAAGAGAGCAATGACCCAGTATTGACGCACACCCTCCTACACATATACACACACACACACATAGTCGCTCGCTCATTTAGTGTGTCTTGGAAGGGATAAGCTGAAAATTAGCCCCTCACTGGCACAGATAGCGGAACAAACTGAGACTAGCATTTAAAACTGAATGTGTATTCTATTGTACATGATTAAATATATCAAGGCCGTCCAAATATGGTGGTTTGAATCCATTTGAGTTTTTTTTCTGACAGACCGCCTCAAATCAAGAGTAAGATTGTAAAGTATTGCGGTGTTAAACCTTTTTTGAACATGCTGTAAAAACACCAAAGCAAAGCATTGTGTGAAGGCCTTTGGTCAAAACTTTTCAATTTTGGTCTATTTACAAAGGTCATTGTATTACATTTGTCAGTTTTATTCAGCAATTTATCAAACAAATAAATGATGAGATTACCACAATAATACACAAATACTTCAATAAATACTACTACTAATAACATGTTTGTCTGCTTTGTGTTTTTGTGCTTGGAGAATAGGCATATTGCCTAATTCATTTGTAAAAGGTGTTACCAATGAAAAGCTGTTTTCGGTTAGGATGTTGCCTCAGAAGCTAGCTGTCTATTTTGGTAGTACATTTTTGGAACAGGGTGGAAACTGTGGGAACAGGGTCAAAGGTCCGTTTTTAAAATATATATATATATAAACATGAGCATTGTTACATGGTGCGTAATCATTGCGAAATCACTGTCCCAGCACTTGTTTTACAGTTGTTAAGATGCAATTTTACAGGATTTTAGCCAGTAAAAATAAAGAGGTTCTGACAAATCTCATTATCCGTCTCATCTGGTAGAGAGTAAACCGCACACTGAGAGAGAGAGAGCTCTCTATTTTCTTTAAATTTTTTTCTTTTAATTTTGACTATTGGTGTATTTATGATAAGTATCCATCTTTCTCTGCCTCGTTCACTCACTTCATCCCTATTCATCTCCAGCAATGCTGCTTCTGTGCTGTCTGTATTGTAATGTACTTTGTGTGTTGGAGAGAGAGAGAGTGCTGGTGTGTTGGCTGTGTGGTGATTTATAACCCTTGCAGTGTGCTCGTAAATCACACCTGAGCCTGTGCGCTTCTTAAACGCCCCGCATCCTGACAGCGTTTACCTTTTATAAATGATAGGGCTTTACCTCCCAGTGAGACACAGCCTTGGTTACCTCTCTCTCTCTCTCTCACTGCTTGCTTTACTCTCAAATGCGTCTTTCTTTTACTGCCACTTCATCTTGTTGGTCGTCCCTCTCTTTAGACTCTTTAGATCCACTGCCTCTTGTTTTGTTTGTTGCTTTCTTTATTATTGTTTTCAGTTGCTTTTAAAACTTTTCCTCTTTTTGTTTAGTCTGTTTAATCATCCATAACTCTCTGCTACCTGTGACCTCACAAGAAACTGTAATCATCATAAAATAATCTTCCCAGCACGCAGCAGACTGTACTTTATCCTGTACATTAAAATAATGACCCGCTGATTGTTCATTATTATATTACTGTTTAAACAAATAAATAAATGGAAATTAAATATCGATTTCAATATATTTTGTTTATTTTAACAGTGCCAGATATGTAATTTAATTTAGGTGCAATGTTTACCCCCTAAACAAGATTTTAAATTGGCATTTATTACCATAAGATCATGTATTTTATAAACCTCCTTTATGTCCTTATAAAGGTCGAAATTACATTTCAGTTTAAACTTAAATTGAGACATTTCTTCTTGCCCTCCATTAAAATTTTTGGTGTTTTGGTGTTTTCACCAGTTCAGTAGTCATTAACAAAATAATTTGTAAAATATTTTGTTGCAGAATGCGATGATTGATCAATTAGAACCAAGAATCGCAAAGATAACAATCCAGTTTATTTTGCAAGTCTTTGGACCACATGTGATATGGTTTTAATTTCCACAGTCTTCCACAGTTTGCATAAACAAACAGGAAATGCGTAAACAAACAGGAAATGCAGGCGGTACAATTTTCCTATGCAAAGATGTAAGCCAATCATAACAATAAGAACTCTCATGAAAGCCTCTTGAAAGGCCAACCACCATGAAAACAAGGTGGAAAATAATCATGTATTGACAATTTTGACTGACTTTTTTGAACTCAGGGGCTAAAAATAAAGTGACAATTAAGCATGCCACGTCCCCTATATAATCTTGTCTTTACTGACCCCTAAGTCTTCTCTATGCTTTGTCAGATCTCTCTTCTCTTCCTGCATCAGACAGACACAACTGAATGCTTCAGCCCTGTTAATTTACCCACCTTGCAAGATTCACAGTTAAATGAACTTTCTCTTCTACATCTCAACATCCCTCCCACTGTCTGCTTTAAATGGTGTGTTTGTGTGCACATTTGTATGTGCATGCGCGAGACTCTGGATCTTTTTGTTTGGCTATTGTGTGTGTGGCACACCTGTATGCTGTATATTGTGCCAGCGTGGAGTGAAAGAGCAGAGCCACAGCTGCAGGATAAAGGTGAGGTCCCGCACATGGCAACACTGGATAAAATGCTGCTGACTCTATATAACAGCCTTGAATAGAGCTGTGAGAACAGATTTATCTTTCTCTCGCTCTCCATTTAAAACACACACACATACACACATCATATGGGTAATAATCACAGGCTAACAAAAAATCATAGTTTCTTTTACCGATGTCAGACAAAGACTACCCTGCATCCAAGCACACCTGTAGGCCAGAATACACACACACACACACACCTCTGTGGAGTTGAAATAACGATTCCGCACACAAAATGGATACATAACAAATGGCACAATTAAAATCACATGCCTTATTTCACATGGATGCAGATTTCTTAATGTGAACTGAAGCAGTAATGTACAACTTTGCTGTGGTCTTGCGCAGCATCTTTCAGTAGATTCATCTGTCAGTGTGATAGAGCAGCATCAGACCTCTGGATATGCTAGTCACTGTAATTTATGCCTTCTGAACTGACAGTCAGGCCTGATACTGTGAAATAGTGACATGCAGTAATTCAACTCATGTCAACACCAGCAGCCATTATAAATCATGTAGCGCTGCATGTGGGTGTGTTCTAAAACCCATTGAATTACTGCCGCAAAACAGGTAATTTTATCATGTGTCTCTATATAAATGTAAACCTGCATATAATTCTTTATTCAAATACTAATTTAATTTTTATTTCATTTACTTTTTGTTTGTTTTCTTGGTTTAAACATACAACAACCTCACAAAAGTTTGTTTGCCTTCAGTTTTGTTTGCAATGCCTTATAAAAATAAAATATTAATTATTTACCCATATTTTGTATATTTTTTTATTAAAAATTCTTAAAATAATATTTTTTTTCAGAAAATGTTTAAAAGGTTAATATATATTTAAAAGCGTTAAGGATGTTTATGTTTTACTGGAAAACAAGATAAAAATGTACTATGTAAATAACACTCTACGAAAGAACAATTTTTCTGATTTCCTTCAAAGAATATAATTAACTTCTTCTGCCACTGTCATCACATGCATCACTGCACAGCCAGTTAAATGCTGATTAAATGTAAAGCAATACAAAATTCTCACTTATTTCTGCATGAGCTAAACTGAACATTACTTATCTGTAGAAAATAATAACACCTGATTCTCACCAAAAAATATTGTTACACAAATTATATCTCCAATAACAGAAAACACTTCATTTAACTGGCTATGATGTATAAATGCTATCTATGTATCAGCTGCTCATTTAGTCAGCTATCCATCTGTTACATTGTTACACACTTGATCTTTCCTCAAAAGCGTCGATGCTTTTTTAGTTCCAACTTTTCATGGCATGATATGAAAAGGAAGATGAGACATGTGAGATGAACCAGAAAGACAGTCAGAAACATCATCATCTTCTCCCTTTTTCCACATTTTTAACATGACAGTTGCTCTTTGTGTTTATATTGGCTGGGCTACAGTGGAACTGAGAAACACAGAAGATATAAAAAATTGTCTGCCAGCCAGGCTGATGGGTACTTTAGAGAGTATTTAGAGAAGAACAGTAGAGATGAATGTTCACTGTGGTGGTTCGACAGCACCAATATCATGTCATGTGCTTGCGAGATGCGCTGCATTTGTCAGTAAGAAGTGTGATCAATTTAATGAAACTCTTAAAGGCAAATAATAAATCACTTGATCTAAATAAATCGTCTTAATCTGTAGTTTTGTTTTGTTTTTCAGTATATACTTCTAAATGTCCCCTAAAATAGATACATTTACTACTAATTTACTACTTTTAGTAATTTATAAGATAATAAGGATTTGTTAGAGAATATATCTTGAATTAAGTTTGTTTCTATTACCTAAATTGTTGTTGCTTTTTGGTGTTAAAAAAGAGTTTCGAGGAAAAAAAAGCAGATTAATTGTAGATACACAATGTTTCACAATTTAGCTTCACAAGTACTTATTTTGCTTAAGGGTGTTCATATTTACTGGAAAAAACTGTGCAATGTTGGTGCTATATATAGTTATATTGTTATTAACTTATAATACAGCTGGGGTATGTTTTACAACATCGTTACTTATGTTTTAAATAAACAAATGGACACTATAGGACCCTATAGAACCTATAACACTATAAGTTGTAATCAACCTATAGTGTTAAGGATACAACCAGCATAAACTACACAGAGATCTTGGGTTGTGCGTTTACAGTTGTCATACCTACAATATGCTTGTGTTTGCTGCTATCTGAACTCCGGTGCTGAAGACATGTTGACATGTTGGTCATTACTCTCCTCATAACATATTACACTGTGGCCAAAGGCCATGTTATTCAGTTATTCAAACCCCCAGCTGCTAATGTAGACGCTGCACTCACATGTTATTAATTAGCTATGAAACGTGGGGGGGAGATCCAGACAAAGCGAAAGCAGGTTATTCCATGTATCACAAATATAACAACCCCTCTGTGAGCCAGCATGTAAGTATCTGGCTAAAGTGTGATGGCCAAAAACATGTTTTTTAAAAGGGATTCAATGGTCAGAAACCCTTTAAAAATGTCTAAGGCGAGATAGAAGTACAGTCACAGGAAAAGTATTTGGCTCATTTGGCCATCACATAAAAACATGAAAGCTGAAATTCAATGATTGCAATCTGCACCTTTGATATAACAACTAACAGAACATGCCTACAGAACCCATAAGAACACCTGGAAATTCTGTCATCATTTAGAACTGATCACTTTTTTCCACGCAATTAAAATAAATGGGAACTAGAGCCTTCAAGCTTTGAAAAGCTGCAAAAGCAACATTAAAGTACGTAAAACTGCTCCATAAGACTATATTTTAATTATTCTGTAACCATATGACATCTTTGTGTGAGATAAAGTCCAGACGTTAAATGTTAAAGTTAAACTGAACAGGACCAGTTCGATTCATGAATGCATCATTTGAGAGACTGTGTTTATCTAAACTTTAAGTTATTTAAAATATCTTTTATGTTCCAAAAAAGAAAACATGTTCCTTAAGCTTAATTAGTAGAGCTTGTAATGGCAATATTAGGGGTTCAATCGCTATGGAGATACAAACTGATAAAACGTATTCCACGAACACACTGGAAGATACTTTGTATAAAATATATATAGATTTGTCAAATTCATTCATGTAAAATATCAGTCAGTTTTGCAACAACATAAACGTGAACAATTGACAGGATTTTCATTTTTGAGTGTACTATCCCTTTAAGAGAAAATAATGTGAAAATAGCAAATGAACAACAAGCAATCCAGCTATAATGGTAATGTTTGGCCATATAGAAGAAATGCTGGACTTAATGAGCTGGATCACACTAGGGTCAGAGAACATCTCTCCATGGCTGCACACAAGCCAAGGGATATTCAGGCGAGATGATTATGATCTGCTCTGCTGATGAGTCTTATACTCATATGCTCTCTGTTTTCAGGGAATGCCGTAACATCCTTTAAAGAGGTCATTATCTCTTAAAAAAACATTTTTCATCACAAATTTTCATCCAAAAGCTACTTTGGGGCGTCAGGACAAACCTTTTTTGTCAGCCTGCTTTTCCAGTAAACATCATTAAATGTACCAGACGGCCAGTTAGGAGCAGATCTAGGTACTGCTCAAAACAATCATGTTTTTTAATTATATACAATTTTACAATTATATTTTTATTTAGTATATCTTTAATTACGTAATTACAAACTCCTGAAACAACATCGGAATGGTTGTAATCTGAATCTGACTCAGGGATAATTGGAAGGACGTCGTAACCATCTGTGGTCGTATACCTGCCCGGGAACCGTATCACAGCTGCTAACAGTACAGAAAAACATCAAACATTATTCTTTTCAAATAACAGATTTCCTTTCCTCTCCTCGCACCTGCAATAATTGCACCACAACGGATGTACTGTATGTAGCACAACATTTTGCTGTAAAAATAAATAAATAAGGATAAACAGCAGCTTTAAGGAATTGTTTTTCCTCGATTTTTTCCTCAGTACATGAACGAGTAATGAGGGGCTACCTGTAATTACATACAGCTGCTACAAACTGTAATTACAAACAGATTTATTGGAGTCATAACATGCAGGTGTGGTTTAAAGGTCCCGCTTGGGTGTGAGGCCCGTGACAGTTTTGGCATGGGAAAAAAATAAGGATTAGGGACTGCTCAGATCATGGCTGAGGATACTAATGAAATATGTCTGTAATTAAAAGGCAACTGTAACTGGTGATTAATAAATGATTGTCTCACATCACAGATGAAATGTATGTAGGGCTTTTATCAATCTAGACCCGCTGACTGACGTGTTAAGCAGCCAATTACAGGTTGTTTAGGGTGGAGTTCATTCATATTTAAGTTGAATGTGATGAAATCATCTTAATTGATCAAATTAAAATAATAGTATGTATCTGATAACAGTAGTACACAGAAAAAACAGCAACAATGTGTGTAGACTTTGTCATCAGACCTTCTGCTCATCCAAAAGTAATAAAACATGCAATACATGACAGACATAACTATGAAAACAAAACAGAACATACAATTTGAATGAGGACATTTAATTAACTTGCTACAACTTTAGTCTCAATTTTTTTTAAAGATTTGACAGCAACAATCTGGCACACATTAGAAAATCTAACCATTTTTTAATCATCAGGTGGTCAGTGAACAGACTCCTGCTCTGCTGTCTGATACCATCTTCTCTCTAAAACTACAGACTTAAGCCATGGCAAGGATTTGAAAGTTCATTTACTTTCATTCTGGCCAATGTCCTTGTGACATGAGAGAGAAAAATGTCTGAATAAATCTTTATCTGCTGCCCTATCGATTATTCTCTTCTCTCTGCGCTTTCGCTTGTCAGTGGAGAAAATAAACACACAGTAACACTGTTAAAGGGCTGATATATCAAAGCATATATAACTGACTGTCTTTTGGGGTGGAATGAACTCCCGGCCTCCACACGAGCTGCTGCGACCATAACAACCTTCAATAAACAACTCAAAACACACCTGTTTCACACACCTGACCAATCCCTAATGCTCTAACTCTCCCTCCTACCTAAAAAACCTTCTCTTCATCCTTTCTCTAGTGACAGAATACAATATCCACTTGCAAATGTAGCTTGTAGACTCGGCTTGTTGGTTCTTAGGACAAAATGTTTAATGCTCTCGACGCTTGTAAGTCACTTTGGATAAAGCTAAATTAAAATAAAGCTAAAGTCTGCTAAATGAATAAATGTAAACTGATACAAAATTAGACCTGATGTTAATAAAGTGTTATCTACTGCTAGTCATCAGCCTACTGACATTATGCAGTTTGCTATTTATGAACTATTGTGGGAAACTTCTGAGGAAACATCCTGTAAAAGAAGTTATCTTATCTAGGCCATGTAAATTTAAAATGTTTACATATTTATTGTTGTATGTCCAAAGAGCAGTAAATTGAGGCATGATTGCAATTTTACCAGCCCTGCTGATACCTTCACTAACAATCTTTACTAATAAACTATATCAAACATTCCTCAGTGCCTCTGCTTATCATTTCTGGCCTCTTTCAACATATAAATATGACATTTTTATCAAAAGGCAAACATGTTTTGGGCCTCTTTAAATGTTAGTTAAATGTGATCTATACTGTGTGAAGTAAGTGCAATGTAAAACTTGCTCTGTGTGTTCAAGATAAAGAACAAGAAAGAGATACTGTTATACAGAATTGTAACAAAACGTTATTATTAGTTATTCTTAAGTTAATATTTTAGCTAATCGTTAAAAGCATTTTTCAGCAGAAGCAAAAAATATTCATTTTAATTTGCTGACAACCAATAAATCGTTAAATGTCAAGACAAAAAGCTTTCGGGGAAACAAACAAAACTTTAAAAAAATTATAATTAAATATTTTCAGTGTCAGGGAATCATTTAAAATGGACAAATTCCACAATGATAATACACAGTCGATGGTCTTACATTTCTGTACACTAAACACTTCTTCTTCTTCCTTGTCTCCAACCTGCTCGGAGTGAAACAGCCTTGGATTTTGAATCTTGGCAGACTCTCAGGAAATTAAATTTAATACGGGGATGTGCACAGTGAGGATAAAAAAAATCCCTGGTAATTGGAACGGAAGGATCTGGGTGGGGGTGGGGGGTTGTAGTAGAAATTGAGATGTTGTCACCCAGCCGTCCCTATCATCGCCTGGGCACTGAGGAAAAGCAATTAGGGAGTCAGGGGAGGGTGTCAGAAATTTATACACAATCCAAGGGAGCAGAACTCTGGGCGACCAGCGGGCCACGACTGTTAGTGGGGATGCGGAGTAATTGGGGCTTGAGGTGACAAATTGAAATCATTAATGCTCCTCGTTTGTTTAAATGTGCTTTTGCGTAGACCTGCCTATTAATTTTACACTGTAAATCAAGATTCCTCACCTTCGCACTGGCAGTATTGCTTACATATAAAAGAAAATTTATCCCTAATACGGTTAGAGTTGTTAAGGATCAAATGCATTTATTGGAATCTCGGACAGTGCTGGTCTTGTTATGCCGTGCACTTTACAATAGGCCTAATGGCAGCGTGCACAGCTGAGGAATGGTGGAGCGCTGTGTGCTGTTTTTCAAGGACATTTCCTGGCACAAAATAATGAGATTAATACCAATCTCATTTCTTTTTCCTTGTTCTAATGAAGGCATGCAGAGTTACAGCTGGGCCAGCTCTGATTGATGTGGGGACTGTGGAAAACGAAAAATTCTGACAATTCCGAATAGAATTTTAAGACCATTCATCAGCCCCTTTTCTCCATGCGTTTAACAAAGTTGGCCGTATCTCTCCGTGGCATTGGCCTCCAAACCATCACGGCCTGAATCAGATGGTAGATTATGTTCTGCTGGAAACGGTCATCCCAAAGGCTCTCCGCTTTCTCCATTGGAGGGAAGAGAAAAGAAGGGAAAAACAGAGAAGTGAAAATGACTGTGGCCCAGCAGGGGGGCCCATGCTAATGAACAGGTGGTGTGGGAGAGGGAAGGTTAAGCCCGTTCGGGTGGGTGTCTCTGGAACCCTGTGCTGCGTGGACAGATGTGCGGATGTGCACTTCTCTTACCCCGTCTGTCCTGCCAAGCCAGTAGCTTGTGTTCAAAATGCTCTCATTTATCCCTCTTTGTTCTTTGTTATTTTTGGACTGGTGCACGGGCAACCAAATTGTCTCGCTCTGAGGAAAATCATGTTCTTTTGCTCTCTATCTCATTTGTTCTTCTCCATGTGTATTGTGTAACAATGTTTCAGAATTCTGCGTGACAATGGTGTAAAAATGTGGATCAAGAACCCAAAATGGGCTTTTGTTGCCATTGCCAAGGAGCTTAGAGAAGGATGCAAAGAGCAGCGCTGTTCAAAATGAGGGATGTCACGCGAGGACCTCTGACCTCACGCATGAGAACAGGAAGTTGGTGCTAAAATGGAGCATTTAAATGTTCTTATGAGCATGTTGTTGGTCGGTTAGAAGGTCTCCGAAGGTGTCACTTTAAAGATATTTGGATGCTCAGTTAAGATTGCTTAAACAAAATGGTGAAGCAGGGATTCACAAACCTTTTCTGGCCCACGTACAGTTTTTAAGGCCCCATGTACCAGAATTAAGCAAAATACACTTTAGGATCTCACAGACAGCAAACTGCCCTTTTAAGTATAACCTCCACATTCTACTATTTTACCATTTAGGCAAGTTCATTATTATAGATTGCCATGTTTCTCTGTTTTATCCCAGTATCTTGCAGCCAAAAGCCTGTTTGTTGAATAATCTTGTTTAAATAAGCTTCAAATTAGCTTGTAAGTGGTTTAGCTTTGAAAAACGTCTTGAAACCTCAGCTAGCAGGTCATAGCGGTGCTTTATATTTAATAACCCACAGCTACTGACCAAACAGCACAGAGGTTAACATTAAATGTATTATTCCATAACAATTGTGATAGTAATTATTAAAAAATAAATGCTAAAAATAAAAATTTTAAATTACGTAGATATCCCATAAACCAATCCGCATTTCATGTGGGATTACGAATCCAGAGTTAAGAACCTCTGTGTTAAGAATCGTGGTTAAGTGACAATTGGTTGAGTGTCAGACAGCTCAAATGTGAGTCAGTGCGGAAATCACCTGCGTACTGCTGTTCTTTCTCTTTAGCTACCGAACGCTGCACCTGCCACTACAATGGGGGAGGAAAAAAATCAGTTAACAGAGTAACTCCCCTCAGACGCTGCTGCCGCTGTTTTTCTTATTACCCTCTGAGTCAGGCTGCTGGCACAGGCCTGAAAGTTTCACTTTGACACATGCACACATACACAAAGAGAAGACCCAAACCCTCGCTTGCCACAACAAGCTGAGCAAATGACGACTCACACTTGTGTCACACAATACACAGTCACACCACAATGGAAAAAGTGGTTAACCCACTTTGGTTTTTACCGAGCACAGGCACAGTAGGTCAGTGGGGATTTTTGGAATTTTTTATTGTTGCCTGACACCCACTCAGCATGCCCATTTTTTGAGCAAGGAGGCACGACCACCTGCTTTCATTGTGGCCGGCAGCTTTGGAGCGCGGCAGGGGGGCCTGCAGGGAGGCCGAGCGCTCAACATGTTCCGGCGAGTTTGTTTGGAAACCGGCGAGCCAAGCCAGAGCACTGATCAGGGCTAAGACTGAGCCAAGAACAGCTGACAGACATACACGCCCACTCTTTCACTCACAGCCACTCGCTCATAACCGCCTGCCTCTGATTTTTACATCAGCTTTTTTTATCTTCCTTTTCTCTACCCTGCTCTCCCTTCCTCCCTGCAGGGGTCTAAAATCACACTTTAATTGCCCATTCTTTGCTGCCTGACCATTGCTGCTTCGTTTTGTGTCCCACAGGTGTGATGTCATCACTAATGGCCCAGACAGAGAGCGCAGGTAAATTTTTATGGTCTCATTATCTCTGTGGTTTAACTGACAGAAGCAGCCCACCTGAACAAGCCTCTGTACTCCCCTATGACTAATTTACAGTCAGCTATATATTACCATGCCGTTGTTGCTATGGGAATATTTAAGAAAGGCTCTCAGTGCCACAGTGTCACACAACTCTGTTAATAGTAGTGATGTGTCTCATTTTGATAATTTGTTGGAATATGCTGTTATCTTGTTTCTGTGGTCCATGAGGACATTAAATCTTTTTACCTATTAATATTAACACATAATTCAAACATGAAAGGGGGACTATACCTTTGAAAACACCCAAAACACAGTGCAAGATAACATATTCACAATAGTGCTTTTTAAAAATCGTGTGAGCTGCCTACCTAGACAACATTTTATGGGGTCATAGGCCCAATCCAAAGTGAAGGCTGTTCCCAAAGACTTGCTTTGGCCAAATTCTAAGGCAGCATTTCATGTATCCTTTACAGAGCAGGCAATCCAACAAAGCTTTGCAACAATATCAATATATAAATGTATCCAAGATGAAGGACATTGCTGAGAGAGTATATTTTAAAAATGGATTATTTACCCAATATTTATGTCTGTTGGGTATGTTTATACTTGCTGAGTACTGCAGCCATTAGCTGAACAACATGCCCTTACAAAAATTGATGATGGTGTTACTAAACAGCAGCATAGTTCATCTATGATATTTGCCATAAAATCACAATAACCATAAATTGGTCTTCCTGTAGCTCAGCTAGTGCGCTAGCAACGCAAAAGTCGTGGGATTGATTCCCAGGGAGCACATGTACTCACAAAATGTATAACTTGAATGAACTGTAAGTTCAAAGTCCAAATGCATAAATGTAAATTTATTATCGTCTCGTTGTAACCATGTTTTAAACCATGATATATAAATGCTAATCAATCTAACAATATAATGAAACATGGTCACTACAGTTTTCGTACAGTAACTCCATGGTCATTTTTCATAAGGGCGCTAACATCAGACTACTGAGTCAATTGAGAGTCAAAATGCTTTGTGTGGCGTGCAGGTGGTCATTTACAAACACTTAAAATCAATTAAATAATACAGATTACATGATGATTAGAATGCTGCCATCTGCATATGCAAGCAGTAGATTTTGAAGGCAGCTCACAGGTGTCACAACAGAATTTATTCATTAAAACTGGGTGAAGAAAAGCAAAACACCTCACACAGATGTGTTTGCTTTTCAAAAGCAAAGCTGAACTTGCATCTGATCACCCGGCACAACCCTGAAACAGAAACTTTCCATCCTGCTGTATGTAAAGAGTGACATTCGAACCATCTCTCTTCAAATGTCACCACTGATTATGATGATACACATGCAGGATTGTGTTTAGGATGCATCAACTGCTTCATATCATATCAGTCATTCCGTCATTTCTCAGTTTATGATCACATCACGCTTTTAAATGACAGATGCCTACACATCATACTGTTAAATACTGCCATTAACATAATCGACCCTGCTGCAGTTAGAACAGATGTCTGAGAGAGAGAGAAAGAAAGAGAGAGGGAGACCCTTATTAAAATGGACTTTTTTGGCACATTGCTTTTTGTATAACCACAGTTTTACCACAAATACGACGGTTATACCATGGAGAGAGAGAGAGAGAGAAAGAAAGAGAGAGAGAAAGAGAGAGAGAGAGAGAGAGAGAATGCCCTCTGAGGGAAAACACCTAGACAGCAGAGGCACTGGCCAGTGGACATGAAAGACTATGAGAACAGCTTTTTGATAGTTCTCTTCAAAGCCATAGCAGAAGAGACTGTCTCCCGGAAGACTCTTCTGCAGCAGCAGGCTTCCGGAGTCTTCTGCACCACACAGCACACAGCTCTCTTCTTTCTCTTTTCTTTTTTCTGTGCATCAGGGGAAATCACCCTTTTGTGCTTAAAATAGTTTGAGCACTCGAGGTATATGAGGTACACAGTTATCCAGCTCTTTAATAAAAAGGAAAAGAAAGGAACATCCAAATCCATTATATATGAATCCAGTAGCTAATTACAGTATGTTCCAGACAATACATTAAAAAACTATTATATATAATTATATAACTTATATATAAAATATATATATAGTATAACATGAGGAACAAGATCGAGTGCTGCTAACAGTAAAGCAAAAAGGGAAATATACCAAATACCACATAATTATGGAAAAATTATGAAACAATTTAATCAAATCCTTTTTAAATTGTCAAGTCCAAGAATAGCTTATAGCTATTTACTAGCTTATAGCTTATACAAAATAATCATATAAAATAAAAATAATAATTCAATATAATTAATTAAAATAGTTATACTAAAACAAATTACAATCTCACTGTTTAAGTAGCATGCACACCTGAATCTGTGCTGTGGTATCATTTCAACACTCTTTGAAATATTCATTTTCACACTTTCTGAAGTCTCACTGATATTTTTCTGTCTCATAATCATCCCCAGCTTCCTCTGATCCCCAAAACACAGAAGATATGATTCGCTCTGCTAAACCTGAGCCACCTATCAAAAACATGCCTTTAACACACACACACACACTTGTTTCTATGCCTTATGGGGACTTACATTTACATTTAGTCATTTAGCTGACGCTTTTATCCAAAGCGACTTACAAATGAGGAAAGGAAGCAACTTCGATTACAATAAGAGACAACATTGAATAAGTGCTATACACATGGCTCAGGTTTTTCAACACAGTATAAGAAAGTTTTTTTTTTATTTATTTATTTTTTTTTCACGTAGAAGTGGGGGTGAGTTAGTAAATTAGTCGCGGAAGAAGAGACGAAAAAGATGAGTTTTTAGTTGTTTCTTAAAAATGGCT